>OX438804.1:19243833-19562165 GCA_949316475.1 Hypomecis punctinalis
CACGACAATTTCTGTTCGGAAGTGACCTTTATATCAAAGTTGCTGTGATAACAAATTAACACTACTTCTTTCTCGGTTTAAATTAAAGGTTTCGCATTGAGTGCAATAAGGTTTTCATATAGTCATATTGATGCTCGGTAACTTTATTGCTTAGAATCATCAGTTTTATTCACTGCTGGATAAATTTTTTTTGGAATGCAAATATGTCCGCGCTTGACCACCTATAGTAGCCGGCAAACAACTTGAACGTTAAACCATAGCTACCTCTCTTTTGTTTTCTCAGCTAAAGAAAGGGAGAGAGTGATATTTTTTTGTTCAACTTACCGTTGACCTATACTCGCCTGTTTGTAAGTGGCGTTGTGTTCAATCACTATCGAGTGATTCTTATATCATTTTGCATTTTTAAATCAGGCTTAGGGTGTTTAAAATTGGACATAGGCACTGTAATATGGATCAACTTTGATAAATGAACACATATTTTGGGACTTTTAAATAATCATTTCACTATATTTATTATATTTATTCAAGAGAACTTGCTATGGATACTAATTGCCAGTTTCAGATATTCCTTACATACTACGATAGCTGTTTAAAAAAACTTTAATTTATTTTTGACCGACGAACCACCGGAGGAGGTATACAATTCGACGCGTATATTTTTTTTTATGTATAACCACGCATAACTTTTTTCATAGTAGTCCGATTTCAATATTTTTTTTATTGGAAAGAAAATACTTCGATATTGGTCCCATTTAATTTTATCGAAATTAGCTGAGCCATTTTTGATAAATAAACAATAATGGGAAAAATGCATAATATTTGCATACTAGCGATGCGCCCCGGCTCCGCACAAGTGAAATACATATAAACATTTCTCTTGAATTACTCTATCTATTAAAACAAACTGCATCAAAATCCGTTGCGTAGTTTTAAAAATATAAGCATACATGGGGACAGACAGCGGAAAGCGACTTTGTTTTATACTATGTAATGATTTTGTACACGGGTGAAGTCGGTCATGCTATTTTTTGCGAAAAATGATTATTTTATTAAGTAACTTAGTGATGCGCTCAGTACTTAAAGTATCGGTATTACGTCGGACTTTCGCGCCGCTCAGTCAATCCGTTCGATTTGGTTGTTGAAGCACACATAATATAATTAGTTGCGTCAGAAACCGCTATGTGGCGTGCTCTACCGGTCCCATAGTTATAGATGGATGTAGCGTGTGTGGAATATGTTATGCTGCTACTTTCACATACCATTCGTCGCGAATCTCGCGCGTGACGATATGGACTTCTTTTATTTTTAGATTCGAATGGCTTCGCTTCCGATGTATCTACGAGTTAATATTATGTTACTTGACAAGTTGTTTTTTATTCTTTTTTGCTGAAATAAGTACCTATGTTGTGCTTAAGTTAGTCGTGAGTTAATATTTTTTAGACACATGTAAAATTATTTAAAAAAAAGACCAGTATTAGGAGCGTGTTGATGTAAATTGTTTTTTAAAGCTATGTGTTACACATAGCTTCAAAAACATAATGTGTACTTGATTACACATAATGTATTACATATAATAGGTACACATCATGTGTACTTGATTGCTCTACGACAGACATTTTGACTCATTAATCAATCTAACTAATTATGAATGAAGTTTAGATTTGTATGTAACTAGATAGGGAATTAAATAAGCAACATTGTTTCAATATATATCAAATAACGTAGTTTAAAAAAAAAACTATAACATACAAATTTGAAAAATATTACCCCTTGTTATCAAGCTAACAATTAATTTACTACAGTACTGACCTACTACTTACAACTAGTTATTTGAATTAAATTTATATTTTTAATTTTTGTACTTATTGTTACAACTAGTTATTTGAATTTAAATTTATATTTTTAATTTTTGTACCTACGAGTATTGTTACAACTAGTTATTTGAATTTAATTTATATTTTTAATTTTTTACCTATTGTTACAACTAGTTATTTGAATTTAATTTATGTTATTAATTTTTGTGCCTTTAGTTTAAGTTATTTGATTAAACAAATATTAAAAATTATACACCTGTAATCAATTAAGTACCTTTAATTTTTTTATAATACTCATAAAATAAAATGTAATAAATGTTAAATAAATGTCTGAATTTATCAACAAATTATTAGTCTATATAAAGTCGTTTTAGAACGTAACAAATCCTGCGTTATAGACAAAACGACTACAGCTTAGAAGCTTTTGTTGGCGACAATTTATGTAACAAGTTGGTTGATAATCTTACTTAAAAAACGCATTACAGTTATGACAATGCTTAGATGTTAATCTAAGTTTTTATCATGAGACTTACGTACTCGTCTCGTCTACCGTTAGATTGCGTCCGTATTATTTATTTTAAACCCAATGAACAACCACATCCTATCGAACTTCTATATACATAAATAAAATTCTATATCTTGTATGGTGCAAAAACATCTTATTAGTTATGTAAGTCTGATTGAATTAGTATTCATAAATTATTCGACTAGCGGTAACAAAAAATACATTGGTCCACAAAAGCTAGCCAAAACTAGTAGGTGCGAGTTGGGCAGACGCCCCGGTTGTGGCCATCTTAGTAACATTGGTGGCCACTTTGAATTTTAACTATTTATTAGACAATTTAATGTTCAAATAATATGTAAAAAAATATTATAATTTGAGATTCACACAAACAATATTTTTGTTGTTACATTGTTTATAATTTACCATTTACGCAATAATTTTGACACCAAAATGGCCACAATCGGGTCGGTAGCCACAACCGGGACACATGATATACCTCGGATTTCTCTTGACGCAAAATAACCATAAAGTTGTTTCCTTTCCTATTGTATTTTTCTATTAAATGTACTGAAAATCATCGTAGCGTCTATCACTCGCAACATAGACTTACCTTAGTTTATGCTCGAAGTGATTATACAATACAATTATATTTCCGTAGAAGTAACACATCATCATTGTCATTGACCGCACACTTTGCTACTCATTTGCCTATAGAAATACCTAATGCCCGAGTGACAATAAAATTTAACATTGTACTTTATAAAAGGCGTTTTAGATTATGAATCAAAACATAAATATTCATACGATACAATTACACGAAGTGCAATGTTTGCCGTTTCAGTCATAAAAAAATAAATTGCATTTTTTTTCATTTTTACATAAAAGGCAATTTGGAGCGTCAGTTCAAACAAATCAGTTTACGCGTGGACCGTGTTAAGTGGATGATTTATGCACTTGTTAACCAAGTTTTTATTGCTTGTAAAGTTTACCATACCAAAGTGGTGATTGAGCGTAACATTGTTTTAAAAATTTAAATTTAGTGCAATAACTTACATTTAAGCAAGAGTCGTAATAATCTCAACCAGGTTCCTTACTTAACAATAAAAATCATGATAACTGGACAAATTCATATTACTATTTGGCTACAAAACACAGTTTTTTTCATGAAAAACGTATATTCAATTAATTATGTTATATTAACTTCGAAAAAAGGTAGAAATTTAAAAATATTGAAAAAATCGGAGCTTTATTTAATACAAAACTTAAAAAACATTTCATAAACTATAACTATTAAATTATATATTATTATTGTTATTGAAAAAATTATACTTTACATTTTTATTTCTTAAGACTTAGCGTTTTATTTTTATTTTATTCGTTACATAACTTTAAGTTTGATCAATTAAAAAAATGGAGAACGTTGCGTATGTTGCGTAATAACAAAAAAAATGCCTTACAGATTAATGGGTCGTAATTATATATCTAAACTCAGTGAAGATTTTGAAGACGTTTAATAAGTAAAAAACTATGAAAAATTATTTTTTAACAAAAAAATACGATCATGGAATTTTATTGTGTAATGGCTAACCTAACTACCTTAATAAACAAATTTGTCGAAACTAACGGTCACGGAAAAGCAATTAATTTTTTATGCAAACGAACCCATCCGTGATTAAGTTGATTGGTCGCGGTTGCATAACGCCGTCCCTTGTTTTGTCTATGAGAGACAGTGAGAGTATATCTAAGTTTAGTGGGTCGCGATGATGTTCGGGCGTGGGATAATGGGGCCAAGAGAAATGTTGATATTAAACTTTTTTTTTTCAATCGACTTTAAAATAGGACATTCTCAATCTATCTGTATCTATAGTTTTTTTTTGTATAGTAAATGTTACGTGATTATTTTGCCAATTATAAACCGACTTTGATGTTTTTTTTGTTTGGTATTCAGTGCCTCATTAAAGTTAAATCAAAATTGCCCGAGCCATTTTTGAAAAATCAACAGTAAAATAAAAATGTATTACTTAATGTTATTAAAATAAAAAAAGCTATTTGAAATATGTACGAAGCTGAAGTAGGTTGTGTAATTTTATAGCGATTTTTTTATTAAGATATATCTAAGAGCTAGTATGTGATGGTAACATCACATACTCGCACTTAGTTAAACTAAAAAACTCAAACTAGGCGTTCACTTTGGCTATTAACCGTAAAGTAAAGACAATGTTTAGTTTACTTTTCAAAGTGCAAAAACTTTACATAATTATGGACAACTTTACTACAAGACTAAGGCTGAAATCGAGAAAAAATTACAACTGTTTCATATAAAAAGTTCATCGACTCTCGTCAAAATGCATGGAACAGCTGATTATTTCGTGATGTTTCGTTGAGAGACAGCGAGAGTGTTTCTATGTTTAGTAGGTCGCGTTGATCTTCGAGCGTGGGATAATGAGGCCAAGAGAAATGTAGGTACGAGACTTGGTAACTTTTTTATTTATGATCTACATTTAAAATATTAGATTGAATCCGTCGTCAAACATTTCTTAGAACAGAGTAACGAAATTGATGTGTTACAAGTCAATTAGTAAGTATATCAAATATTCGTTAATTTATTTCAGAGCACGCTGTATGAATCATGGTACAAACAAGGCAAGTTTGGCATCCTCGTGAAAAAACCAAAACAAATCTCTCAATAAAAGCGAAAATATATAATAGTGTATTTTTATTTGTATACCTATAACGGCAATTTTTATTCGTATTTTTTCTTATATTCTAAAGCTACAGTAGCTATAAAAGATCTACACAGCTAGTTTTCCTTCACAATAAGCAATACGGAGGTATAAAAGGCCTATCGAAATATATTAAAAACGTATTTCACGTTGAGTACCTTCCAACCTAATTCCAAAAAGTTTTCTCTCAGCTTACCGGCACGTACCTACCTATATTTATACCGACTGTAGTATCCACAAACCATCGGGATATTTTCGCTAATAGCGGTCGTGTTCTAATGGAAATTCGTAATTTCGCGAACTTGCTAATAGGATTTCGTCCGTTATGGCTCAACGATGTTACACGCTTCGCGCGAACCGTATCGGAGTTTCGAAATGAGGGTAGGCAAAAAAAGCCGGCCGCCAAATTGTTGGCCACATGCTAATTTTGACGAAAACCCCATTTCTATACCTCGTTAATGTTTACTCTCTGTTATGCTGATTTTTATGTTTTATTTTTTAATTTTTGGAGCGACGCTTAATTTTCTATTTTAATTATTATGGATAACCCTTCCTGAATCCTAATACCGACTACATTTTTTTCATTTATTTAAAATAAATTAAAAAAATAAAATTATTCGCCCCAATACTAAATTTCCTGTTTTCTAATTTACTAAATAATAAAACTCGATTTTAAATGTATTAATTATAATTAAACATAATGCTGTGATATAAATTTTAATTGCCAACCTAAATAAATAGGATTGTAAGTAGGCACTCTCTATACTTAAAAAAAATCATTAAATAACATTTAAATTATTCCAGTAAATCAAACTGATTACTTACAAGACAAACTATCGTGTAGAGTGCTTTATCTAACAAATTACCATAGCACAAAAAGTAAAAACACACAAATAAATTCTACATTGCAATAAAACGAACATAAATTCAAACAGCCACCCATAAAACAAATTAAAATTACTAGATATCTCTGCGTAGACGATAAACAATTTCTCTAACTTTCTTTTACTTAAACACAACTTGCTTTTACATTTTTTGCGTCTACAACATTTTGCCTATTAAATTTATTCGCTACAACTGACAGTTATTTTATAGCACGCCTTTTACAGAAATCATTAATCAAAACATCTATTTAAATCGAGTTTTGGGCATCGATTTATCAATCGATAAAGATCCGTCTAATTTAAGAGAGAGCGCTCAAAAACTTGTTCTAGTAAAAAGTAAAATTACTTACAGCGTGTAATAAAAACCAACACTGTCACTACCACAAAAGTTCACAGTTCACAGGTCGCGTAAACGATCGATTACGAATGGTATCGAATCAAGTTTCTAAGTTCGTTCTCTTCAAGTGCCGTGGTCACACTGAGCGGGCCCAAACGGAAGAGCTGCGCGTGCTTACTTCGCCGAGCGTTCACCTAAAAGTAAAACCGAAACTGCGCTCGCGCCTTCTAGCACCCTACGGCAAAAATTAAGGTTAAGGATAGAAAAAGCAACAGTAGCAATATGCTTTTTCGTAAATCAATTCGATATATCGTGAGTACTATAGATCGATTCTAATTGTTAGCAATTGGAGCGTGAGAGTGTAGCGCTTAAGTCATTTAATTAGTAGATGTGTGTTGAGGTTATGAAAGAAATGAGATTTCTAAATTATGTCATTGACGTTCAAGTGCTATTGTCTTACTTTGAGATGAGCTTTATGAAATAAATGTAAACGGTTTATTTCTATACGACATTAAAAACGAAAATAATAACAAAAATTAGCGATATTAAACACTACAGAAATGTTTATAAATTATGACAATGTTTTTTTTTTCAAAAATTCGTACCTACATTTATATGTAGATAAAAAAATTGATACCTCATTCTGTAGATGAAACTTTGAAATAATTTTCATTTGAGAGCAAATAATTGTAGTAGATTATCTATTTATCAAATACGAATTAGAAATAACATCGAGTTGGAAATAGATTTACCGCACGAAGCGGAGACGTCTGAGCGTCTTAGCAGAAACCATGTTATGATAATTACCCAGCGGCTGGTTTTCAACCCAAACGTGTACTTTACAACATTAGAGGTAACTGCAACCAGTGTAAAATCTATAACAATACCGTACCGCAAGAAGTTTGGCAATATACGTAATCAATTGCCCTAAAATTTTGTCACACTTTTTGTCACCTCACTAACAACGCACTTGCAATAGTCTGATCTAACTCATGTGTGATGAAATGTTAACTAGAGCGGCCTGTTTAACATTTTATTCGCAAATTCGGTTTGCAAAAACTACAATTGTTTCTAAACGTAATCGATTTATTGCAGAATTGGTCAGTTCGAAATCGATTACTAATAGAAATGAAAGCGAATATGGTTTAATAATTTTTTATGCGTTCGTTGAGTAAGTTTTGGAGCATTCGCTCTCTCGAATTTTAGAGTTCCATTTACAAAATGGTTTACAATGTTACAGCTTACGTTGTTTTTTTTATTTCAAATGTAATGTGGTTTAGTTATTTAATATACATTATCAAAGGTCATGAGAAAAGTATTATATTGGGAAATATATAAAAAATAAGGAAAGTGAGAGAACGACAAAAGTTCAGTGACATTTAAAAATATATTAGAAAACTTACACTAAGTGTCAATAGTATATTATCTTTCTTTACCAATATTATAGAAATCCAAAAGTGTAATTATACTACTATATTAATACGGGACTTAAAACGCGCAATAAAATATGAGATACATTAATTAAATACCTCTTTTTCTTTTTCTCCGTCCCGTATTAATATAGTAGTACCATAATGTGCTCAAATCGCGAAAGTTTAAAAATAATATACGAAAGTGTATAGGTATTTGTTGGTTCATTGGTAATATGTTTATTATTCTTTCACTCAGCAGCAGAGGGAGGGATTGACTCGATTTTTTGCACGGATAGATATATAGTTTAAAAGAAGGATAGTGTTATAGACTACTCTTTGTTCCGGAAAAAAATATGAAGTTTCTATGGGACAGCACGAAATCTAAAAAATTACGCGGATGAAGCTGCAAGCAAAATTCAGCTAGTGAAAAGCTAACTAATATACCGTGTGCCGTGTACAGTCAATTCAATAGATATACAAATAATAAATTAAAGCACGCTATGGCTTAGACTGCCAGTGCGGCAAGCAATGACTTTTTTAAAAATAATATAAATAAAATAAGTAAGTTCGTATTGGTCGGGTGGCTAGCCCTGGTGTCAGAGTTTTAAGCCGCCTTTAACGATTTAACGTGTAATCAGAGCCACGGTAGCGCTCAGTTGTAAATGCCATCCGCGGTCACCAATCCGAAGACTGACCATGATTAACTTTGTTTAACTTTGGTGATTAAGTTAAACAAAGTTCATCATGGTCAGTCGTCGGATTGGTGACTGCGGATGGCATTTACAACTGAGCGCTACCGTGGCTCTGATTATACGTTAAATCGTTAAAGGCGGCTTAAAAACTCTGACACCATAACATAGCTGATAAACATATAGTCAAAGCCGTATACACCATGAGCGGCTACACTTTAAAATACTAGTAGTAATAAGGAAGAGTTTTCGGTGCGTTAGTACGATTTACACTTGGCCAGATTTTTATAAAAGGCGGAAAAAATACAATTCCTCGTACCCGAACAAAACGTTTTGTGTTGGGCTTAGGGAGATAAAATAGGGAATATAAAATGTATGCCACTCGAATTAGATACACGGCTTATTTACATATTTTTATTCGACATTCAGTACAGGCATTATAGCGGAAACTTCGTGGGATTTTCTACTGAAAAGTAAATTCTATAAATGTATTTCTAACTGGATAAAATAAGTCCTTATATGATCCATTGTAAATGTGTACGTATAGATGTTGTACATTTACTTAAGTTTATAATTTTCAGTATTTAGCGGGCAACTAAAACAATTTAGATCCGTCGTACTTTTGCCGAAGTAGTCACCTTATGTTGGGTGTGTATGAGTTTATCTAGACTATATTCATATTCTTACATATTATTAATGTACTCATAATTACAAAAAAATCTGCCATCTAAAAAAAATGTTCATGGAGTCCCTCCGCGCGGAAGAAGTGAAACTTCTACGCAACAGAGCTTTCATACCCCCTCCATGAACATTTAACGCAACCTTGTTGGATTGGACGTCGTATAGGAAGTTTCACTTCAAAAAAAAATACTACGAAAAAATCATTTATAAAGAAAGTTCATCGATTTTCGATAAAATACGACTCCAAATTAAATGTAAGCCATAATGATGAATACACGTAGGTACATCATTAAGTACCTAACCAAAAGGAGTCGACACTGCAAAGCGTACCCCTCTGCCAAAAGTACGCGACCGGCGCTCATGCTCTTTATATAAATATATCGGTCTGGTTGCGCTTGTGTTGTGTTAATTTTCAGCTAGTGTTAGTTAATTACATTTGTGTGCGTGTAAACTTGCTTATATTTTGGTTTGTGTGCGTTTCTTCACCCCCTACTGACTTGGCAGACTTCGGTGCTTAGGCGTGTCGACTCCTTTTGGTTAGGTACTTAATGACGTACATTGATATCCCCGAATACAAGGTTATCTGCTTGCCCTGTACTAATCCGAAAGAGGTTAACACCATCATTGGCCCAACCCGAAATTCGAGAAAAAATCAGCTCCATACAAAATTGTATCTGAGAAACGACAAAATGTAAGCAACTGCTGATTATTTAGGATCGAATTTAAGTCGGCCCTATAGTGATAGTTGTTCATAATAATGATATGAGTCATCTTTATTCCGTTTTGTACATCAGTCCTAGATAACTCTGTACATCCGCCGTCTACAGAAACACCTATACCGGATTATCCAGAACTGGTGTAGGTACTAAGCCGAAAGGAGGTGATTTAGACCATCACTATGAACAATTATTACTACGGGGCCAACCGGGAATTCGAGAAAAAATCAGTTGTTTCATACATTCTGTCGATTCCAAGTTGCAGTTTGGTATGGAACAGCTGAGGTTTTTTCTCGAACTTTCACTACGGGGCCAACCGGGAATTCGAGAAAAAAACAGTTGTTTCATACATTCTGTCGATTCCATGTTGCAGTTTGGTATGGAACAGCTGAGGTTTTTTCTCGAACTTTCACTACGGGGCCAACCGGGAATTCGAGAAAAAAGAGTTGTTTCATACATTCTGTCGATTCCAAGTTGCAGTTTGTTATGGAACAGCTGAGGTTTTTTCTCGAACTTTGGGTTGGCCCGATTTTAAAAGTTGTTTATAGTGATGGTTTTAATCACCCCTTTGTGACTTAGTACAGGGTAAGCTTAACCTTGTATAGTAAACTAGTATATATTCCAGTGATATAACATTTTACTAGCAAAAGTTAAGGAAATATGGCGGCACGAGAATGGTGTATCTCCCATCGACGCCACTATTTGCGTGCACATAATTCTAAAATTTTCCACATTAGATGCACCATTCCCTCCTCCGATGGCCGTTGCACCGTGCAGACTCCGCCATCAAAATGAATTATGTCTCAACTACGCTTAAAATAGTCGAGCGGCTACGCGAAAAGGGACATGTGCCTGGAATTTTTAACCGACTTTTTAACCGATTTTTAACCCAAAAATTGAAAGTTCTATGTTCGTCTATATGTATTAAAAATTTAGAGGTTCTGTGTTCATCTGTGTGTATTTCTTTTTTGTGTCCATAAGCATAATTTTTTTCGCCAATTGAGAATCGCCTTAAAAAAATCTTTTTCAGTTCGAAAGAACAACTCTTAATTTTTCCTATTTTTTTTTAATTTTTGTGGTCCCATTTAAATTTTTTCAAAAACTGCTCAATCGTTTTTGAAAAACAATAATACAAAAATTGTATACCTACATCGATTCAATTTCTACTTTTCAATTTTTTTACACGATTGAAGTCGGTTGTGCCATTTTTACGAATAATTATACGAATAATAATTTTGGATAAATTGGTCATTTTATTTGCGCTTATCGATACCTAGATATTTTGCACGATACTTGATTACTCGCTATAGAAATGCCTGGTTATAGTTAAGTACTTTTGTGTTAGCAAGTTTTGTTATTAAACAAAAATGTACTTAGTTTCAGAATATTCTCAACGACAATTTTTCTTACGGCCATTAGGGCCATAGTTTTTTATAAATTGAGCCCTCATGAATATGCAACATGAATAAGACAATATTATTTTTTGCAAAAATTAGGATAACCGACTTCACCCGTGTACAGAATTCGCGAATATTTCGCACAGATCGATGTAGCACTTTTCACATTATTGTTGATTTATCAAAAATCGCTCAGCCGATTTTAATAAAATTTAAATGGGACCAATTTCGAAGTATGTTCTTTCCTATAAAAAAGGAATTATTGAAATCGGACTACTACGAAAAAAGTTATGCGTGGTTATACGTAAAATATATATATATATATATATATATATATATATATATATATATATATATATACGCGTCGAATTGTGTACCTCCTCCGGTGGTTCGTCGGTCAAAAATGTAGCAACTGTGATTAGTTAAGTGATTTATTTTTGTGTTTATCTATGTGCACCCTTTTATTTTGCGCGTCTGGAATTTGAATAAACGTCTGGTTTTTTTTTTGACAAAAATTAAAATCATTAGCGTTTTTTTAAAACACTTTGAATGTGCCAAATAAAAGATTTTCATACATTCGAAATTACCAAAACAAGCGAAACATTATACACGATCAGGTTCCTTTTTGTGTGACCGCTCTTTTTGTGAGCTATTTTTTTTTGTCTGAGTAACCATTCCTTACATTTTAAAATTTTTAATCTGCATTTAGCAGACGGATACTGGCAATTAAAAATATGCTATTATGGCGGTTAGAAAACGGAAGCTTTTGCCATTTAGCCACTTTATTGCATTTAATGGATGCATGCTCGTTAGACTTTCTGTTTTACTCTTTTTACATCATGTTTTAAGCCATGCAATTAAGTTGTAAGTTGCTTCCTGTAACGCTAGGAAGAAAATATGGAAATAATTTGTTTTAATACTTTCGGTTACCTAACTTTTTGTACTGTAATGCACCAGCCAGCCAAGTGATTGGGCCACATTCACCACGCTGGCTCTGTGCGGCTTGGTGGATTCTTATACGCCATCGAATTTCTTCTAGAGACGTATTTAGGTTGCCTCTATAGGTTGTTCTCCGTCACCCGTCACTCCGTTATTCCGTCACTGAAAACCCAGTGGTGTGAAATTCCAAGGCACTCATTGATACGCGACCAGGATTTGAAACTACGACGATTGTAAGGCAGGTGTTAGTACCACTAGACCACCACGGCTATCTTGACAAGTTATTCATGTCAAACTGCACTACGCAACTTGTTGTTTTGTAATATTTAGATACATTTTGACGTATTCTAGGGCTGAAAAAGTTTAAACTAAGAGATCGTTTTTAAATTTTCAATTGACTCTTGGGTGGACAATCTTTACTAACCTTATAAATATAATAAATGTGTGTTCGTATTTTAACGCTTACAATATGAATGGTCAGTGGTTACTCTGAATTTCAGGCAATCACTTTTATTTTCCAACCGACTTCCAAAGGAGGCGGTTCTATGCTGGTCTGTATGTATTTCTTTGTGTATGTTCATCGATATAATCGTCAATTGTGAACCGATTTGAAAAAATCCTTTTAATTCGAAAAGGTATTTTCCTGACGTGGTCTCATTTAAGTTTTATCAAATTTGACTCAACTGTTTTTGAAAAATCAAAAATAATGTAAAAACTATAAACATCAACTCGAGCAAAACTATTTGAATTTTGTACACAATGGAAATCGATTTTGCCATTTTATGCGAAAAATAATTATGATATTCTTATTGTTAGGTGGCGCTTACGGAGGGCTTAATATTTTGTTCTAGGCATATTAAATACGAAAGTTTTCGACCAGTGTGTGTTGCCAGTGATGACTTATGGCACAGAAACGTGGTTTCTCACTATGGGCCTTATTAGTAAGCTCCAAGTAGCCCAACGAGCCATGGAGAGGGCTATGCTCGGAGTTTCTCTGCGAGATCGAATCAGGAATGAGGAGATCCGTAGAAGAACCAAGGTTACCGATATAGCCCAGCGGATTGGCAAGTTGAAGTTGCAATAGGCAGGGCACATAGCGCGGAGAACTGATGACCGATGGGGTCGAAAAGTTCTCGAGTGGAGACCACGTACCGGCAAGCGCAGCGTAGGACGTCCACCCACAAGGTGGACGGATGACCTTATTAGGACC
The DNA here is from genome assembly GCA_949316475.1 of Hypomecis punctinalis. Lineage (NCBI taxonomy): Eukaryota > Metazoa > Arthropoda > Insecta > Lepidoptera > Geometridae > Hypomecis > Hypomecis punctinalis. The sequence continues at coordinate 19,257,141 of OX438804.1, forward strand.
GCAGGATCGCGCTGGATGCAAACCGCTATCAACCGGTCTTATTGGAAATCATTAGGGGAGGCCTATGTCCAGCACTGGACGTCCTATGGCTGAAATGATGATGACGATGATATTAATACTTGTCAATTCACAATTTGAAAATTCTTACCAAACTTTTTTTGCTTAATAACGTTACCTGTTTTCAATAACTATCAACTACCAAAAATAATTTCATCTTTTCCATCATTTTCGCACCACCTCCAGCCCCCAGCAACTAGTAGGTACAATATGATTTATCTCCTCAAATTGATTTGATGATTTAGAGGACAGCCTGCAGCCTCGAGAGTTTCCGAACTTTTATCCTAAGATAATGGATGAGGCAAGTTGTGACAGTTGTGACGGATTCGTGACCACTGTTGTCGTTGGTGCGTCAGCTGGTCATTGATGAGTCTTGTAAAAAAATTGAGACCAGGAAATTTAGTGTAGGTGAATTAATTGTTGTTAAATTTACTTACTTATCTACTAAGATGTTTTAACTTTTAACCGACGAGAAGGTAATTAAATCGAATCGTATATTTCTTTTGAAAGATCGAAATCGTATAATTTTACGGAAAAGTCTCATTTAGATATTTTTTTTATTGAAAAGATTACATTATGTTCTCAAAATTGATCCCATATGGGACCAATGTAAATCAAATTTATACATTGATTTATTAGTTTTAAATAAATCTACAATTATCTAATAGAGTGCACTATTATTCGATTTTTCCCTGAATTCCATCTATCGACCCGGAAATCGAGAAAAATAACTGTTTATTTTATCTCGATTTCCAAGTCCGACTCTCGAATTTTCCAGAAAATGTATACAAATATCCTAATTTTAGAGTAGGTAACATAAATAATGATTTGACTTGTAAGTATTAGAAATCCAAAATAATGTTAACGAGTTTCTTAAGGACGAAAAATAGTCCGTAGTAGTAAGGTATAATTCTCATTATTCTTTAATGATAATAATTTACGGGATTCGATAAAAGGAGGATATAAGATTAAAGAAAGCGTCAGATAAAAACTGTTAACACAAGACTTCCTCGATTGACTCCGAAAGACGAGCAATAATGTAACACACACCGATGCCCAAAATGACAGACATTTAAAAACACAAAAAACCGGACAAGTGCGAGTCAGGCTCGCACACCGAGGCTTCCGTACAAATCCAGAAAATTACACAAAATTGGGAAGTAAGTTGTTAAAATCTCTATACTATAACCATCGACGAAAATTTTTTTTTTACTTTTCTCGTTATCGAAAATTACACATTGTTAAAATAATTAAAAACCTGTTTTAGCATGTGCTAATGAAGTTCTTTTATATAATACTGTTGGAGAGGTTGTACTTCGAGAGCTGCCAATGACGTCATAGCGTCCAGCGCTGTGTGGTCGGAGAGGGGGTCACCGGCGGCGGGACACTTCGGAATAGAGCCTCGGGCTAGTCGTGCGTGTGCGTTACGTAGATCATAAATTGTCGCTAAATATTTTTTGCACGAATAAATAATTTTGTTGATAATTAGATGATTCTCTTTTTAGTTCCACTTCTGATAGACCTATTTCCTTATAATACCTTACATTATACGATTTACTAACTTTGAATTTTGAACCCATACTTTGTGAATTTTGAGGCCCTATTTTTTGGGATTTAAATAAAAATGAACAGTTTTCAGATTTATTCCTATATGTGTACTCTGAGACAATGTTTCTCACCAAATTTCATAGTTCTATGTCAACGGGAAGTATCCTGTAGATTTCGATTTCTGTAAATGTCGAAATATGCGGTTTATTACGACATAAGCGGCTCTAATTTAATTTGTTTATATATATATATATTTTTAAACGATAACTGATAAGTTTTTCTTTTACATAACAGCGAGAGACCATATATATGTATACGTTCACAGTTTAAATTTCAACTCGATATCTTAACGCGTTTGCGAGATAAAGAGTCTTAACATACACACAGACGGACAGACGGACAACAAAGTGATCCTATAAGGGTTCCGTTTTTTCCGTTTGAGGTACGGAACCCTAAAAAACATTCATTAGATTTACCTTAAATATTTATTATATTTTAATTAAATAATCAATCATTGAAGTAACCATACAATAAAATATTCTGTGAATATTTCAAGCGTCTACCTGTTACCGTTATTAATTTCGAGTGAAAAACGGCTAAAAATCTGGTTTGTTGTATAGAAATTAAATCTTAATTTTATCTTGTTTTTAGTATTTATTGTATAACGGCAACATAAATACAGCATCTGTGAAAATTTCAACTTTCTAGCTATCACGGTTCATGAGATACAGCCTGCTGACAGACATACAGACAGACGGACGGACAGAGGAGTCTTAGTAATAGGGTCCCGTTTTTACCCTTTGGGTACGGAACCCTAAAAAGAGCCTTACATTTTTTTAAATTAATATTTGCATAATTATATCATTTAGGTTAGATTATTCTCTGAATAATTTACCATTTGTAGACGTCTCTTGTACGCTGCTATTTGTAATTGTTGATCGTAAAGTAAAATTTGTTCATATCGATAAATAGGATTCTTCGTATTTGCTGGTTCCTAGGTCTCTGTGTCTCGAAGGCATCATTAGACGTTTTCCTCCGAATGCCAATTAAAAGCATTTCGGTGCGATGGACACGGCTCACGCCTCTCCGGACGCTGACGTCACGATTCCCTCTATCTGTATCTATTATTATCGGAAATAATTAATTACTATTTTGATAATAAGGTATTATGGTATATTTTCTGATACAATAGGTACACGGTGGTAGTGGTAAGTATCGAAAAACATAAACATTGTCAAATTGTGTAATAATGTAGTGTAAATGATTTAGACTTCTCCCCCCCACCGCCTAAGCAATAGGAATCGTAATAGCAATCGTTTATGACTTCATTTTAGTCATTTGGCACCGCCTATGTGACGTTAGCCATCAATTGCTTTGCGCGGATTGCGAAAGCAATCGTTGAATGAACAACTTTGATGGCTAACGTCACATAGGCGGTGCCAAATGACTAAAATGAAGTCATCAACGATTGCTATTACGATTGCTATTGCTTTAGGCGGTAGGGGGGGGGGACACAATTTAGTGTATCTAGTACGTGATGAACAATTTTTGTACAGTTATATACAGGGTTATTCAAAAAGGGTGTACTAAGCCGAAAGGGCATAATTAAGATCATCATTTTGAACAATTTTTACTATGAGGTCAACCCGGATACGAAAAAAAGCTGTCCCATACAAAATCGCAACTCGGAATCAACAGCAAATAAGAAATTGCTTAAAAAAACAGTTTTTCTCGAATATAGTTAATGAAAAAATGGTAATGTCAGTACGTATACTACACTAGTTTTTACCCGCGGCTTCGCCCGCATGATATTTTGATTTTTGACGCCATATCATTATAATTTATAGCCTATGTGTTATTCTGATTTATAAATTGATAGATAGATAGATAGATTAACTCTTTATTGCACACCAAGAAATAAACAAAAATAAGAAACAAAGATACATAAACAGTGTAACAATGGGCGGCCTTATCGCTGATAGCGATTTCTGCCAGGCAACCTTAGGATGGAGAGGACAGAAAGCGTATAAATGATGGACGGGGTGCGCATTAGTTAAAAAATATAATTTAAATTATACAACATAAACATACATACTAATAATATAAATACTTATAATACCTAAACATAAATAAAACAATACATAAAAAAATCATGAAAGAAACCTATGACAAATAATAAACTATTACATAATAAATTACAATATACTACTTACATACATCAACATAAATAACAACAACATTTACATAGTTAAAGAATTGACTATTTCTGCAGGTAATGATATTTAACCTGATCTTTAAATACATTCAGTGATTGAGCTTTTCTGACAGTAACGGGCAAGGCATTCCATAACTGGACTGCCTGAAAGGCAAATGAACGGCCATAAAAAGTTTCACACCGTGCGGTAGGGGTCATAAGGGAAAGGTTATCCTTGGATCGGAGGGGAAGGGAATGAGCATCACGCCAGAAGGAAAAAGAGTCTTTAAGATAGCGTGGAGTAGAAGGATTGAAGAGGATGTTATAAAGAAGATTAAGGATATGAGCATTCCGACGAAGACGAATCGGAAGCCACTTGAGCTTAGTACGAAAATGAGATACATGGTCATATTTGCAAAAATAAATTGCAAAGTTTCATCTCAATCCGTTCAGTAGTTTTTGCGTGAAAGAGTAACAAACATCCATCCATCCATCCATCCATCCTCACAAACTTTCGCGTTTATAATATTACTAGTTTTTACCCGCGGCTTCGCCCGCATACGCAATATATCATTATAATTTATAGCCTATGTGTTATTCTGATATATAAGCTACATTATTGCAAAGTTTCATCTCAATCCGTTCAGTAGTTTTTGCTTGAAAGAGTAACAAACATCCATACATCCATCCTCACAAACTTTCGCGTTTATAATATTAGTAGGATAGTAGGAAGTAGGATACATCTTTCCTGAAAACGAATAAAAATATTCGAATGTTATTATTATTTTTGTTACATTCGTGAACTTGTAGGTGCAGTTATGGCACTTTTATGGCGACATATAACAGTAATACTCGAAATACAAGTATCAATTATCAAATAAGGCATAACCGTTACATTTATAAACTGTTACACATAAAACTAAAACTAAGAAATTAGGCATGAATTGTTTCGTAAAATTATTCAAATTGCATGTCGTATTCCATGCGTGAATTTCACAAGGCAAGTGAAGTGACCTTCATAGCTTGGTCTCGATTACTCTCGATGGGCTACTCAGAAATTGTTTTTTGGTACTAGATTTTTTAAAGTTATTTATTATTTTGGAATGGCTTTTTTAATTTAAGCGTTCTATTTTATTTTTTTACTACATTTAGATTGGCAAGATTTAGTGCATTTCGTACCTTTTTTTTCAGTTTCTCTAGCATTTCCAGCCTTGTTTTTGTATAAATTAAAAATATCAGAGAAAATATTTAATTTCGTCGAGGTTAGTATTTGAGTACTCCATTGGTAACTATATGAGAGCTTTTAATATCTTGCTACTTATTCAAGAATGTCTACCAAATTTTAGTGTAAGTACCTAATTCATTAAATTATAGCTTTCGAGATTTTCTATACGAAAAATAACAGTAATTACGAGTATATACGCCTTGCCTTTGATCGTCAGTAATTTAGTTTTAAATGGTAACACTATCAAATTGTGTAATTTGAAACACAAATATAGTAATTTATTAGCGTTAGTAAATACATCATGAATAGGTATAATGAACCTAAGAGAGTAAAAACTTCGTTATTAACAGCATGAAAACTTATAAATACCTGTGTTGATTGTGTAGAGCAAGGAATATTTAGTCGAAAGTGTAGCGATTACATGTACTCGTATATCTACTCTCTAGTATAAAACAAAGACTTTGTTGTATACTATGTGGTGATTTTTAAATTGTCATCTTCCACAGCATGTATACTTCCTTTCTTGTATACTTCTGGGTATATACCTACTCTCTTACGTACCATCTCTATTCGGACCTGTACAGTTAGTAGATATACATGTAATCGCTACACTTTCGACTAAATTTTCCTTGCTCTACACAATCAACACAGGTTGTTTTAAGTTTTCATGCTGTTAATAACGAAGTTTTTACTCTCTTAGGTTTATACCAGATGGTATACCTAAAACAAAGTCTAAAACAAAGTATAAAACAGTCTTAATTAAAGACTTTGTTTTATACTAAATGGTGATTTTTAAACTACGCAACGGATTTTGATGCGGTGTTTTTAATAGCTAGAGTAATTCAAGAGAAAGCTATCTGTGTATGTATAATACACCTGTGCTAAGTCAGGGCGGGTCGCTAGTAATTAATTTAAATTTTATTTTTCCATTTTTATCCCATGAGAAAAATATTAGCAAAACTATTGGGTGTTTGCTAGTAGGTCTCTGTACGTGACACTCTGTCCAACGTTAAATAATTGGTGGGTAGGTACTCGAGGGTCAAAGTTTGAATTCGTGAATCATTTGAACTTTGGCAACCTCTTATTTTCGAGTAATGCAGTTGCAACCGGTCGACTGTGACGAAGACAGATGTTTTCGTTGTATTTTATTTTACTACCACGATAAAATTCATTGTGTTAAAAAATTGATACTCATTCTTAAATCTGTTTAAATATTTCTGTTATACAATATCAATGATAAGTTTCCATAGATCGTGTAAAAAACTCTTTCTTTATCAAGTGATTGATCATCATCATTTGTGACAATGCCTAAACATTTTTGTTGTTTTGATTATTTTGAACTATGTTTTTAACTAATATAATATACTTTTCAAAACGGACTCTGACTGGGGTCTGTCCTTTTACACATTTGTTAATGACATTTCTAATAGTGATTTCTCAAGATTTTGGCAATTTTGCAGTCCTACACGCGAAAGTTTCTATGTATGGATGTTTGTTACTCTTTCGCGCAAAAACTACTGAACGGATTGAGATGAAACTTTGCAATAATGCTTATACATCAGAATTACACATAATCTATATTTTTTAATGATTGCGTGAAACAAAATTTGCTGGGTCAGCTAGTGGGTTCATAAAATCTTACCACTGACATAAACTTGTTTGAGTACGAGTATCATCTTGATGAAAATATTTCATGTTATATCACCACTTAGCCATCGCTTAGTCAGAGGGGTCTTAAAGCGGCATGAAAACACGGACACCAAGACCCACTCTGTAAAAGTCAACAACAAATGACAATGACAAGTCTGTAAGAATTTAGTTATATTGTTGACTAGCTTTTACCCGTGGCTTTGCCCGCATGATATTTTGATTTTAGTGCTATGCCATGGGAACTCTTTATTCATCCGGGATAAAAAGTAGACTATGTCACTTTCCGTCTTTCAAGCCCTACCTTACCACCCTTAATACAGGAGGTGGAAAATAAAAAAAGCGATTTGAAGGTTGTTCGATTTGACAGTTTTTTGACATTTCTTGAAGCGCACTTTATAATAGATAGCAAAATTTTTCCTACTTACTTAACACTTATCGTTATATTATGGAAAATTTACGCAATATCATTAAAATTTATAGCTTATGAATTATTCTGATATATAAACTATATTATTGCAAAGTTTCATCTCAATCCGTTCAGTGGTTTTGCGTGAAAGAGTAACAAACATCCATCCTTACAAACTTTCGCGCTTATAATATTATAGTAGGATATCAGATCCATAAATACACATCTCTTCTGGGAAACTCTTCTTTAAATGTCAGTTGAAAATTATATTCTTCCGGTTTTGGGATAGGTACTTATAATAATACTTTGTTTGTTGTTTTAGATAAAGAAATGTAAATATTATTTTAAGCATTTAAACTATACAGCCGGTGAAGTCCCTAACAGTTTCCGTCCTTTAAAGAGTTACTTCACCTTGTCATTTCTTGGCTTTGTTCAGCAAACGACCTTCAGCGAAGAAGATGCTCCGTGATCGACTTTTAACAATCGCCTTATCGCTCTAATTACTAAATAGTTTAGATAACCGCCAATGTCAATATTAAAACGTTTTTTAAACATCACCCTGAACACTATTTAAACATTTTTCACAGAAAATCCTTTCATAGTCTATGTGGGATTGGAAAAATATGGGCGGACGTGTTAATTTTTTATTTCTATGTGCGCTTTTTATTTCTGGTACGTTTGGTTATGGTTACGGTTTATTTGCGTAGAGTACTTTGTAAAGGTATTTTTTTAAAGTTACCGTTGTTTGATTCTGTTACGTTTTAACCCACTTCAAAAAAGGAGGTTCTCAATTCTACTGAATGTTTTTGAGAATTCTGTACACGGTTGAAGTAGCTTGTGCTATTTGTGAAAAAATATGTATTAAAATCAGTGAGTGTCATGGCTTGTTTACTTTTAGCTTATGCTGCTGCAATCCTACGTAAAGTCTGGTACTATCGTCAATCATGGGAGCGCCTTCTCATTGATCTTTGAATTAGCCTGTATATAATCAAAACGGCGATTTTCTCTCACTTTGTTCGCTTGGTCAATGGAAAAAGCTTTTTTATATTTCTGAAGAATAAAGGTTCTCATGGGATATCATAAATATCAAAATATACCACGGGCGAAGTTAAAGAAAATAGCTAGTTTTATAACGTTTTTGATGTATTTTTATTTATTTCAGCCGTGTGGTCAAAGAAACATGTTCACACAAAGAATGATTCTGGTGGGAAGATCGTGGGAGGGTACAACACCACGATCAACGAATATCCTCACCAAGCGTACTTGCTCCTACTAAAGGGAATTCAGTATTATCAATGTGGAGGGTCCATTATAAGTACTAGATATGTCTTAACAGCGGCACACTGCGTTATGGGGTGAGTATTTTTCTTTTCAGCCAAAGGGCATCCACTGCTTGACATATGCCTCCTGTGTACAGGACTATCCAGAAACATTGTAGTAACCCAAAAGGGTATCTAAAGATGTTTCAGACCATCATTATGAAAAACTTCTAAGTATGGGGCAACTAGAAACTCGAAAAAAAATCTGCTGTTTCGTACGTTTTGTCGATTTTGTGTTGCAATTTGTTGAACAGCAAATTTATTTTTCGGATTCCGGGTTGGTTCCGTAGTAAAAGTTCTTCATAATTATGGTCTTAATCATCCCCTTTCGACTTAGTACAAGGCAAGCAGATAACACTGTATATTTGTATCTGTCCACCTTGGTGGTGGACGTCCTGCGCTACGGTAATTTAGCTTATCTAATTTTCGGGACCTTCAAAAAGAGTCTTGTGCGTTTCGCCCCGCGGGCCGTACCGCTTGCGGGGCGAAACGACGCAGGACTCGTATAAAAAATGTGAATTCAAAATTATTCATGAAAAAGAGCTTTTACACGTGTTTTATCTAAATTCTAAATTATTTAGTATTTTAAGACAAGTATTTATAAAAATATAAATAGGTATCAGTTGTAAATTGTGAATGGTTCGTTTAAAAATTTAATATTTTTTTGTATTTTTAATTTGCAGTGTCATAAGTGCCCGCATAAGAATAGGCAGCACGAACTCGGACAGCGGAGGGAAGCAATACCGATCTTCCATAATTAGAGCACATCCGAAGTACAACCCACAGACGAGCGATTACGACTTTGCTCTCATCAGAGTTATGACGACTATGAGCTTGGATGGACAGACAGCAAAAGCAATCGCGTTACCAGAACAGAATGCTGTTATACCTGCAGGGTCTAACGTCACTGTGACTGGCTGGGGAACTACAACTGTGAGTCCAATAACTGAATCATTGCAACGGCAGAATAGATGCGTAAATTGTCACTTGATCTAGTAGGAGTAGGAGGGAGCACTGAAAATCTATGGTTGTACGGACGGGAGTGTAGCATGTGATCTTCTGCGAAGAATAGAAATTATGATTCTATCGTTTCAAAGATGAGCTCAGTAGGTACAATATCTATTCTGCACGAATGGTGGCGCTACGTACGCTATGTTGCCAACGCACTGAATAGCTATAACTACTGAATGGTAACGTTGAGTTAGTTCCCGATTTTGACCACGCGCAGAGTTGTCTTGCGCTCGAGTACGCACTCTATTGAGCGATTATAGTAGTCTAACTTTAAATAACGTGTCCATAATGTATTCCATATTGTGTTTAATATAATTGTGGTCATAGAAGCCTGGATCGAAAAAAAATATGGATAATTTGTATAAAAGATTATACGAGTAAATTTTAACTTAATTTTGTCGAAAGACTGAGATAAATAGAAGCGATGTAGGCACAATTGTATCGACTCCACTATACACATAAATAAGTATAAGTATAACTTATTACTTATTAAAGGTAGATGACAATTTTTAAAGCAAGTTTACAATGCTATTTTGCAGGAAGGAGGACAAACCAGCGAAACGTTGATGGCGGTGACAGTCCCCGTCATCTCCAACGAAGAATGCAACACGATGATGGGCGGTATAACCAATCAGATGTTTTGTGCTGGTTTTCCTGAAGGGGGGAAAGATTCTTGCCAGGTTTGTTTGTGAAAATATCATGAATAAGTTTATTGCAATGAACGCTGACGTGGTGCTTTCTGGACAGATTTTAATCGAGCCATTCTGTAGTTATCCTAATCAGAATCGGATATTTCTGGTCCGACACCATGAATAAATTATTTCGATCAATATTTTTGTTAATTTGTAAGAAAATATATTTTGTATTTGAATGTCGTTCACACATTCTTATAACACATAAGATATTTAATTACCAAATAATATTAAAAAATGTCAATATAGATTAACATCGCATTTTTTTTAAGTTTAATTGGAAATTAAATTTAAATCAAGTTGTAATAACAAAAAATAGTATTTTTCCCAATGGCATTTGTTTTATCAAAAAAATCGAAGTTGTTCGTTAATTCAAAGAGTAATAAATGGACAGTTCCACTTTTTTACTAACGACTTTAATATTTATAAACAAAGAGTTACTTTGGAGTAGTAAAACCTTACACAAAAACATATATAACATATACAAAAACCCTTGACACAAAAAGAAAAGCACAACAAGAAGATCTCATCTATCGATCACAATCCATCAGCTGTAGGACGTCTACTGCTGGACATAGGCCCTGTATGGATTCCCAATAAGGTCGGTTAGAAGCGACCTAAACCTAGCGCGTTCCTACGATACCTAAATCGTCAGTCCCCATAGTCAACGGCCTACGCTGCGCTTGCTGGTCCGACTAAGCACAACAAAGTAACTCTGAGTTTATTAGAAAGGCCGTGTACCTTAAATTAATTATTAATTTATTTGTACAATTTCTAGGGTGATTCCGGCGGTCCAGCAATAACAGAGGACAAAATTCTGCGAGGTGTGGTTTCCTTCGGTATGGGGTGCGCACAGCCGGGCTACCCAGGAGTCTACGCTAATGTATCTTCAGTCAGAGATTGGATAAAATCGAGTTCCGGAATATGATTTCGGAATTCTCTTTAAAATATTGTGGTACACTCGTTTTGGATTATTCCTTTCGATAATTGTTACTTTTTCTTTTAAACTCAACCATTACAACACAAAAAATCAATAGACCACTTTTTAGCTTTTGAGTGGTAACTATTCGAGTTTTTTTAAATCTTTGTTTTCCATTCTCAGGAAAAAAACGTCACAACTACTTAGGTATTTGGCGAAAAACTAAGTTGCTGATTCATCATTATTTTTCACTTGAGAATTCACTTAAGTGTTTTATATAAGTTCGATAATCTTACATAATTATGCCAAAATATTTATTGTATATTTAGGGGTAGTTTTTTGGGAGTACAATTTTTGTCATTTACAAATGTTAGTAACATACTTTAAAAAGTAAATGGGAACGGAATAATTATAAATAGGTAAAAGAAGTTATGTTACAAAAATACTCGATTCGAATGAGTTCATGTTTACATTTTATACAGCGTAATAGAAAAAACACATTGAAGGTATATTTTTAAGAACTTCACAGAAAATGTTTACTATCCATACCTAAAAATTACATGATAAACACGTGATTGGTATTGAAATATAAGCTTTAAAACTAATAATATAAGTATCTGTTTATCTGTTATCTAAGGTCATAAGTAAACAATTTGCAATATTATTAGAAGCAATTCTAACTGTAAGATAATTTGACTTCGATTTGTTTCAAAATTGCTTTCAGCGATATCATAATATTACACTTTAGAACAACTTATTTGTACGAAACTTTCGATTTGCTGTGTACCACAATATGCTGCTGTTGACTCAAAATTCACGACTTTTGATGTTTCGAATTATTGTTTTAATAAAGGCACTGTTTACTAAATAAACTTGTTTCTTTGTTAAATTTCAAATTGTTTTCTTAACGTCGAAGTTAAAGATTGGGCAAGCTAAATCTATCTCAAATTTAAATTAATAACGTTTAGTTAGTCAAAATATTTATTTCTAATTCAAGCTTTGGAACTCATGATAGCTTCTTGTTTTTTGTTCTTTAAACTCCTACTTAATGTCATTACAAGCTTGTATTTAACTTGCAATGGATGTACCTACAATGACCTACATTTATGTTTTAAAGTTCGGGTGGAATCTTGCAAGTTTAAATTTGACCAACTTCCCGATTTCCGATTGAGCTGAAATTTTGCACGCATATGCATATTATCGCGTGACAATGCAATGATATGGTACCATGAAGCTGATCTGATGATGGAGTCGGAAAGTGGCCATAGGAACTCCTATACTAAACAAGATAGACCCGTCGTGTTTGGGCTCGTTTTACTTGACATGGCGAGCACTCTGCTGCTACATGATATCTATATAATTATGTATGTATAGGGTCTCAAAAGCCTGTATTTAAAAAGTTTTAGCTTTTGGTTATTTTAAACAAGTCTTCAGATTTAACCTGAGCCCCAAGAAACTAATTAATGTTACTTAACTAAGCTTCTCCAGGTTTTGAGCGCGAAAATAGATGATGATAGGATTCGACATCAAAACTGTCTGTAGGTAACTATTGGGTTTCTGGTATTATTATCGTCCCTAACCATTTATGAGTCTCTCTTTTGGGGCAGGTGATAGTAATTAGTAACATTAGTATTAGTTTAAAAAGATCTTGTAATTTAGCCACTTTCATAACGTTAAATTGGTATGCCATTTTGTCCATTGTACGCCTATGCTGTTTTGTCTGTAACGCATTTTATAAAGCCCAAAAATAATTTAGCCCATACATATTTTATACAAACAAAATGCAATATTCAAGGATGAAAGTAAAAGGATAGTACCTACCTAACGTAACGTTACATTAAAGTTTTAAAGAAAATAAATTATTAAAACTATAAAAACTTCTAGCGACGATAAAAAACTTGTATTGGCCGATAGAAGTACGTACAAAATGGCATATACGGGTAAAACGGCAAACGGCATAATTTAAAATATATATTTTAAATTATAATTTAAAATATATATTTTAAATTATTGAGAAAAAATGACTCAGCCAATAATGATAACATTTTCACAGTTCGATAATAGACCATTGAAGCATAAGATGGTATTTCCAGGAGAAAGATAAGATAATTTGAAATACAGCTGGTATGCCGTTTTACCCGTATATGCCATTTTGTACGTACTTACCCATAATACCTATAGTTAACAACTAAACTACCTAAGTTACTAGATACGTGTGTTCATGTAAATTGCACGTCATACTTTTATAAGTTATACGACGCACTCCCTAGATGGCGCTAGTGGTAAAATGAAATCGCGATGTTGTTTGCTTCTCGCCATCTAAAAACTGTACCTCTTTTTCACATTCTATCTCTTTTGAGAAGAGTCTATGAAGTAGACCTCTTATTTATGTAGGTGGGTATGAATCCTATTCCTAAGCGTTGACTTGTATGAATCATAATAATAATCATTTTGATTGGTAAAATGTCTTAAATTACAGATCATACATTACACATTAAATTACAAAGCTTGTAATTAAAAACATCACATTACACACGAAAGAATTGAAATATGATATTAGGTTGGGGAAAAAGTCTTTTCGCATTATAGTATACGCAAGGACTTTGTATACTATCTGGACTGCGCACAGACGAAATTTGGCTCAAAGTTAGTTTAGGAAAATTCAACCTTAATGCGTTGTAACAAAACATATATTCCTTTGAAATGGTATAAGAGAGACGCTGTGCCGAGTGAGAGTTCCCAAAGTGATGAAGTTGTCCCGCTCGCACTATTGCCATTTCGAAACGACACTTATAAATGGTAGAATTATTACCTGTAAAGCCGCGACTGTCTTAACCATTTCTTAGTTTTTTTAACAATGTAGTTTGATAAGATTTTAGTTAAAATTGCGAATAGATGCCAATAAAACAGAGTTTGATATTTATTTTGTACGAATATCGTACGTCTTTATGATTAACGGTTATTTTTTATTTTTGACTAGAGTATCACCGTCGATTGCAAATGGCTTACTATGGTGTATACAAAGAAGTGTAGTAGGGTGACTATGCTGGACATATTTCTTAAACATGCTGGGTGTACAATTCTGCCCCCGATAGTTAAAAGGGCGCATCTGACATCTCTTATTTCGAGATTAAGATGCATATACTGGCAGATGGGCTTTTTTTTTCGAGTCTCGCGATGAATAATATATAATACATTTATTATTTGTTTAAATCTTGTTCTTTTTCATATAAGATAAAATATATATCTTCTAGTATAATCATCTTGATTTCAAAGTGGGAGATGTTAGATGCGCCTTTTTAACTATCGGGTGTATAGTCGTGGTTGTCATTTTTAATTTTTTTAGGTTGTAGATTTCAAATATGGCATCCATTTTGAAATTAAAGATGGCGGACGTCACTATTTTGAAAAAGTCGTCATGGGTGTCATTTAATAGGTTTTTGGGGGTGTAGATTTCAAAAATGGCATCCATTTTGAAATTAAAGATGGCGGACGTCACTATTTTGAAAAAATCGTCATGGGTGTCGTTTAATAGGTTTTTGGGGGTGTAGATTTCAAAAATGGCATCCATTTTGAAATTAAAGATGGCGGACGTCACTATTTTGAAAAAGTCGTCATGGGTGTCATTTAATAGGTTTTTGGGGGTGTAGATTTCAAAAATGGCATCCATTTTGAAATTAAAGATGGCGGACGTCACTATTTTGAAAAAGTCGTCATGGGTGTCGTTTAATAGGTTTTTGGGGGTGTAGATTTCAAAAATGGCATCCATTTTGAAATTAAAGATGGCGGACGTCACAATTTTGAAAAAGTCGTCATGGGTGTCGTTTAATAGGTTTTTGGGGGTGTAGATTTCAAAAATGGCATCCATTTTGAAACTAAAGATGACGGACGTCACTATTTTAAAAAAGTCGTCATGGGTGTCGTAAAATATTGTCGGTTTTTGGGGGTGTAGATTTCAAAACTAGCGTCCATTTTGGAAATAAAGATGGTGGACGTCACTCTTTTGAAAAAGTCGTCATGGGTGTATGACGACTTTTTCAAAAAAGTGAGTCCGCTATTTTTATTTCAAAATGGATGCCTTGTTTACTACGGAAGCCTTAAAATTCTGTTAACTACGGAAGTCTATTCGTGGACAAGTTTTCGTGATTAAGATTTTTTGTGATAAGGTCTATTTGTGACAAAGTTTTCCGTGAAAAAGTTTTTGTGAAAAAATTTTTCGTGGTTAAGTACTGAACACGGGTTGCGTGATTTGTGTCAAGATTACATCTATGAAATTTAAACGTTGTTCAACACCGTAAATATGGATTCCAGACCATTACTGTCGTCACAAAAGTGAAGGAACTCATCGAGATCTACATTTCCGATGACAGCTGTCAAACTTAAAAGTGGTTTATCTCCGTCATTATCAATTCTAGACCATTGCTGTCTTAACAAAGGTGAAAGAACTCTTCAAGATCTACATTTCCGATAACAGCTGTCAAACTTGAAACTGAATTATCTCCGTGTATATTAATTCTAGACCATTGTTTTTATGGGGATTGGTTTTATAGAGATCTTCAAGGAAGGCCTATGCCCAGCAGTAGGCGTCTTATTGCTAAAGCGACGACGATGACGAAGGACGACGAGTTAGGGGTAAGATAACTGCGATTCCTGCGTGCAGTAACATTCCAAAGAAAAATTATATCCCAAGGTGATCGAGATGTTTTGGTCATCCTACTTGGAAAAGAGACACAATCATCTGATGTGGTATCCTTGTCGGCACGTTTTTCTTTGCCAGTACTCAATCCTGTTTATATGATAAATCCATGAGTATACGTATGAACTTGTAATAAAATCTCTTTGGCTATACTATTTGTATCTGGCTTGTTTTGGTATCATTGAAAGTTTAATTTTTAAAGAATATAATTCTCAATTCAAATAAGCATAATGTGTGATTTTCATTTGTTTTTCGTACTGTCAAGATGATTGAATCTAATGAAGAAATTCGATACATTTTAAAATTTTACTACAAAATAGGTAAGAATTCAACGCAAGCCGCGAAAAAAAATTGCGATGTTTATGGACCTAGTGCAATGTCTGAGAGTAGCACAAATTTGGTTTAAGCGTTTTTAATCCGGAAATTTTAATGTCAAAGACGCACGTCGCTCTGGGTCGCCCTATTACAGATAAAATGGATGCTATTTTTGAAAAAGTGGAGCAAGATCGGCATATTAGTAGTTACGACGTAGCTGAAGAACTGGGAATTGACCACAAAACATTTTTGGCGAATTTGAAAAAAACTGGATACACAAAAAAGCTCAATATTTGGATACCTCACGAGCTCACTGAAAGAAACCTAATGAACCATTTTATATACTTTTCGTGTGGTGGGATTGGAAGGGCATTATTCATTATGAGCTGTTACCACCAGGCAGCACCATCGATTCTGAACTCTACTGCGAATAACTGATGAGATTTAAGCAAGAAGTTGAGAGAAAGCGGCCGGAACTAATCAACAGCAGGGGGTGGTTTTTCATCATGATAACGCTAGACCTCACACATCTTTAGCAACTCAGCAAAAATTAAGAGAGTTTGGCTGGGAGGTGTTAATGCATCCGCCGTATAGTCCTGACCTTGCACCTTTAGATTTCCACCTGTTTCGGTCTCTTAAGAATTCTTTAGGTAGTGTCACGTTAACATCACGAGAGGACTGCCAAAACCACTCGTCGCGGTATTTTGATCAGAAGTCCCAAAATTTCTATAGCAATGGGATCATGTCCCTACCCACAAGATGGCAAAAAGTTATCGAACAAAATGGTACCTACATACTTTAGTTAAATGTAAATAAACTATACTAAAACTGTATTGAATTTTCTTAAAAAAACCGGACAAGTGCGAGTCAGGCTCTCACATGGAGGGTTCCGTACAAATCCAGAAAATTTCACAAAATTGGGAAGTAAGTTGTCAAAATCTCTATACTATAACCATCGACAAATAAGTTTTTTTTTCAGTTTTCTCGTCTTACAAAAAATTACACATTATTAAATAATTAAAAACCTGTTTTAGCATGTGCTAATGAAGTTCTTTTAGATGATACCTACTTGATAAGATTTACTAACTTTGAATTTTGAACCCATATTTTGTGAATTTTGAGACCCTATTTTTTGTGATTTAAATAAAAATGTACAGTTTTCAGATTTATTTCTATATGTGTACTCTGAGATAATGCTTCTCGCCAAATTTCATAGTTCTATGTCAACGGGAAGTACTCTGTAGGTTTTGGTTTTTGTGAGTGTCGAAATTTGCGGTTTTTTACGACATAAACGGCTCTAACTTTTTTAAACGATAATTGAAAAGTTTTTCTTTTACACAACTGCAAGAAACCATAGATATACGTATATAGTTTAAATTTCAACTCGATATCTTTACGCGTTCTCTCGAGATAAAGAGTCTTGACATACACACAGACGGACAGACGGACAGACGGACAACAAAGTGATCCTATAAGGGTTCCGTTTGAGGTACGGAACCTTACGGACATTTTCATTAGATACAGTATTTCTGACATCTTAATATTGACATCACAGAGAGGTTTATTTTGACCAAACTTAAAAAACATTTCATAAACTATAACTATTAAAATTAACCTAGGTACTTAAAATAAAAACTAATACTAAACACTAAAACTTATAGATCTTGTAGAAATAGAATATATTTTTGCTCTTACATGTTGTACGTACCTACTTAGGTAAAGTGCACATAGAACCAACATATTGTCGGTGTATAACCGAGTTAAATAACTCTGCACATCTGCTCAATGAGAAACTATTTGAAATATAATGCTAAAAATACAAGAGGCGATTGAAAAATGGTGACAACATAAACCGAGACTAATTACATGCTATTGCGAAAATTATGGATTATTAGAGAAAAGTTAAATGCCTTTTTATCTAGTTTCATCCGTTATTTAGATAGCAAAAAGTGCGATAATTAAAATACGTAAATGTTTTTGTTCCACCTATTTAAGCTCTGAAATGCACAGAATTAGAATCACTTTTGTGTTGGCAGTGAAAATGAAGTATTTTCTCGTTGGATTGCTTTTTTGTTTCGCGTTTAGTAAAGGTAAATAATTATTTATTGTTTGTGTAGTATACTTATCTCAGAGACTAATATATTTTCGATTTATTTGTTGAATAAAATAAACTTTTTTGTTTCGCGTTTAGTAAGGGTAAATTATTTATTGTTGTTTATTATTTGTGTGGTATACATATCTCAGAGACTAATAGATTCTCGATATTTTGTTGAATAAAAATAATATATCAAGACGCATACACGATATAACGTACCAAAACTTGACAGTACAAGGAACTTGTGAGAGAAAAAAAATGTATTGAAAAGTAGGACTATAAAACTAAATATAAATCCGAAAGTGTGTTGTTGGTTTGTTACTCTTTCACGCAGCAATGTAGCAACGAACTGACTCGATTTTTGTTCCTCATGATCACCGCAAAATAGCGTTGAAAATACAAATAAATCGAATTTGAATTAACATGAGAAATTTCCTATGGGACAGCATAAAAATAAAAATATAAAGCCGACAAAGCTGTGAGTAAAAGCTAGTAGATGAACTAAAGCTTAGGTACTTTAATTTTGTTGTAGATGCGATGGCGAAGAAACATCGTAAAACGCACCATTCTAAAACAGATGGTAGTAAAATAGTTGGTGGACATGATGCAGATATTAAAGAATATCCTTATCAGGCCTTTTTGCTTCTAACGGGGGCAGATCCTGACGACCATTATCAATGTGGAGGGAGTATCTTGAACACTCGGTACATTCTATCGGCCGCGCATTGTTTTATAGAGTAAGTTTTGTTATTTTATTGGTTATGTGCTTTCATCAACCACAACAAAATGCAACTGCCTACTTCTTTCTAGCAATTACAACCTTTTTATTATTCCACTGATGAACATATGCCCGCTCGAAAATGCCGATTGATGATCTAGATGTGTATTTTTTATTTATTTCAATAAAATTTACATGTTATGATTTTTATTTTGAGTGCTTTCCACACTAGATTTTATCTCAAAGAGTTATCTTTGTGATAAGCATTTCAAAAATCTGAAGCGAACGCAGGATTTGAACCTGCCCCTTCGGATCACTAGCCCGACGCTCTAACCAACTGAGCCAGCCCGCCTCCTACGCAAGCCTCAAATTTTTGAAGTGCATACATTACACCAACTTATAGCGTTGGTGGCGCCACCTGTGATAACCGTATTAGACAGGTTATCACTCAACTAGAAGTTATTAGAACTTCTAAAGATTGACGAGAGATGACGCACTGCTAAATCAATGTTATGATTTTTATTTTGAGTGCTTTCCACACCAGATTTTATCTCAAAGAGTTATCTTTGTGATAAGCATTCATTGTTCAAAAATTTGAGGCTTGCGTAGGAGGCGGGCTGGCTCAGTTGGTTAGAGCGTCGGGCTAGTGATCCGAAGGGGCTGGTTCAAATCATGCGTTCGCTTCAGATTTTTGAAATGCTTATCACAAAGATAACTCTTTGAAAATTTACATGAGTTATAAATCTTAAAACACGATTAAACCTAGCTTAGGTTTGACAAAAGAGTTCTAGTTCTCTACTTACAATTACAAGTTATTACAAGTAGGTACCTAACAAGTACCAGCTCAGCATAAAAATAAATAAAGCCTAAACCAATGTTCTTATGTCAGTGGGTTCATTACTCGTATTAAAAACAAATACCATGGACTAACCTTAAAATAACAGTTTTCTAAGCAGTTTTGCATAGTAAACGTTGATTGAAATACAATATCAAACAATAGGTATGTTTTCCGCCTAGAACAACACAGTGCGTTTAGGTGGAATCACACTTAAGCTGGAAACATACTATCGGCCGCGGCTGTCAGTCGCGACTGACAGCCGCGACCTAGCAGTGTGCACAGTCTTAAAATATCCGACGCGTCAGATCTCTCCTGGACGTCTAAAAGCTCAAGGTCAGCCCAAGGTGACGTCCGCGACTGATGTCCGATACTGTGCACGGCTCAGTGTACATTCATTATCTAGATACCTATCAGTGGCGGCTGTCAGTCGCGTCCGTAAGCCGCGTCCGATTGTATGTTTCCAGTTTTAATGCCATCTATGAAGTGAATTATTTACAAAGAGTGCTGTTGCACATAGACTCCCCTTGTATAATTACAGATGTCACAAAGTTTGATTTGGCCTATTTAACCTTATTTTGATGGTTTCAGTAAAGGTGTAAAAACAGTTCAGGCCAGAATCGGAGCTACTGATAAATTCTTTGATGGAGTGCAATATGATGCCACTTTTAAGGTTCATGAAAATTATAATCAAGTATCTAAAGACTATGATATTGCTTACGTTAAAACTGATGAAGAAATGACCTTGGATGGAGTTAATGCTAAAGCCATCAGTTTGATAGAAGAAGGAACAGTAATTCCTTCTGGGTCTATGCTAAAACTGAGCGGTTGGGGAGCCACTGGCGTGAGTAGTAATTTACTAAATAACACGGATTTTCAACCTCAGAATAATGAAATGTTATAGAAACCTTGCTAAATTTACTTAAATAAAACGTTACACGTTACTACGAGTACGTTACAGCTGCTGTCTTATTAATATCTGGTTATATAACATAGGCGAGAGCGAGTGGACCAAAAAACGCATCGTCTATCGGTATACGTCAAAATCACAAGTTGAATGTCAAAATGGTTGAAATTTGGTCCACTTTGTCTTTTGCGATATGATCGGAAATTTAAACCCTCCAGCAGAAGGTTCAAATCTCTGGTCATTTTGCCTTCCTATTTATTACCTTTTTGAATTTGGACACCCGAAATAGCTCAATGCTAGTTTGTGAAATCCTTCGAAATTCCGTTCAACGTGTGCATCTTTTTTATTCCCATTTAAATTTCATTTTTAAAATGGGACAAAATGATGCATTATAAATCTTGCTATTTTAGTACGGTTTCTATTACTTTAGTCTTTATTATGAGTTTTAAACGCGCTGTCTCACTCGAAAATTTACGAGTTTGAATGCATAAGCATTTTTATGCCTATGTATTCTCACACAAATTTTGCGAAATGACACGTCTCGATCTGGCTAGTACCCATTTTTTTATGAAACTAGGTATCTTAAATATCACAAAATTGTTTACCTACGGTGATGGAGTGCCGTGTTTCATATTTTGAAACTATTACCTACTAAAGTTTTTTTGTTGTTTTGTGATTTTGAAAACAAAAGGTCAGGTTGAAGCATGTAAGATGTTTCACATACCTATCTTTTTGATTGAATTAATTTAGTCAAAAGTCAATTTTCAGTCTAGGTGTAAGCTTTATGAAATTATTTTTATCTTGTGATTTTTTAAGTTGTTGACTAATAAGGCCGATGGGGGATGATGACCGATGGGGTCAAAAAGTTCTCGAGTGGAGACCACGTACCGGTAAGCGCAGCATAGGACGTCCAACTACAAGGTGGATGGATGACCTCAATAAGACCGCAGGATCGCGCTGAATGCAAGCCACTACGAACCGGTCTTATTGGAAATCTTTAGGGGAGGCCTATGTCCAGCAGTGGGCTGAAACGACGACGACTAAAAATGTTCTTTTAAATGCGTTTAAGGAAGGTGAAGATGCAACACAACATTTGATGGCTGTGGATGTACCATCGTGGTCTAACGAAGACTGTAATGAGAGGGAGAAGGTGACTACACGACAGTTCTGCGGTGGTTATAAAGAAGGTGGCAAAGACACCTGTCAGGTAATAAATGATATTTTGCTAAAAAACAACAGAGTTGAGTTTCATAAGCAATAGTATTTAGACCACAGAGATACCAGAGAGATTGATTCAGTGGCTGTGCAAGAAAGAAAAATATGACCTTCTTATAAAGAAAAAACTTGTTCCAGTAATGTAGCCACAATATATTACAGTTATTTATACATTTTTATTCAATTAGGTATATCTAGACCTTCAAGGGTCTGTGGATAATCCAATTGCTTTCTATGTAGTAGTAGTGTAGGTAGTTTTAGCGTATAAAGTAGTATTGTATATTATTGTAGTTACATAATAAAGGCACTTTTATAAAAGAAAAAAAAATCTATAATAGTAAAGAACTTACAGCAGTAAGGTTGACAATTCCTAAAAAAATAGGAATATACGTGCACCTTTTTAGCTTCTCTTGTACAACGTGGGGTAAAAAAATGCCCAGGGTCCACTTCATGCGCGTGTACAAACAAATCAGTTATAAAAGCACTGATACGAGTATACTCGTATGATCGTGTATCGATCCAGTGATGTTTAACGTCCAGCTACTGTAGATTTTAACTCAATTGCTCGATTCTTACTTATTAATTAGCCTGTTTTTCCACGTCTGGGGTAACGTATACCCGACGTTGTACGCGGAAGGTTAAAGAAAGAACAACGGTTTGTAAACGTTTTTTAAGCCTATAAGATAATATTTTTTCAATTTTTTTTCTTCAAAAAGTAAAGTCTAAAGGCGCAGGACTGCTCTTTTACATGAAAAGGGCGCGATAAATTGTCAGGAAAACTGCCAAAAAAGCTTAGATTGACGTTATTTATAATATATGATGTAGGTTGTAAACATACATCATTTATTTTTCGCAAAAATGGTAAAACCAACATCGATCGCGCACAAAATTATTATAATTACGAATAGTTATTATAATTTTTCCATTATTGTTGATTTTTACAAAACCGCTCAGCCGGTTTCGATAAAATTATAATGAAACCACCTCAGCTAGTCCAGCATGCGACCACGAAAAGCCACGAAAATGATTATTTTCGACGTGTGAAAAAGTGGCAGATATAATAATATAGGTACTTTGCCATAACGTTGTCTCGTTCACACGTCGAAAGAAATATTGCGTGGTACGCATCCGGGCCCGGCCGGGGTATATAATATAAATTTACCATTTAAACTTAAAAAAAATTGATATAGTTTACATTGGCGAACATATCAGTGAACATACACAAAAAAATACATACGGACGAACATAGAACCTCCTCTTTTTTGGAAGTCGGTTAAAAATGAGATTCGGTATACCTAAAATATCACTTGCTGGAATCCTACATATTATCAGGCATTTTTAATTTTCTTGAAATTTTCTTATTTAGTGTTATTTTGTGGGCTGTGAATAGGAAAACACATATATCATTAACAAAATGAGGCAAACCTCGACCTCGATATTATGTCACCTAATTAGTGCTTATAACCGAGCCCTTTGGCATCACGCGGCGTTGTAGTCAGCTTGCAATCGCCTTACGACTAACTGCCTAAAGCCTGCCCACTACGTAGCTTGGGCAGGGTTTTGGCTCGGACACTTTTTACCCGATTGTGACTCTTAGATATTTGCTCGAAAAAAATTTGCTATTAAAGATGGTGGCGTTCTTATTTATTTTCAACACTTATGTCGCACTTTTATTTCAGGGTGACTCTGGCGGCCCTTGTGTCTTATCTGACAGCGGTGTATTGGCAGGAGTCGTTTCTGCTGGCTACGGGTGCGCCAGACCTAATCAGCCTGGCATATACACCAACCTCTCAGACCCAACCATCCGATCCTGGGTATCAAAGCATACTGGGCTGTAGTACTATTTTGGAAAATAAAGCCTTTGGATAAGATTTAAGGTCTAACTTTTATGATGGCTCTTAATGAAATTACTTAATCTTCTTCTCTCTTTTAATATATAAAACTCTCGTGTCACACTGTTTGTAACCAAACTATTTACCAAAACCTTTTCGAAGAAAATAGATTCAATGATTTTATTCTGTTTATTCAATAGATCTGAAAATATTTAGATATCTTTAAGTGATAGGGGTGTCCACTCTAACCTTACGGTTGTATGGCAAAACAACGTTTACTGCGTCAGCTAGTAATATATTAGTTTAACACATGTAAACGTATAAATTATTGTTTGTTTATATACATTATATTCATAAATCATTTAAAATTATACTTATAACTTGCATATGCTTATACATACAGCTAGCGTCTGAGTAAGTAGGTATGTAATTTCACTGATTGTTAAAAATCCTTTTTGAAACCTAAAGGCTTAAAATAAATGTTATCAGCATGATTAATGGAACGTGATTGTAATTTTAATCAAGCATTATTAATAAAGGCACTGTTTGCAATATGGTTGTTATTATTTACCGCTATATCGAGTTGCGTCGTACCTGCGATAATATTTTTTTTCAAAATGTGTATTATTATTTTGCATGACCGATTTCAACCGTGTACAGAATTCGCGAATATTTTGCACCGATCGATGTAGCATTTTTCGCATTATCGTTGATTTATCAAAAATAGCTCAGCCGATTTCGATAAAATTTAAATGGGTCCAACTTCCAAGTATACTTTTTCCAACAAAAAAAAATATCGAAATCGGAGCATTATGTAAAAAGTTATCAATTTTTCATCCAATTGTTCAACGTTTCCAATATAAACTCAACGTTTTGTATCTGGTAACGGGACTTTGGGTGGCGATGCGAACACAGTTCCTACGTGATTTGGAAATTCTCTCTTTGGAGTTTCGTCAAATTGGTTTGGAGCTAAATTTTTTTAAAGATTTGATACTTTACAAATTTAATGCCTTATTTTTTTAATCCCTTGGGCCTCAAGGGACTGCAGGTACAAACCTGGGTGTTCCACCATTGCGCCTGGTGTCGGGGCTACGGGCACTCTTTCGCCCTCTTCCACGGCACCCGACAGCGCTGGCCTAACTCGGGCTCCACAACGGAGCTTGCGCTCCCGCCAGAATTACGAACATCAGACACATGTCATCCACCACCTGGGGCCAACCAGCACTGGGCGTCGTACAGCACCCGTGCCCGACAGCCCTGGTCCCGATGCAACGGGTCGGTTGAAGTGGCCCCGCGCCTGCCACTACGGCTGCAGAGGACAGGCAGAGCGGCCGACGACATACCGACACTCCTCTTCCCATGCAGCCCCACCGCGTCCGCCATCAAAACGGTGGCGACCCCGTCGAGTCCGCGGAAGGCAGGGAAAGTGGCAACGACACACCAGCAGTCCTCTCCCGCCGCGGCCTCCAATCCTCAGCTGCAGTGCCTCTCATATGACACTGCAGCCCGCCTCAGTTGCGGTGCCCCCCATAACGCTTATTTATTTGTACTTTGTTTTTATTAATATACTTTGGGCAGCTTCTACTCGAGCTTGGAGCCAAAAGCACGGAGAAGCGGCCCCACCACGGGTTCCCCTTAGCTTGGGCGGACCTGGCTAAATAAACGATTAGGTATTCAAAATTGTTTTTATAAGCGAGTAATATAAATAAAAAACAAATACTTACTATTTAGGACACTATTTTCAAATGTTGTAAAACACAATTATGTTCATAAATTAACTATTAGCGCATGAACTGCACAATATAATAAATATAAATACATACATAAGTTGCAAATAAAAAAAAACATTTTTTTTATCAAAACGCACAAAAATAGCTATGTATTTAGTCTAGGTAGGTGCAACGTGTACTAATCTGTTAAGGACCGCGTCAAGTCGTCAACAATGCCCAACAGTTGTCCCTTCTTTAATTCCCCCCACCCCTCACCTTTGTACCTGCACTCCTTTGAGGCCCAAGGACAAGTTTGTAATAGTTTTCCTTTTCAAAATATTACTTTAAACTAATGAAAATAAAAGGAAATCTCCGAAAAAATAATAATTATTTATTTAAAAAAAATTGAGTTTTTTTACCATTTTTCTTATGTTGTTAAAAACACATTAAAAAAAATTAAATGAAGATTCATTGAATGGCCTGAATTTTATAATTTTTATGCCTTACAGCGCTCCAACAATATTTTTGATAGGAACTCCAAAATTTTTTTTTTGAGTTTTGTAAAATTTGCAGATCAAAAGTTGTTAGTTTTAATGAACATAATACGCCCCTGAAAGGATGTTAATTGATTAGAAATAACCCTGTATATTAGGTAGGTAGTATAAGGTAGTAAATAGCGTTAGGTATGTCCTTTCAAATGTACTAACCTTAATTTTATTTGTAACCATGAAAAAATAGTTTCAAGGGTTTTTAAGATTACACCTTTTATGTTACTATTTAGCTATTCTGTTTGAACTGATTAAGATGTTGTTTGAAGTGCTCATGTTATCATTATACACATATCAAGAATGCTTACCAACATTGTAATAGCGGTGAGACCAAACCTAGTTTTGTCTTGCGGCTTGAATTATTTATTTGTTAATAATGATTGTGAATCATAATTATTGTGTTCAGAAAAGATGTCTGTTGCATGTCTGTTGTACGTAAGTTTTAGTTGACTTCCAAAATAGAAGAAGTTTCTATCGTACCTAGCTAATCATTTTTACTGTTTTATGCCTCTATCTGGAAACAACCAGTGTGTATTTATAATTTTGAAAATAACTTAAAATTAAATAAGTTAAATTCAGGAAAAAAGTAAGATGGCACCAAACACATTTTACAATAGAAAGATAGACATACATTTTATGACGTAAAATGAAAAAAAGCAATTATCCTCCACGATTTGATATTTATTGCTCATTTCTGAGGGTCGTGACCATCACCTCCCATGAGCTTCTCTCTGATGATTTTACGTGCTCGGGGGCATGGAGCTCCTCGTAAACTGATGAGGCCAGAGTGGTGCGAATCTGATCGGACTAATGTATTCATATTCATATTTTTATTTGCAAGAAGTACTGGTCTTGAAGCTACTTATATCTAGTATCACTACATCCAACTCTGATGGAGCATGCAAAAATACAAAATTATTGCTTCTTACAAACTATAAACTCATTAATACTCAAACTCATAAACTATTCCATTAAATATTACAAAATTATCAGAATACAATAAACTCAGTTATAGAGGCGCCAGCGTAAATTTAATAGCAACGTAAGAAGCGTTCTCTCTATCGAATGCTTAAAGTGAAAAGAAACAGAACTATGCCATTTAGCTAATATAATAACGATGGCGATCGATGTCAATAAAATCATGATAATAAATACTGCTCAAATCTAGCAAAAATGTCATTTTCAAGGTCATAATTTCTCTTTAGTTATGTAATGTAACAAGCCCCAACCCCGTTAAGTCCTCTGAAGTGAACTTGCCGTTATTAAGTATGAATGATGCTTACACAGCAAATGGAAAACCCTATCCAGGTATTGTTTTAAACGTTCGCGATTTGAACACAATATTAATATTTATTACCCGTGACCACGGTCGATGCAACTCGGCCGAAACGTCGGGATGATGAGGTATTTATTTATCTCGTAATTTTAGTGCGCGATTAGTCCCGTAGTATAAAGTAATAACCTATCCAAGTAGACCCAATAAGTCAACCTTTAACATTTGTTGATGAATTTAAGCGGTCTCAATGGAGATTCATAGGATAGACCTATACACATGTTTTTAAAAATTGAACAAACTCTGACAAAAAGATTTACCTATATATAGAACAAATATTAGTTGCATCCATTTCCATAATCTACGGGTCACTTACGTAGTTTACTAACAATAATTAAACCTTTACCTAATTACCAACAACCGAGATAAAAATTTGTCCATGATACAATTAAAAAACCAACATGAGATGATATTTAAAGTTCTACATTTGTAGCCATCTATACATTTCTCAAAAAGCAACATGGGTTACCTGACTTACTTTGCTTTGTTCATCTGTATAGCTTTGAGCTATGGTAAGTTTGTAGTTTATTTTTATTTTACTCCCGTTCTACCTCGTTTCTGGTGCAAATAATGTCCATCGCCATCCAACGCGGCAATGCAGCAAGCGTTATGGGCACCTTTGCACTAGGAACGATGAGGGGCGGGTTATTTGATTAATTTTTTAAGTAGGTGTATATATTTTATTTTCTGTTATTGCTATTATTCATATTTAACAAACTTTCCTCTCTAAGCCTTGTATACGAGTATATTTTTATTTTCTACATATTTATTTTAAATTTTTTGTACAGGGTTATCTGTTTGCCCGGTACTAAGCCGGAAAGGGGTGATTAAGAACACCATTATGTACAACTTTTTTACTTTTAATGTAATCAATGTAACTAGTCAACAGTGTTAATTTTATACATTTTATTAAAAAAAATCTCTTTTCAATGATAAATAATATTTTATAGTTGTAGCAATAAATATTTATTTATGAATTTTACACATAGTCAACCTTAAAATCTAAACACACAACCCAACTCCGACCGTACCCGGCGCAAAAGAGCCCAAAATGCTAGCCGCATTACCTCGCTGGATGGCGATGGCTAACCTTTGCGCCAAGTACGAGCCGGAGCGGGAGTCATTAGTCTTCTCCCTTAGCCTGCGCCCAATCTCTCCAATAAATTAATTAAAACTTGCCAATCTAATACAATAGGAATGTTTACTGGGTATGAAAATCATCATTAAAATTAGTCAGTCAGTTAGATTATTGAAAAATATTGGACACGTATTTATTCTTTTGTCAATCAAACAATTATTGACTAAGATAAACCTTGTCAAAGTTTGAGAATGGGGGCTCGTGACGGCACTAGCCGGTACATTTCATAGCGGTTAGTGACGTCACGCGGAACTTTAACAGTCTATATCTTCTTCAATTTGTGTTAAATTGACAAAAGAAAAAATACGTATCTAATATTTTTTGACAATCTACTTGACGGACTAATTATATTTTTTTAGTAAACATCCCTATTTTATATAATTTTACTAATGTTGTTAATTTATTATTGTATGAAATGAAATGAAGCTTTACTTGTTTATTTATTTAAGAACAGCTTTTGCTATGGTCTAACCTAGAATTCAAGAATAATAAAACTGCTGTTCCATAAAATTTTCGAATCCCAGGTTGACGCCGCCGTAGTAAAAGTTGATCATAATGGTCGTCTGGATCACCTCCTTACGGCTCTGTACAACAGTTTTAGATAACCCTGTAGACGAGTGCTAAGAAATACTCGTATGAAAGCAATTCTTATTATTTTCAGTTGAGTTTCCAATGACCAAATTAATAATATTCTAACTGTGGACACTGTAGCAAATTCATTAAGTTTTTTTCCTTTTTAGATACCATATCAGCTCGTAGACTGCTGAAATCTGATGAAAGTGGAAAGATAGTTGGTGGAACGGAGGTTGATATCGCCGATTATCCCTATCAGGCATACGTGGAGTTATTCGATGGAAGGGATTACTACCAGTGTGGAGGGTCTATCATCAGCAGGCGGTACATACTGACAGCAGCTCACTGCTTAGAAGGGTACGTTTTTAAGACTGTGTAAAGTTTTTCAGCATTATTGACCGACGAACCAACCGGAGGAGGCATACAATTCGACGCCTATATATTTTATTTTATTTATTTATTTATTTAGTCCGCCTACACTATGTACATCATCAAATTCACATAAAATTAACTTAACATAATAAACAAACAGAGTCAAATGTCACAGTACTTAAAGGCGAAGACAACTTGCAAAAATAATTGAACGAAAAACATCATCAAAAAAAAAACATAATTACAAATTCGAAATACAAAAACAATATTTAACATCAAAAGCAAAACAAACAATTGAAATAATAAATAAAAATAATAAATTATTGTAAAATTATTACGCTAATGCTCAGATTGTCAGAGACCTTAGAGTAGTTTTAAACTTGTTGATGCTGTCACTAAAAATGTCAATATCAGTTTTCTTTGATATAGTGTTGTACTGACCAGTCATCCTAGCGATGGGAGAATTAAGTCCCAGGTTGGAACGGGAACCAGAACAAGAAAAGATATTAAAACGTGATATTCTGGGCAAAGTTCGTGGATTCGTCAAGGATAGCTCGAAAAGTAAATCTGGTGTATTCAAGATACCATTAGCGAGTTTAAAAAAGAATATAAGGTCAATCGTATGTCTACGATGTGAGAGCGTTTCCATTTTGAAGTGCCCGAGTCTTGCCACATAGCTCTTTAGATCCTTCCTGAGATAACAAGAGTAAGTTAAATGCCATATGAACCTTTTTTGCACGCTTTCCAATCTCTTTTTATGAATATCGTAGAAAGGATTCCTTACCACGCTACAGTATTCCAAGCCACTTCGTACTAAAGAATTGTATAGCATTATTTTAGTGCTCGGTGATTTAAAGTCACGGCAGTTCCGCAGAACGAAACCAAGACACTGAAACCCTTTGGAAGCAATATTGTCAAAGTGCAGATGGAATCGCAGCTTGCTATCTAGCGTCACGCCCAAGTCCCTAATGCGATCAACGTTAGAAAGTGCAGTATCTTTAATCAAAAATTGTGGTTGATCCATAATTTTGGTCTTCCTAGTAAACCGCATAGCGAAGCATTTCGATACGTTCAGACTCATTTTGTTAACGTCGCACCATGCGTCCAAACGATTGATATCATCTTGTATCAAATCCACATCATTACTCGAGTCCATAATGCGAAAGAATTTCAAATCATCGGCGAAGAGGAGGAACTTAGTATGTTTGAAGCACTGGTTTATGTCATTGATGAAATAGTTGAAAAATACTGGTCCAAAATGAAAAATGAGATATAATCGGACTACTATGAAAAAAGTTATGCGTGGTTATACATAATATATAAATATATATATATTTAATTTATTGAAAAGAGTATACTTTATAATTGTTATTTACTATGGAAATTACGAGATTAATAAATACCTCCTCATCCCGACGTTTCGGCCGAGTTGCATCGACCGTGGTCATCGGTCTACCCGTGACCACGGTCGATGCACCAAAACATCGGCCGAAACGTCGGGATGAGGAGGTATTTATTTATCTCGTAATTTTAGTGCGCGGGTAGTCCCGAAGTATATAATAATAAAGGCTATAATAACGGCTGAGCCGTTTTTGATAAATTAACAATAATGTGAAAAATGCTACATCGATCTGTGCGAAATATTCGCGAGTTCTGTCGGTCATGCTATTTTTTTGCAAAAAACATTTATTCACTATATCAGCACAGATTACGCAGACGGTCGTCAAAAACTTGATTCGTCAAATTCTATACTCGTCTAATCTATATTTGCCAAATTCGAGACACATCAAATCAGAGACTGATCAAAACCTATGTCTGCCTCGGTGGCTCAGTGGTTAGTGACCCTGACTTCTGAATCAAAGAGGCGTGGGTTCGATCCCCACCCAGGGCAAGAATTTGTGTGATGAACATAGGTGTTTGCTCTGTGTCTGGGTGTTATTTAGGTACTATCTATATAAGTATGTATTTAAATAAATGTACACGTTTTATTGTCAAATAAATTGTTGTTGTTTGTATTATGTAGTATATCAGTCTCTGACAGCTAGATTACAAGCTTTACTTAGTTTGGGGTCAGAGACTGTGTGTTAGATATCCTCTAATATTTATTATTATTGTTATATGTTTGTCAAATACTTCTTTAGTCAAATTCTCAATTTAAAAACTCTGCATAGCACAGCATTGCGACCCATCACTGTGACTCTTAAGTTATCTTATATCCC
Organism: Hypomecis punctinalis; assembly: GCA_949316475.1. Lineage (NCBI taxonomy): Eukaryota > Metazoa > Arthropoda > Insecta > Lepidoptera > Geometridae > Hypomecis > Hypomecis punctinalis. The sequence continues at coordinate 19,288,667 of OX438804.1, forward strand.
ACACTGAGCTGTATGGTAATTTTGTCTATCTACATGTCTGTCTGGCCATTTGTATTTTTAGTTAGTTTGTACGACTTTCTATTTTAAAACAGACAGTGGTCTTCAAAACATAACAAGTTATCAAGAACCTGTCAAGACACACGCATCCCACAAAAACATTCATGTGAAATTTTGCCAAGACGAGACTGTAACATACAAGTTTCATCCCCTAGTAAAAATTCTAAGTTCTTGATTTGTTTGTTGTTTGTTTACCATTACTGGCCTACATACCAAATTTCAGCCTTTTAGGACTTCAGGAATTACCTAGTATTTTTCCTTACTCTTAAGGCACTAAAGGTTTTGATGATCGTCAGTGAGTCAATCAGTCAGTCAGCGACGAAATCGGGGTTTATAGAATTGATATCAATAAAATCTAAAGTAAAAGAACTATGCAATTGAAACTTCATATGTTTAATAAATCTATTATGGACATCATGTCCTGAGAATTTTGATTATCTGGTGTCATCCTAACGCAAGTTATGAGGGTTCAAAAAAAACGATGAAGCGCTTCGAGAAGAGGTAGTAGTGCATTTGCGCTTCGCTTTGCTTAGCTCGTCTTGAAAGCACGGTCCCCGTGCTTTCAGATGATAGGCTTCCAAAGATAGTGACGATTATTACAATGAAGACAATTCCCAATTTTTATGATTTCATAAGATAGGTAGTTAGCTACTAGACAAATATAACGGGCGAATAAATTATTTTATATGTATAATAAAGTTTTTGATATGGTTTAAGACCCAGCAAGTTACAAAAAACTATGTTGTTTACTTTAGTAATTAATTGGAAAGGCATTCTTTTTTCGACTTTGGTGGTAGGTATAAAACTTGGCGGGTTTATCACAAAAATGGTACCTACACCGAACAAAAAAATAACTTACTTAAAACGTTCTTTAGCTTTATTTTAAAAACCCCACTCAATAACACGCCACATTCTCATACGCCATCGAATTTCTTCAACGGACGTACGCAGGTTGCTTCACGATGTTTTTCTTCACCGAAAAACCAGTGGTGTTAAATTCTGTACATAAGTTCCAAAGAACTCATTGAAACAGGACCGAGATTTGAACCCACGACCTTACGTTACGGTAGTAATACCAGCCGTGAGGCTAGACCACCATGAGCAATCATCAATTAATCTTTTTTTCTCCAATATTTTTTGCAGAATCATCAGTGCATCTGTAAGAATAGGAAGTTCTATGGCTTTTAGCGGTGGCAGGGTATACGATTCTGTCTGGTTGAGGTCTCACCCTAAGTACAATTCACAAACCTTCGACTATGATGTGGGTCTCATTAGAGTTCGACGAATGGATCTGGCCCGTAACAATGCTTCTACCGTAACCTTGATTGAGGGAGGAGGAATGATCCCTGAAGACACTCCAGTCAACATCACAGGATGGGGAGCTACTATGGTAAGTAAAATTTAAGCAGTGCGACTTATAAGAGTTTAAAATGAACGAGGGCGCCACCAACGCATTACTAGCAAAATTGCATCATTTTGTGATGACACTGTTTTCCTATTCACTTCACAGGCCACAAAATAACACAAAACACGAAAATTTTAAGAACATTAACAATGGCTCCATTTGCTTAGGTTGTGGTTCCGGAAAGCGTGACCTTTAGTTCCGGAATAATTATATATATCACATAATGTAATTAATTTATGTTTGCTTTAGTAAAGCAACAAATATATTTAGAAATGTCTTGATGAAAAATTGTATATTCCTGAATAATTAATTTCGACTCTTATGTGTCGCACTGTAAATATTATTTCCGCAGCCGAAAAACTAATGCGTTCTCTAAATGGAGTGGAAAAGTTAACCTTACCACAAAGGATTTAAACACGCTTTGCACTGTTTAACCGTGCTATTTGTACTGTTAAACATTGTCTAAAGCGTGCTTAAAACTTTTGTAGTAAGACGGTGAGTGGCTTGATTTAGCGGAAAATAGAAATTTGTAGGTGGTGCCTGATGGGTCGTTGACATTAAGGCTATCGTGGGTCATGCGTGGATGAGATTATAACCATAGACAGGGAACAATGTCGCAACGTAGTCCTATACCCAAAAGTGGCACGTACAATCATGCTAATTATAAATTAATAGGAAAATAGGAAAATCCTACCTTATACAGGGTCATAGGTATTAAACGCAAAACCTTTTAAGGGCGGGTCTAGTACATCTAGATAAACAACTTTTAATTTATACTAGGACTTTTGGAAAATCACGAAGAAAATATCTGCTTTTTTTCATACAAAAAGTTCGTCAACGCGTGGTAAAATTTATGGAGGGGCGAATTTTTTTTTTGTGAATTTTGTGTAATACCAATGACCCTGTATATTCATTATCATTAATTAATCTTTTTTAAATATATACTTTGCGTGTATGGCACCTCCCTTCGCACACGGTGTCGTAGCGTAGGCGTATCGTAGTACGCGCGTAGGACGAGAGCAATACGAGCGCATACATGTGCAAACAAGTCCGCACACAAGGCGTAGCGTAGTCGTATCGTAGGAGGCACTGCTCCCTGTGCGGACTTGTTTGAACATGTACGCGCTCGTATTGCTCTCGTCTTACGCGCGTACTACGATACGCCTACGCTACGACGCCGTGTGCAAAGGGCCTAAACTCCTCCTAAACGGCTGGAGAGATTTGAATGAATTTTTTGTATGCGTTTGGGTGGCGCCCTGGATGGTTTAGATTCACAAATCAGCCCGGTATTTGGCGCTGTTATGTAGTCGTTACGCTAGTTAATATATAAAGTAGGATATTCCTATTGATTAGTTAATAAATATACACATATGAAACCTTGCAATAATAATGCTTACACAAAGGCTATCCTTTGTGTTATTCTGTTGTATATATTTTTTTATTTAATTTGAAAAAAAATTGCGTGAAACGAAGTTTGCCTGTTCAGCTAGTTCTAACATAAGCTAATAAATATTATTTACCTTTTTTATGTTTTTCTTATAAAAAAGGAATATAGATAAGTTTGTCCAGTAGACGTACTGCAGCTATTACGATGTTTATTGATAAATACATTTTATTTTTCATGTTTAGGAAGGTGGTCCGACAACTTTGATTCTAATGGGTACAACAGTTTTAACTTATTCCAATGAAGAATGCGCGGAATTGCTCGGCGCTGGCGCCGTCACGGAGAGATTGCTTTGCGCAGGTGAAGATGAGGGTGGCAAGGATTCTTGCCAGGTACGGTGATAAAAAAAACATAATTTAAAAAGTAGATTTAAAAGCCAATTCACACATTCTCGAGTAAATAGGTATCTTCTAGGTAAGCGTGCTACATCCTAGACCGCATGTCTGCTTTACATCAGGCAGTGTGTAGTCAAACGCAAACCTATTTGAAATAAAAAAAAAAAAAAAAAAAAAAAAACATTTCAGTCATGTTACCGTCCCGTCACAGTTCTGTCACAATACCGACCCCTCTGAAGAAGGAGTTTCTTTTTTCAGAGACCGGCACAGTGAAAAATATTGCTTATAACTTGATGTACTAAAACTGTAAGCAAGTTACTAGTAATTCTGTATAATTCCACTTAAGCTAATACGAATTATTTTGACCAGGGTGATTCCGGCGGCCCGGCCGTTTCAGAAGGGAAGCAAATAGGAATCGTGTCCAACGGTTTCGGGTGCGCCCGCCCCGAGACTCCTGGGCTCTACACCAACGTCACCAACTCCGGCATCAGGAGGTGGATCAGAATGAACAGCGGTGTTTAAGTTAACACCAACGAACGATTATTGTATCAAACATCTTTGAAACTATGAACAAATAAGTATATGAAAAGAAATCACCGAACAATCATTATATCAACGAAAATACTCAAACTGCTGATAATATAATACATTGAATATGATTTTTTTATGACGGGTCCTTCTGATGTCCACCGACAAGATGGATCGATGTTTTAATTAAAACTGCAGTAACACGCTGGATGCAAACCGCTTCATTCGCCGCTTTCACAATGGTAAAATAATTAAAATTGGCTAATCAATTTCAGATATATAAGCGCGTGAACATTTTGGTAGGGATTAAGAGGGGATGCCTTGTCCCTTTCCCACAAAGCATAACATAGTAGGTATGCCGAATGTATGCCACCTACGGGCCGTGACGTCATAGCCTGCTCTGCCCCCGATAGTTAAAAAGGCGCATCTAATATCTCCCACTTTGAAATCAAGATGATTATACTAGCAGATATATATTTTATCTTATATGAAAAAGAACAAGATTTAAACAAATAATAAATGTATAATATATGTATTAGACATCGCGAGACTCGAAAAAAAAGCCCATCTGGCAGTATATAATCTTAATCTCGAAATAAGAGATGTCAGATGCGCCCTTTTAACTATCGGGGGCAGTGCTATAGTGCGCTCTTTGTCTAGCAAGAAAATAAATATGCTTGTAACTTCTTTATTTCTAAGTTGATTTTATTTTTGTTTTCGATAATCGGCTCTGTTTATGGTCAGCTGTTACAAGAGGACGTCAAAAAAAATTGTCATCTAGCCTATTATAGGATTTTACCAAAACAAAAAAAATATTGCAATCTTTTTATATTTGCTACGCACACAGCAACATAAATAGTTTTAAAGATATTTGGTTTGATCAATCTGCACTTTTTTGGTTGTTTATTTAGTGTTTATAAATATAAAAAAAAATAAAAAATGTGCAAGAACTTATGAATAATCTGAAAAATTAAATAACAGTCTTAACTGGTGATTTTCTTACACAAAATAGAATACGGAATAGATATTAAACATGTATCTCATTTATTAACGCAAAACATGTCTTTTAGTATATTATAAAATGTATTACAGGAAACTCTGAACGGATCTTAATTTAGAGAATAATTAACGAACACTGTTATAATTATAAGCGCTCGTACTTCGCAACAATTTTCTGGAAAATCTTCATTGTACGCCTGATGAAAAGCATAAATAATTAATCTGAATGAGAAAGGTTTCAACGAAAAGTATTAATTATAATATTATTAATCAGAATGGTTCATTACGGCTGTACAAAAATGGGGTTACTTGACGCGGTTTATCCATTTTAAGAATATTTTCCATTTCAATATACTCGTAGGTATATTCTTAAATGAGATTTCCGAAAAATAGTAATTACCAACATTTAATACATGTTATTGAGCAAAATAAAGATATATCACCAATGATTGTTTTTTATTTCACATGTTTTTGAAATGTTTGCATATATTTTTAAATACCTCTATACTTACTTGGTTAACTACATGAAATTGCTTTATGCGATTTGGCCGCCAAATAGAATCTGTTTTTCCAGTGTTATCAGTTATTCGTTTATTTATAGTCATAATGCCGAGCACTGAAAAGGGAAGGTTGTTTATCACGATAATTCTGTGTTTTAGTTATTTCAAGCTTTATTAAAGAATGTAAATAGCTTTTGCACCATTTGAGTTTTATCACATGATTAATATCCATATTATAAATCAAATACAGAGGTGTAAACTATTTTATACCATTATAGAGAGATCAGTAAGAGTTTTCACGTAAAAGAAAAGTATTGAGTAGCTACCGTGTACTGTACTCGCATTTTTGAATAAATATTAAATAAATAAATAGGATACTAATAAATAGGATAAATAATAATACGTTGCAGGCAGCAGCAGCAGGCAGCAGTGCTGCCGCAGCACTACTTTTCCTCATATTGCTGCCGCGACAATGCTGCTAAGCTCGGAATGTAATCTCATATAAACTCATTGAGATTATACGGGGACCGGTAGTACTGCGGCCGCACTGCTGCGGTGTTGCTGCTGCCTGCAGCGGAGTTCGGAATCATAACTTTAAGCTGCAGCTCCGTTTACTAAGTATACATAATACCTAGTTTTCTTTCATTTAATTTGATTTTATTTATTTCTTAAATATTAAAAGAAGTGTTACACCAAGTAAGTTTATTTGGTGTGAACACACCAAAACGTGTCTGAATCACAAAAAAATTTACAACTACAATTTCTGATATCCACTTAATATCAGAAATTGTAATTGTGATTTTTTTACATTATACATATATAATACATTTAACTTGATTACAACTAAAATAATGAAAACAAAGTTTAATCAAATATTTGAAACAATTATCTGTTATAGGTATCTCTAAATATCATCCGATTCGTCTATATCTCGTGGCTTTACTGCTTGGCTCCACTAGTAGAGCCAAGGGATTAGAGTGTTTTTTTTTTCATGTAATCAGCACTTCAATGGCTAGGATTATACGTCTTAGTTTTTACAGTTTTTTAAATGATCTTAAAGTTATAAGCCTCTGAGAAGTCATATTTTTACGCAAAACTGTGGCTGAAAAGTATAAATAAACTAATATTTTTTTCTGAAAAAAAAAACGTACAATATTTCTTACTCTAGCGATTGACACCAAAAACATGACATTTTGTTACAATTTAAGGGGTGAAAAGAGTTTTCTTCCGGAACGTAAATTTGATCAAAAATACACCGTGAATTTTCTCGACATTCACGATTCAGAATCCTCTTAATAGAGCAAATCAAAGTTAAGCATCTGATGAAACTAATTAAATATGTGCCGAAGTAAAATTTAAAAAATAAACAATTTTTGAAACAATTACCTTTGTGTACGTCAGTAAAAATTGAATTTAGCTTTGCACTAAATTTCCGATCCAATTTCTTGTTTTTATAAGGTTTAAAATCACTTACTGAGCACAAAGTCACAAAATGCTGACAGAACCAGGTAGAGCTTCAAGCGCCATCTTGCAAAAACGTTTTTGATCGATATCTCGGAAACAGTGCACCTTAAGGCAAAAAAATACAGCGACTATTATTTGTAGAAAATTAAATTTAGCATATTTTGTTTCAAGTAAACTTTTTTTTTAAGATGAATGGTCCATTTAATGAACCGGTTTTTCTATCACGGCCGAAAAACAAAACAAAAAAAAATTTAGAACTGATATAAACTGATCTTTAAAAATGAATTGATGCGTTTATTGATTAATCTAATATTTCAAGGGTTATCGGCCGCGAAAGAAAAACTGGTTCATTAAATGGGCCATAAATCGTAAATGGTAAATTACACAAAAAAGTTTACTGAAAACAAGAGGTGCTAAATTTTATTTTCTATACTAATGATTTCATATGTTTTGCTCTAAAGTGCATAGTTTCCGAGATATCTTCCAAAAACGTTTGTATAAGATGGCGCTTGAAGTCCACCTGGACCTGTCAGCATTTTGTGATTTTTATGCTCAGTAAGTGATCCTAAACCTTACTCAAAAAAAATGTTGATCGGAAATTTAGTGCAACTTTGACTAAAGAAACGTCTATTTTTCCTGAGGTAATGTACGAGTATAGGGCGTTGTTCAAAGTTCAAACTTTAAAGTAAATTCCCTAACATAATTACACATTTGCTGACGTAAAAATAAAATACACAAAAGGCGAGACCTGCGAATGTTGCGAATGAAAACAGGTAGAAACAAAAACTTTTTCTCTGAATGACAAAACTCACAATGAATACTAACGCAGAATACCTTAGCATTTAAATGAACGGGTCCAGCAAACTCCTTGTGTAGCTGAAACTTTTTTAATTTCGACGAAAGCAGCCAGGTGCTGAGCTCACGTCAGTTACAATTTTAATAGAGGTGGGCTGGTGTTTTTAAGCCGGAATCTTTCGAATAGGTATTGCCAATAGGCTGACTGGGTAAAAAATAGTTCGTGAGTTAGATTAAATTATCAAAAATATTGGACACGTATTTTTTAGGGTTCCGTAGTAAAACGAGGAACCCTTATAACTTCGTTGTGTCCGTTCGTCCATCCGCATTATAACTTCCACATTTATCAACCAAATTGCATGAAATTTGATATTATGATAGTATTTAAATTGGTTATTGTCATACGGGTAGGACATTGACTTTGGAAAATTCGCTAATATATAAAATTCGCTAACATAAAAAATATATTTTTATCATAATTATATAGGACCATGGAGCGTGCAATGCTAGGCACCACGTTATGTGACCGAATTCGAACTACCGAGATCCGTAGGAGAACTAAGGTAGCAGATATCAGATCCCGTATAATCAATCTCAAGTGGCGTTGGGCAGGACATTTAGCTAGATGCGATGATGGCGAAGCACGTCTCTGACTAATAGGCAATAAGACCGGTAGCGGCTTGCATCCAGCGCAATCCTGCGGTCTTAATGAGGTCATCCGTCTACCTAGTTGGTGGACATCCTATACTGCGCTTGCTGGTACGTAGTCTCCATTCGAAAACTTTTCGACCCCATCGGTCATCAGTCCTCCGCGCTCAAATTCATTGACCTCAGAAACATGTTTCTTAGCCAAATATGTTTTACTAGCAGTTTCATACGCGTGTCGAGACACGCACTTGACAACTTATTTATTTTGTTCATCAAACAAATGACAAAGATAAACCTTGTCAAAGTTCGGGAGTGGAGACTCGTGACGTCACTTCTTTGTGACTTGTGACGTCACGTGGAACTTTAACGGGCTTTATCGTCATGAATTTTTGTTTATTGACATAAGAAAAAAATAACGTGTCTAATATTTTTTGATAATCTATTTGACGGACTAGTTATATTTTTTAGTCATCATGCCTATTTATCGAATATAATATGTCGAATCCATATAAGGATCCGCATCAGTTATGGTGGTTCAATGTGGTAATTATTTTATGCCATCTGACCCAACAATACTTCAGTGTGGCGTGGCGTGGGTTAAGCGGGCGAGGAGATAAATTGCGACGTCACGAACAATCAGTTTATTTTACAGAGGATTACGTATGATTACAATTATAGAGAAAACTTTAAGCGAAGGACATGGCGTTCTGCAGCGTAACGCACGCTGCCACCATTTTATCAAGAATCACAACTCGAGCCGTTCTAAACACAGTTCACCATAACCTCTCCGAACCAGCTTTCTCTCTTTTCCGAACTCTTTTCAAACTGCCAAGTGACATCTCTCATGTCATCGTCGCATTTTCCTTTACACCAATCAGCAGCGTTTGTTACAAGCGTTACCCCAGGAATGTTGCCACTACCATTCCTAGTCCTCCGAAATTATACTAAGTGGCACTATTTAAAAATAAACTTAAAGCTATTGTCCCGTTAAATATAATATTTTGTTTATTAATAGGGTTGGATCGGCAGTCAATTCGGCGAAGCAGCACAAGCGGCGCAAACATGCTAACCTCGGGAGTGGTTAGATACATATTTGATCCGTTTGTGGTTAAGACATTGGGTCTGTGACGGCCTTTTCTAAAATCTTTTTGAGCGTCTGGTGGACGCGGCGCGTGACAAAAATCCTGGTGTTTATATGGCTCAACGTATAAGTATTGCAATTCAGCGTGGCAATGTGCTGCCAGCATGCTGGGTTCGCTGCCAACCGGCAGTGGGCAATAATCTAAATGGTCAACATTTTGTTTATCTTTGAGTCTCTGGATGATCTAATAGCTTTTTATTAACGTAGTAGTTTAATATGCAATTTTAGCTTGTGTAAGTAGTATTGTATATTATTGTAGTTAATGAAGGCACTTGCCATAGTAAAAAAAAGTCATACATTTTTACACATGTAATAATAATTACTATAGCGATATACATGAATTCGTAATCTACTCTTCACAAATTACTAATGTTATCGAAACGTTCACTTATAATTTTAATTTATTTCACTTCAATTAATTTTGTTGATTAACAAAAAAATATACGACATTTAATTAACTTTACAGCTAACCTAATTACTATTATCAACTGAGATATAGAATTTATCCACGGCAAAAAGAAAAAGGGTTGCCACTAATATTTTGCGTAATTATTTCTCCTAGTTTACTTCGGCATAGTAAATCTGGTGAGCTGTTGTTGAAATAACTATCATCCATCCATACATCAGCCGTAGGACGTCCACTGCTGAACATATACCTCCCCTATGGATTTATTATAAGGCAAGTTGGAAAGGGCCTGTATCCAGCGCATTCCAGCGATCTTTATTATATCATCAGTTTACTCAGTCGGTGGACGTCCTACGCTGCGCTTGCAGGTCTGTGGTCTCCATTCGAGAACTCTATGAACCCATCGGCCATCAGTTATTCGCTTTCCCACTGCCACTTTAATTTACTAATTTGCGTGCTATGTACCAAACCAAACCATACCATATACGGACCAAAGTTACCGTGGTTCGTCTGCAGATTCTCTCATTTCTGATTCGATCTCTCAGAGAGAAGGCAAGCATAGCACGTTGGGCTTATCTTGGGCTTATTCATAAGGGTCACAGTAAAAGACCACGTTTCAGTTCCATATGTCATCACTGGCCACACACAAGTACACAACTAAGGAAAACTCTCGACAGGCACTGAGGTATATCGGATGAAAAGACGTCACGCAATTTACAATTTACAGTGTACGAAATTTGGTTGAAATCAAATATCAAATTTTGTTATCGTTATGCGATTTGACATGCCTAGGTGCAATTTAATACACTCTGACAACCATTTGAGTAGCCTAGTGAGAAACATTCTACTGATGACGACCTCAGTAATAATAAAAGAGTTATCATCCATTGTCAAAAATAACAGTAATGATGTCGTATAGCAACCTACTCAATTGTCTTCTGTTTATTCCCGTGTAGAGAAAAGCAAGTCAATTTAAGTATTAGTCATTTTTAGTATTTTGCATAATAATTATGTAATGTTATAAATGGTTAAGTAGAGTTTGTTGTGAATTGTGTATCTGTTTGGTGTGTGTAATAGAGTGTGTATTTTGATGTGTGTCATTTCGAATCAAGTTTGGTTTTATATTTACGTTGATATGAATACATAAGTAAAAACAAAAAAAACCGGACAAGTGCGAGTCAGGCTCGCACATCGAGGGTTCCGTACAAACACGTTGTTAAATAATTATAAACCTGTTTTAGCATGACGTGCAAATGAAGTTCTTTTAAATGATATTTCACTCACTTTGACTTCGTTCGAGTCAGAAAATGGATTTATATATTTGCAATCAAACCACATCTCCGGAACGCATAGACACCTCGTACATCGACGGAGAAAGTTAATACCGCGGGCTAACTTGACGCCAGCGCCATCTAGTTTCGATATGAGTAAATACTGAGATTTAAACTGTTGCTTTAAGAATTGATTTTATAACTTACTAGTTTTTCCCGCGGCTTCGCCCGCATGATATTTTGATTTTTAAATGATATTGCGTCATTATAATTTATAGCCTATGTGTTATTCTGATATATAAGCTATATTATTGCAAAGTTTCATCTCAATCCGTTCAGTAGTTTTTGCGTGAAAGAGTAACAAACATCCATACATCCATCCATCCTCACAAACTTTCGCGTTTATAATATTAGTAGGATAGGATAGGAAGTAGGATTTGATTTGATTGCTATTAAGTTTGATGTTTTTTATATTTATACAATTATACATTCACATATAAATTTATATTTGAACATATTTTTAGTTTAGACAGAATTTTGAACCATTTTTTTGTGAATTTTGAGCCCTATTTTTTGTGATATAAATAAAAAGGTACAGTTTTCAGATTTATTCCTATATGTGTACTCTAAGACAATGCTTCTCGCTAAATTTCATAGTTCTATGTCAACGGGAAGTACCCTGTAGGTTTTAATTTTTGTGAGTGTCGAAATATGCGGTTTTTTACGACATAAACAACTCTAACTTTTTTAAACGGCAACTGAGAGGCTTTTCTTTTACGCAACTGCTAGAATTCATAGATTTACGTATATAGTTTAAATTTCAACTCGATATCTTAACGAGTTCCCGAGAAAAAGAGTCTTGACAAACACACAGACCGACAGACGGACAGACGGACAACAAAGTGATCCTATAAGGGTTCCGTTTTTTCCGTTTGAGGTACGGAACCCTAAAAATTAAACATAAACCAAATTAAACACGTTTTTCAAAGAAAGCTTTAAATTTAGATTCGGGTATTATTCGAATATTGGGGAAAAACTTTACAAAAACTAGTCATTGTTAAGGTATCCAAATCTTGCTTGTTCTTGATCTTGATGAATGGAACGCCATCCTTTCTTCTTTTGAATTGAAACATAATTATACAAAAGTAAATTATGACTGAATTTTATGCCAAATGAGTCAACCTGAACAAAGATAACAAATAATCTTTAATTTTATGTAAACCGAATAAAAATAACCCACGTCATGTTGTATTTAAATAACTTCATTTGTACCAAAGTCTGCTTTTCACTAAGGACACTATGGGTTACCTGACTCGTTTAGCATTTTTCACCTGTATAGCTCTGGGCTATGGTAAGTTGTTAATTGATTACAATATATTTTTATCATAATTATATAGGACCATGGCGTGCAAGCGTGCAATGCTAGGCACCACGTTATGTGACCGAATTCGAAATACCGAGATCCGTAGGAGAATTAAGGTGGCAGTTATCAGATCCCGTACAATCAATCTCAAGTGGCGTTGGGCAGGACATTTAGCTAGATGTGATGATGGCGAAGCACGTCTCTGACTAATAGGCAATAAGACCGGTTGGTAGCGGCTTGCATCTAGCGCAATTCTGCGGTCTTAATGAGGTCATCCGTCTACCTAGTTGGTGGACATCCTATACTGCGCTTGCTGGTACGTAGTCTCCATTCGAAAACTATTTGACCCCATCGGTCATCAGTCCTCCGCGCTATATGCTCTCCCCATTGCCGTTTTCAACTTTGGTTCTTCTACGGATCTCCTCATTTCTGATTCGATCTCGCAGAGACACTCCAAGCATAAGGGCTATGCTTGGAGTGTCTCTGCGAGATCGATCGATCGATCCATGGCTAGTTGGGCTACTTGGAGCTTGGTAATAAGGCTCATAGTGAGAGACTACGTTTCTTTGCCATAAGCTATCACTGGCAACACACACTGGTCGAAAACATTCGACTTGAGGCACTGAGGTATGTCGGACGAGAAAACGAATTTTCCGAACGCTGTCCAACCGAGTTGGATTCGGCGATTGGTCTCTTTTTTGAAGTCGGATTACCTAACTAATTGGAGATCTATAGGGGAGGTCTATGTCCAGCAGTGGACGTCCAATGGCTGAAACGACAATGACCTATTCATAATTTTTTGCACTTATGCCTTTCAGGTACTATATCAGCTCAAAGTGATGCTACTAGTAGGATAGTTGGTGGGGTAGAAGCTAATATCTCCGAGGTACCCTACCTAGTATTTTTGACGCTGTTCAATGGGATGATAGAAGTATCCTGTGGTGGCTCCATTATCAGCAGTACATATATTTTGACAGCAGCTCACTGCCTAGACAGGTACTTTTTAGAACTTTGAAAAGGACACTTACCCTATAACTAGGCAAGTGAAGTAATTAAAAAAAAAAAAACACTTTCCCAACCTAATTTCTTAATAAATACACTCTAAACTACTGAACCAATTTCTAAAATCATTTTACCTAAAATAATAGGTATGATGACTAAAAACATATATAATTAGTCCGTCAGATAGACTATCAAAAAATATTGGACATGTATTTTTTCTTTGTTCAGTTAAACAAAAATTGATGAAGATATAGCCCGTCAGTTCTGCGTGACGTCACAAGTGCCATACAAATGTATGACTCCCAACTTTACTACTCCCACTCCCAAACTTTGACAAGGTTTGTCTTTGTTAATTTTTGTTTGATTGACAAAAGGAAAAATACGTGTCCAACATTTTTTGATATTCTAAGTCACGGACTAATTATATTATTGATTTTTTTGGGTATTGCGGCGTTTCGCCCCGCAAGCGGTTTGGCCCGCGAGGCGAATCGCCCAAGACTCTTTTTGAAGGTCCCTATTCGCCCCGCTCCAAACAATGCGGGGCGAATCGTACCAGCCTTTTTAATAGTCCACTGCAGGACGTAGGCCTACCCACGACGGGTGACTGGGCCATATCCACCACGCTGGCCCAATGCGGGTTGGTGGATTCACATACGCCATCGAATTTCTTCTACGGACGTATGCAGGTTGCCTCACGATGTTTTCCTTCACCGAAAAGCCAGTGGTGTGAAATTCCGTACTTAAATTCCAAAGAAGTCATTGGTACGGGACTGGGGATTTGAACCCACGACCTCACGATTGTAAGGCGGGTGTCACAACCTCTAGACGACCACGGCTCCTCGGCGCGGGGTGAATGGGGACCTACAAAAAGAGTCTCCCCGCGATTCACATATTATCCAGTCATCATGCCTATATTATTTGTATGTAACATGGGTGATATTTTTATGTACAAAGATTAGGATGATTGGTTAGTGCTAGATAAATAGCCGTACCTACAATCACATCTTTTACTCATATTTTTCAGGATGCTTATAGCATTAGTGAGAATTGGAAGTACCTTGGCTTTGAGTGGCGGCAGCGTATATCAATCTCTTTGGATGGTACGACACCCCTTGTTCGGTTTTGGAAATTACGTTGAAAATTATGACGTTGGGCTAATCAGAGTACAACGAATGGACTTAAAAAACAACAGTGCATCTATTGTGCCCCTGATCGAGGTAGGAAGATGGATCCCTGCAGATATTCCAGTCGAAATCTCAGGATGGGGAGCTACTACAGTAAGTATCATTGAACTAATATTTTTATTGCTCGCCTTCGATATAGTAATCTTATCTCATATTTCATAATAATATAATAGAAAAAAAAATGGTTGTCTGTGAAGTCGGATAACGGACTACTTATAATATTTTACGTGATAACGTCATAAGAATTAACAACTGAAACAAGCCAAACGCTTAGGCTGATCGTGCCTCTCTATAGCTTGTTCCACGCTCTCGCTTGCACGCTCGGCTCAGGCGGAACGTGACATTTTTTCGTGCGTGCAGCCGGCGTTCATCGATTTATAATACGTCAACAAGAAAAAGAACTTGCACTACTTATCATTATGAACAAGTTTTACTATGGGTTCTGTTTTACTTTTTCCAATACTTAGGAGAGTGGTGCGACACCTACAACTCTAATGAAGGCAACAGTACACACTTACTCCAATGAAGAATGTAGAAAACTACTTGAAAACGTTACCATCGTTTCAGACTTAGTGTTCTGTGCTGGTGAAGACGAAGGTGGCAAAGATGCGTGTCAGGTACCTATTGAGCTTTTTCAGGAAAAACATCGTAAGCGCCCTAGTATGCGTAAGTATTTTTATTTTAATCTATTGTTCCAAGAGTTTTACGCCTTGCCAAGCCCTCTACTAACTAAAGTTTCCAAATTTTTTTTTTTAAAGTTTGTAAAGAGTTTTTATAGTCAATAACAAAAAAAAAAGAATTTTCTATTTTATTCACCACTCCTGTAATAAATAATTATAATAAATATTAGGGGATATCTCACACACGATCTCTGACCCCAAATTAATCAAAGCTTGTGATTTGGCTGCCAGAGATACAGATATACATATTTTTAAATATATACTTAAATATATAGAAATAATAACACCCATACACAGAGAAAACACCTGTGTTCATCACACAAATACTTGCCCTGGGTGGGGATCGAACCCACGCTTCTTTAACCCAGAAGTTAGGGTCACTAACCACTGAGTCACCGAGGCAGTTTAACATAACTAAGTAAATAGCTAAGCTTTATTTATTAAATTCAAAATTTAAAAACATAAGACCAAATATGTGATTTCATTCATGTTGGCGTCAGCTCTCTAGGTAGGTACCTTGTATAATTAATATATCATATTAATTTTCAATTAACAATATGCATACATAAATTGAAAAGTTCTACAGATGTAAATACCAAATTTCATGAAAATATTATTATAATATATATTATTATTTTGAAAATATTTCATGATAGTATTCAGAAATTGAAATGTATACAGTATGCTGAGTGTGAGTTTTGTCGTAAACATGACGCGCTCGCCGCGAGCGCGTAAGCATGTAATTTGTATGAACTTGCTCTCGCACAAAGTGCTTCAAAAACGCAGCGCTAGTGGCGCTGTACATTTCTTCATACAAGTTACATGCTCACGCGCTCGCGGCGAGCGCGTCATGTTTACGACAAAACTCACACTCAGCATACAGGTAACTAGATACAAACAAGAATTTGTTATTTGTTATTCTGTAAAGTTAACTTAAGTAACTTTACAGACTCAATTTTACATTCGTAAGGGAGGAGAATCGAGAATTAAATAACATTTGTAACGTAATACTTAAATTTGCATTTAAATGATTAAATTAGAGGCAAATGCTCATCTAACAGAGAAACAATATTGTAATGCTCAAAAATAATTATTATTATTACATTACAAACTTCGTGCAAATATCTATAGAGTCACAATCGTGCAAAAAAGTGTCCGAGCCAAAATTCTGCCCAAGCTACGTAGTGGGCAGGCTTTTTAGTTATTGGTAAGGCGATTGCAAGCCGACTACAACACCGCGTGATGCCAAAGTGCTCGGTTACAAGCACTAATTAGGTGACATAACGTCGAGATTCGAGAAAACAGGTCTATTGTTAATTATTTAATGTAGATATCTAAGTAGATATATAATACCGATATGTGTAATGTGTATGACATTTTTTTACTACTTAGGAACTGTGGCTCTACAGATTATTTGCTCGAAGATTACAAATGAATGCTCCCGGTGAGGTAGATCCTTACCACATTCACTAATATTATTTATTTTTTAAACAGGGTGACTCAGGCGGCCCAGCAGTATCCGAGGGGAGACAAATAGGAATCGTGTCCATTGGTTTTGGGTGCGGTCGCCCTCGCTTACCTGGCCTGTACACTAATTTAGCTAACATCCGTATCAGGACGTGGATTCAATTGAACAGCATTTTATAAGGGATTTTATATTCCTTACATCTCGCTCCTGCAATAATAGGTACATTAACCCGTTCACCACTAACAACTTCTATAGAAGTACGAGATTTCTGTGCTCTCAGCGCTACGCTAGCGGCGCTACTTCTATAAAAGTAATTCATCACTACATAGTATAAAACATATTCGCTTCCCCCTGTCTGTCTGTCCTTATGTCTGCTTATATCTTTTAAAGTACGCAACGGATTTTGATGTGGTTTTTTTTAATTGATAAAGTGATTCAAGAGGAAGGTTTATATGTATAATACACCTGTGCAAAGCCGGGGCGGGTCGCTAAGTTAAATTATATACAATGAATTACTTCTATAGAAGTACCTAGTGGCGCTGCGGGAACGGAAATTTCGTACTTCTATAGAAGTTGGTGGCAGTGAAAGGGTTTATAAAGACAAAGAATCAGAACATGTGAATTTTCAAAATCTTATTGTGGGGCTTGTTAAACATAAAGCTCTCGTCACACAGAAGCGGGAAGTGCGTGAAAGCGAACGCGATACGGGACGGGAATTTTTTGTAATATTCGAATTTGTATGCAACCTGACACATCACAAGCGGGCGCACGCGCTTTGCACTGGACCGCTATCGGATCGCTTTCTCGCGGCTCTCGCCTTTGTGTGACCCGAGCTTAAAATTAGTCACGTTTTGTAGAAGTTTTACTATTATTGTATGATATAATATAATTGGTAAATTTCGAGCAGGTGGTATGAAAATGATATTTAATACATGATTCAATGTAATATTATAAAACTTTCGGAGGCTTAACCTATCTTTATTTACCACAAAATTGTTATATACAAATTATTTAATTGTTTATGTCAAGTTTTTACGTTCTTAATATTTCTGGTTAGTATATAAATTTTAAATTTCAATAAAATCAAAAATCAATTTTAACTGCACCAAAAGAGTAGTCAATACTAATACTTTATTCGACAATAATCATAAATGACCAAATCCAGAAATGTGACTGTATTCGGCAAGAATATAGACAATATCCGGCAATGCTTTACCTCATCCCTATTCACGTCAAGTCCAATTCGACAGACGATCCCCACCTTCCTGAGTTCCAGAGATAAGGAACACTCATTTCGCGAAGAAATGTAATCGTTTACTTTTTAATTGAGATTCCGTTGATTAGGTCCATTCAAACTTATCCAAGCCATCTGCGAAATTAGTTTCTGAATTTTAATTTGATGACACGTACTTTTTGTGACACCTAATTTCTTTGAGTTAGAGATAGGTATTCTTTTGACGTGCTTTTTATTTAAATAATTAGTTTAAAAAAATAATTATTGCTTTAAACGTTACTTTATAAGGTTATATATATATAACACATAACAGTTTATATAAATAAATATCTTCCTGGAGTTTGAGAGAGTTTCTCCTCTTACATATGAAATATTTAAAATTTGCTATTTCGGATTTGACTTGCGAAGTTTGCACGTATCGCCTTTAGACTATGGGCTTATCTTGAAGTGGCTTCCAATGCAAGAGAGCGCTTATAACGTAGTTCCTTAGCGTATAGTGTAGTGATTAGATGTTTCTAAGCGATTATCAGTAATTTTATTTTATTTTTTATGAAGTTAATCATTAAGTAATCATTAACCAGCGTTCAGCACGGCCAGTCTTTGAATGGATGACTGTTGGTGGCATTTACAACTGAGCGCTACTGAGGGTCATGTTACTGGTTAGATAGCTATACACTAGTTTTTTTAACCGTTTAGACATGTCAGAGGCTTTCAGGCGGTTTAGAAATTCTGACACCAGGGCTAGCCATGCGGCCTCTACTATACGAACTGACTTCAATAGAAGAAAAGTACCTATTTAATTGGTAAACTAGTTGCGCAGTCAGATCCTTTTCAGTCACAGGTTATTCCTTTTCAAGCCGGTTGATTGTGATAAATACTCGTACTGTCCAATACTGCACTGTACTGTACTTTGATATGTAATTATAATTTCTTTATTTTAATACTCGTTGACATTTTTAAACTGATAATGATATTGTTATTTTTCATGATATTGATACAATTTTATTTTTGATTTGTATTCTTATTCAAATTCAAATTATTTTATTGAGATAAAAACGAGTACAATACATTTACATCTATCTCACAAAATTATAATTATACAATCAATGAATTTAAATCAGTGTACAATAAAACGATACAATAAGAAATAAAAAAAAAACAAAAGTCATGAAATAAATCGTAATGTCAAAGTATTAAAAAAAATATAAATTAATTTAATGTTATTCCAAATGTCAAATTATGAGTCATGCAGCTCAAAAATGTCAATAGTGCTGTTTGCACGATTACTATTGTCCCATTGGTCAATTAGATTTTCACAATATGTCCTAAAAACAGTTATTACAGTTTTCCAGTTGTCAAAAATAATATCAAATTCAGTATTGGCTGCCAGGAGCGCATTGAAATGTTTGCGAGCGCGTACCAAGGGTGACATAGAGCGAGCCATGGTGCGACAATGTTCCACGTGAAATAAATTAGGCAGTCGGCCGCGCCTGTTCACCGGGACCCCAGGTCTATCTGGCACAAACATCACGCACAATAAATCATATAGCTCAATAGAGTCTACTAAGCCCCTCAGCACTTTAAGGCAGACACTGAGTTGTTCCAGCGTCCTTCTCACTTCGAGCGAATTATATCCCAGATGTCCAAGCAAAAACTTAGTGGGATACATAAAATATATTTATATTTTTATATTTTATTTTGTTGTGTACCTAATGATACTGATCTTGTAAAATTTAAAAAAGTGTGCTTATTTATTTATAGTAAAAATTTAATTAAGTAGAACTTTTAAAAAATGTAACTAGACGATTCCAAGTGCCTGTATTGTGACTACAGAAGAAAGAAATTTTGACTTTGACTTTGACTGTATCAGCCTTTTTAATAGTCCACTGCAGGACGTAGGCCTACCCATGTAGGGTGATTAAGCCATTTACACCACGCTGGCCCAGTGCTGGTTGGTGGATTCTCATATGTCATCTAATTTCTTTTACGGAAATTCCCAATTAAATTGTCGTATACGTGTACTTAGTAGGTACCTACAATTAAGTATCTTAAAAATACTGTAAAGGGTAGCTCCCACTGAAACGTCAGTTGTCTCAAGCAGATGTTTTTCATTAAAGTTCTATTACAAAACTGTCCTAGTTCCAACACCTTATTATAAGAATGGATGTGAATAAAGCTGTTATTTAACTAGGTATAGGCCGCGTCGAGTCTGCCCCTGAATGAGTGAATAAAGCTGTTATTTAACTAGGTATAGGCCGCGTCGAGTCCGCCCCTGCGCAGACTGGACGGATGAAGGGAAAAGATAAATGAAAACGTAATTAAGCACAAGGAAAACTTTTAAGAGAGCGTTAAAAAGTTTCTTAGCGCCAGCTACATTATTTATTTCTCTCTGAGGGGTAATCTTGTTATTTGTTTGTCTGTTTTCAAATTATATATTTTTTTAATCTAATGCATATTTATGGGCGTAGTAATTTTAGCTGAAGTTTTGCTAACGGAAAGTAGGGATGAAAAAGTTTGGATTGGGAAGAAAAACGAATTGTTAATAAAACTGTAAGAGTAGAGTAAAAAGAAAACAAACTATTAATTTACTCAGTAGAAAAAAAGAAAAAAATACAAAACCATTTTATTTTACATTCTAAATATGTGTAGAGCTTAGACCATGACCTTGTATTGTACTATGCTTGAATAGTTTTTTTTTTGTTATAATTCCGCTATGATTTTTTAATACTTAATGGCCACAGCTTAGTGAAAATATTTTCCGATAACATTATTACAACAATACTCGAAAAATATGGCGACCAAAAAAAAAAAACAAAAATTAATTAAAGAAACGAGCTAAATAAGTAATAAATCCCAATTTTGTTGTAACACATTTGTTCGCCCATATTTTTGAGTCCTGCGTCGTTTCGCTCCGCAAGCGGTTCGGCCCGCGCCGCGGGGCGAACCGCCCAAGACTCTTTTTGAAGGTCCCCATTCGGCACGCTCGCGAATGGGGACCTTCAAAAAGAGTCTTGGGCGATTCGCCCCCGCGATTCACTTTTTTATCTGTACATTTAAGTAGAAAAATAGTCAATTGAAAAAATAAACAATTGCGTTATATTGAGGGCGTCATTCTATGAGTTCTATAAGGGTGTGAACAAAAATGCATTTGTTTATTGATGATTGAATGATCATCACGTGAAACCAATGTGCCAAATTTTTTAAGGTTATTTTGAAGCATCAAACAAAGTTTGGGGGCCCACATTGAAATATCTTTCTTCATAACGTAAGCCGCAAAATACAGAGAGACAAGAAACAACCCACGCGATCTGATATCCCAATATTTCTATTCTATTTCTCTTTTTCCGGCATTTAAATAAAGATATCGGGTTTCTGCATCCATTTGCGAAAGGGAAAGTAATTCAAGCGGAACAAGAAAAAGGTGGATCTTAATTGCGAAACAAAATTACGACGATACTGGAAAACCGAGCGATGTAGGAAAATAAACCGCCGGTGTCTGCTCACCCTTTTTTATACGTTTACCTTTCGTAACATTTAGACGTGATGTGTATTTACAGAGTAACATATTTGTGATTGTTTTTTAAGCGATGAAATTGTTAAGCGTTGATTCTAAATAGTAAGCGATAAGTGGACAAGTATTGAGAGTAAAATTTTATAATTTACAGACTTTTAGGAACTTTTCTTCAAATCATCTACTTGGTATTTTTAGGGTCCCGTACCTCAAACGGAAAAAACGGAACCCTTATAGGATCACTTTGTTGTCCGTCTGTCCGTCTGTGTGTACCTATATCAAGACTCTTTATCTCGGGACCGCGTAAAGATATCGAGTTGAAATTTATGTCGTAAAAGACTGCATATTTCGCACTCACAAAAATCAAAACCTACAGGGTACTTCCCGTTGAAGTAGAACTATGAAATTTGGCAAAAAGCATTATCTTAAAGTACATATATAGGAATAAATCTGAAAACTTAACATTTTTTTTACATCATAAAAATAGGGCCTCAAAATTCACAAAATATGGGTTCAAAATTCAAAGTGAGTAAATCGTAGCATGTACTCGTAAGGTATCATATAAAAGAACTTCATTAGCACATGCAAAAACATGTTTTTAATTATTTTAACAACGTGTTTGTACGGAACCCTCGATGTGCGAGCCTGACTCGCACTTGTGCGGTTTTTTTGGAATGCTTCACATAATAGAGAATGTCATAAGCAGCAAAGCGAGCTACATTTTAAGGAGTTCTATTATTGTGTGATGTACCCTTGTGGGAACCTAAGATGATTTCTATGAGATCGTAAGGTCACACTGGATGCAAGATGAATAGATGGACATATTGGGTGGATGGTGT
Source organism: Hypomecis punctinalis (assembly GCA_949316475.1). Taxonomy (NCBI): domain Eukaryota; kingdom Metazoa; phylum Arthropoda; class Insecta; order Lepidoptera; family Geometridae; genus Hypomecis; species Hypomecis punctinalis. The sequence continues at coordinate 19,310,941 of OX438804.1, forward strand.
ACATTGCGGTGTGAATTTTTTAAGATTGCTCAAATAAACAATTGAATTTCATGGTGGTTCGATTCCCACCCAGGGCAAATATTTATGTGAGGAACATAGGTGTTAGCTCTGAGTCTGGATGCTCTGTAGGTTTGTTTTTTTTTATTGCAAATAGGTTTGAGTTTGACTACACACTGTCTGATGTTAAGCAGATATGTGGTCTAGGATGTAGCACGCTTACCTAGAAGATACCTATTTACACGAGAATTGAAGACACCTACATTGTACTTTAACGGAAATTAAAAATATGTATCTATATATACATATTTTGAAATACTGTATTTAAAAATATGTATTTGTATGTAGTATATCAGTCTCTGGCATCACAAGCTTTGCTTAGTTTGGGGTCAGAGACCGTGTGATGTTTATATTATAGGTATACTGTATTGTACTGGCATTTTGATAGTCTTCTGATAGACATAGGCCAATCTAAAAAGAGCAATCGAGTCATACTTATAATATTAGCCCGATGCGGGTTGGTCCATATATACCGTATTATTTTACGAGCATATACAGGTTGCCTCATAATGATTTCATTCATAAAAAAGCCACGTGTCACGGTGTGTGAATCTTTGGAGTTTATGAGAACTCACTGGTACGGGACTGGGTTTGACTCACGCCTCACGCTTGTAAGGCAAACGTCCCTCACTAAGACAACACGGGCTCAACCAATGTTTGTGTAATGTGGTAATGTATACCTACATTTATCTTTATACGTATACTAGCTTTTGCTCGCAGCTCCGTCCGCTTAATATTTTGATTTTTGTGCTATCCCAAGGAAACCTACTTCCGGGATAAAAGTAGCCTATGTCACTCTCCGTCTTTCAAACTATGACCATGCCAAAAATCAAGTCAATCCGTTGCTCCGTTGCGGCGTGAAAGAGGAACAAACCAACAAACTTTTCGAATTTATGACATTATAGTAAGGATAGGGTTACCTATAGGCATCCTTTTAGGGGCTTCTTCTGTACATCAAGACTAACAACTTTTGTTCAACGATTTTTAACCCTGTATACTATCATCTTCAAATCCCCTTGACTAAAGTCTACTGAAATGTTTCTTTGTTCTGCGTTACTTTTGTCTATATTATTTGTGAAATATCTAAAGGATTGAAGTAAGTGTTCAAAACAGCGTACAATTGCTGTCTTATCCTGGCAATCGACAATTGTCTGTTAAATAAAGGCCTACAGCTCTCTTATTACTCCGACAAACGGCTCAGATGACCTATACTTATTGTTCAAGTTGGCTTGCCTTTGAAGGGTTCACCTTTTCACGTTGTAGTGCTATTAAGTTAGTAGAGAATATTGTTAATATCAGTCTCTAGATTATCCACCGACCCGCACTGGACGTGGAGGCTATGACTTAATTATCCATAGGTAGGCCTACATCCTGCAGTGGACTACTAAAAGTACTGGTACAGTACACTACAGTCTCTGGATTGCAATGTATAGATTCTAAATTTTAAGTCAAAATTAACTTAGATAACGAAACCTCGTTAAGTCAGCTATACCGTCTTAGAATTTTGACACATATTTAACACTGGATAAGTGTTTTACTCGTAGTATTTACTTTTTGTTCTAGTCTTATGGAAAACTCGCCTTGTATTTGCAAATTTAAAGGGCTCTACATTACAGAATTGTTGCTTCTATAGGTTTTGATCCGTGTCTGGGTGTTATTTAGGTATTATCGGTATAAGTATGTATTTAAAAATATGTATACATTTGTAGTATATCAGTCTCTGACAGCCATATCACAAGCTTTGCATAGTTTGGGGTCAGAGACCGTGTGTAAGATGTCCTGTAGTATTTATATTTATTTATTTATTCTGTTTTTAACACAAATAAGGCTACACATTATTTATATTACAGTTGCTTTAAGACTAAGCTAAATTAAGTTATGTATTTAAGTTAATAATATCAACCAATCTTTATATTACGCTATTTTGATATAGTAGTATGGCTAAGCGCTATCTCTACTCTGCTTAGCTGCGCTGTGAAAATAGACGATCCTGATACACATTACATATTTTTAGCTACATAGTTATTGTATGCAAAGAGAATAGGCAACTTAAAACTGGTAAGATATAATTATGAACCCACAACAGTATTACGCATAAGTGTGGCATTTTATTGTTGTTTTAACCATTTACTCATGTCAGATACCTTCAAGCGGATTAATATGTCTGAGAGCAGAGTTATCTACCCGGTACATATGAACTTACATATTTTTAATGTAGTGCTCTAATAATTAATAAAAATTTAACACTAGAAGCGCGGAACATCCTGACACCCCTAGAAGCGCGGATGGGTCAATTTTGGCAAATTTTTTATTTTGCTAGAGTAATGTGAAGATTTGTATACAAATAAAACTCGTAATTATAATAAAATGCTTTTATTATATATTACACATATTTTTGGTGTACTTTGGTTTAAAACAGAATAATAATAAATCACAATTACAAATAATTCCGGCATTTTTCTTTTATGTTAGAAGGAGAATCGTGCCCCAGCACTGGGGACGTAAATGGGCTATGGATGACAAATAATTCAAGTTAAAAATTAGATAAAATTATAAAAAAGGCAGTGCAATTCTCTTCCGAATCACATAATGAGCAAATGGGAAACTCTTTCGATGTGCATTTCTTGCAAATAGTTTTTTTACAAGCTGACATCCATGACTGGGTCAAAATTGACCCAACCGCGCTTTGAAGTAAATTTGATTAAAAAAATATATTTATTGCAATTAGGTTGGAGTCTCGTATAAACAATAATGATCACATTTCATAAAAAGTCATAAAAAATTAGGATTCTATGCATAATAAAACATTAAATAGGGCAGGAAGAACATCAAAATGGGTCAAATTTGGGACGCCCGCGCTTCTAGTGTTAATGCATGAATTAAAATAAGCTGAGTACCTACCATTCAAACGCAAAGGCAGCTCAAAGACTTTCTAAAATTAACACAATTTTGAGGGTATGAAAAAGTGCAAGCGTCACGCTTGAAAATGGAAGGTAAAATTAAATTCCACCTTCAAAAGAAATACCTGCACGCTCTGCAAAGAGGCTAATTACGACGTGGTTCAGTTTAGAAAAGAAATATTCGCGGCAATTATACTTCACTTTCTTTGAAATACTTCTTCTGCGACGTCGCCGCGTAAAGCAATTTTCTGTCGCTACTAGTTAAATAAAAATATTGTTTCTTTTACACGTCTATGTCAGAAAAATGTGTACTGATTTAGCATTGTTATAACGACAGATGCTTGTTTATTATTATAAATCTTTGCAGAAGAATTTTAAACAACAACTTAATTAAAAGTTCTTCAGTAATTTCAGTTATTCCCACAGTTGACTGCTACAATAATTTTATGACTAACTATTATTTTCTTAATTTTACAAGAGTAGTTAGTTAGCTAAAGATTTAATATTTGGTATTATTAAGTAGCTAAATATATATTTGTAAAATAATTACAATGAAAACTTGTAAAGTACAGAAAAAGTGTAAAACGTGTAGATAATGTTGGTTCCATAATAATTTATTTATAAATACACATGTATTGAAAGTGTGAGCTATAACTGTTTTTAAATATAAAGTAGATTACAATAATTTTCTCTTTTAAGTCATTCGTGCTTTTTTCTTTTTCACCGATTCCCAAAATGGAGGAGGTACTATGTTCGTCTGTATGTTTTTTTTTGTGAATGTTCATCGATACGGTAATGTTCGATGAAATCGGTTCACGATTGACGATAACGTCAATCGTGAACCGATTTCAAATTAAATATTTTTAGTTCGAAAAAGTATACTCCCGATGTGGTTCCATTTAAGCTTTATCGAAATCGGCTGAACCGTTTTTGATAAATCAACAATCTATTATATAAAAGGCTTCCCTAAGTGACTGACTGACAGACAGCCTACAGCCCAATCGCTTGAAATATAAACTTAAATTTGCAACATAGGTACATTGTACAACGTAATGGAGCACTAAGGAAGAAAATTTTGAAAAATCGATCTCTAAAAGGGTAAAATGGGCCTTTTCGTTTGTACGTAATTTTTTATTCCCTGTACTGAATGACTTGAAACTTTGTATGTATGCTTTACAGACAAAATAAAAAATATTTTTGACCCTGTTTTTCCGAATTTTCTTATCTAAGGAGTCCAATAAGGTCCTAAAGTTGGTGAAAAAAGCGTCAATTACGTCCAACCAGCTGAACGGTTAAGGTTGAAATCCGGTATGAAGGAAGCACACAGCATGTTTCAATACAGGAACTAAAAATATCCAGGAAAATCTATAGGGTTCCTTAGGGATAGCCAAAATTAATCAGTTTAGGCTACAGCCCAAACCGCTTCAGTAATAAACTTAAAATTTAGAATATACATTCATCGTACGACATAATGAAGTACTAAGGATGAAAATTTTGGATAATCGACTTCTTACGGGGCAAAACGGGCCCTTTTCGTTTGCATGTAACTTTTTATTTCCTGTACCGATTGACATGAAACTTTGTGTAGATGCTTTTAAGACTAAATAAAAATTGTAGTTAGTAGTCAGATACGTCCCAAAGTTGGTGAAAAAATCATCGGTTACGAACTTACGAATGAAAATGAATATAAAGGAAGCAGACAATATGTTTTAATACTGGAACTATTATTGTCCCGGAAAATCTACAGATTTCTTAGGGATAGCCAAAATCAATCAGTTATAATCTAAAGCTAAGGTAAAACAAATAAATGAATTCTAACGAAATTTGGTATGAAGCAAGACAATAACACAAATCACCACTTAGGGTACTGCTATCCCGAAAAATTTAAGAGAGGGTCTTCGGGATATCAATTTCTTAAAAAAAAAAAGACTAAAGACTGTTTGAAAGTCAATGCAATTTAGTATCAAAATAGTCCACTATTTTAACAAATAAATGAATATTGATTTCTTGGGAAAAGTCCCGGATTCCTTGTTCGCTACACTACGCTACGCTACACCAGTCGTAACCCTGAATAAACGTAAAAAAATTACTTAAATGCGCTTTTTTTTAATAATGTAGTAAAGTATCTAGAATAGAATTAAGATGATGATTCATCTTTAAATGGGGCAAACTGTGGCCCTAATAGTTTACAATTTTTTTTATTTTGTGAGCCAATAGTCTTAAACTTTGGGTGCATACGGGTCAATATTACGAGTACTTTACTACGGAACCAACCCTGAAAAGCGAAAATTACCTACCTATTCCATTCATTTAGTGGCGGGTCGATGACCTTTTTGTGTTGAGCAGCTGATTTTATTTACGTGATTTCGGGGTTGGTACCATAATAAACGTTAGTCAAATGATGAGTATAATAGCAACCTAAAACATGCCTGTCGTTAAGATATGCACTATGAGTTTCTCAAATAAAATAAAATATACCTACTTGTGTGCCATTTTTTCATCTGCCTGGGGTCCACATACAACATTGATTTTTCTCTACAGGCGTAACTATACGGGTCGCCTCAATGATTTCCATTAATAGAAAGCCAGTGGTGTTAAATTCCTTACATAGGTACTCATACAATTATTATTATTCTCAAATTCGGGAAATATGAATGACTTGCTTAAAGCCCGAGCCTTACTATAAATGTTTTAAAAAAGTGTACCTACCTAAAAGTAAAATGTGGGTCAAACCGCGGGCTACACTTAATTATTTTAAGTACAAAATAACGCAGGACAAAATATTGCGAGCTATTCTCTCTTTAAGTAAGTACGCGGGTGAAACCGCGGGCCATATTTTTTTTATGTAAGTACTAAAACAATATGGGCCACACCGCGAGCGAATATTTCAAGGAAAATACAAAGTAGCGCGGGCCAAACCACGAGCTAATGTCATTTATATTTAAAAAGTACTTAAACGACGTGGAACAAACCTCGACTACAATTATTTTTGGAGTACTAACACAACGCGGGCCAAACCGTAGGCTAATATCATTTGTAAGTGGATACTTAAACAACGCGAGACAAACCGCGAGCTGTTGCCTATTAACAAGTTAGATTATGGATAGCACAATCAACGAAATTAATAATAATTTAGATAAAATTATCACATCTACACCTATTATCTGTGAGCCGAAAGAATGTATCTCAGAAGTAACCGATAAACTCAGTTTTAACATAATCAGTCAGAACATTAGAAGTATTTCATGCAATTTTGATAGCTTTACTACATTATTACAGAGAGTGGCTGTACTGCCAGACGTGATAATACTCAGTGAATGCTGGCTGTCTCGTAACAAATTTCTTCCTCAAATCGATGACTACAATTGCACCGCGTCGACGCGGCTCTACAATCAGAACGATGGGCTGGTTATCTACACAAAAAGTCATCTTAATTTCAATGTTTATGAACCAGATTTTTCGGACAGCAATTGTATTATTATTACAACAAATAAATCTATTGCTATCATAGCATTATATCGGCCCCCTGAATTTAAAAACATCAATAACTTTATAAATTCCTTAGACAGCGTTCTTTCATCTCTAGCTAATTTTAAGACTGTGATTTTGATCGGTGATACGAATATAAATTTAATTAGGGACCCACTAGACAATCAGGCAAACAAATACCTAAATATGTTGGCTTCGCATGGTCTTCTGCCGGCTCACACATTTCCAACATGCGGGAACAGTTGCCTAGATCAGGTTCTACTGAAAACAAAGATCCCATCTAAAACTTTAGTAATTAAAAACAGTGTTACTGATCACTATACGCTACTTTTTTCACTCGAGACTAAAAACACCACTATTCCATCTAGATTTATAAATAAAATCAACTATTCGAATATTAATGAACAATTACAAACTATTAACTTTCTCCCGGTCCTTGAAGCTGACGACTGCGACGTCGCAGCTAATTTTCTAGTCAATACAGTGTCTAATGTCATAACCTCCAATACAACTCTAGTAAAAATATCTCGACGTAGAGCCCCCATAAAGCCGTGGGTTACGCCTGGCTTGCTTCGCTGCATGAAAAACAGAGATAACCTGCACAGCAAATACAGGAGTGATCCAAATAATGACCTTGCAAAAATCACTTACAAGAGATATCGCAACTTTCTTACGCAGCTACTTCGTAACATTAAGTGGCAGTACGAACGTTCGGAAATAGAGAACGCAAAAAATGCCAAGGACATGTGGAAGGCTATTAATAAGATAGGGAACATCAAACAAAACCAAACAAAATCTAACAACCTGGTTTCCATCGCTCCGACCCCCAAGGCAGCTGCAAATAAAGTCAACGAGTATTTTGCGGGAGTAGGTGAATCCCTAGCTAAGAAAATTGAAAATTCTCTACATTCAGCCCAATCCTCTTCTTCTTCAACGGTAACAACACTAAATCAACCTATTAACTCTTTTTTTATGGTAGAAACAGACTTTACTGAGGTTGTCTCTATAATAGACTCTCTGAAGAACAGTAACACGGCGGGTGTAGACCATATTTCTTCTCGCATTGTTAAGGAAAATAAAATGGTTTTTGCAGGACTACTCACTCACATCTGCAATTTGGCTCTTAACTCTGGGCGTTTTCCTAAAGCTTTTAAAACGTCAATTGTTACACCAATCCACAAAAGTGGCCCCAAAGATATAGTTAGCAATTATCGTCCCATTTCAATTTTGCCAACATTTTCGAAAATACTTGAACGAATCATGAATACTAGACTAGTCAAATACCTTGAAGATCACAACTTCTTATCACAGCAACAATTTGGTTTTCGTAAAAATAGGTCAACGTCGGAGGCGGTCTGTGAACTTACCAATCATGTGGCTGAGATAATGGATGCGGGGGATAAGTGTCTCGCAATATTCCTGGATATTGCGAAGGCATTCGATACAGTTTCTGTACCCCTACTGTTGAATCAGTTGGAGGAGTTTGGTGTTCGCGGGCTCCAACTGGACCTTTTCGCTGACTGTCTAACGGATAGAAACCAGTGCGTCAAGCTAGATGACACCATTAGCGACCCAAAAACCATAAATTACGGTGTTCCCCAAGGTAGCATAGTAGGCCCAACTCTTTTCCTCTGCTACATAAATAAGCTCTGCAATTTAATTTTAGAGAACGGTAGAGTTGTCACTTTTGCTGATGACACGGCGCTCCTCTTTCGTGGAAAAACCTGGGAGGAGGCTTATAATCACGCTCAAAACGGTTTCGATAGGGTTGTCGACTGGTTAAATAAAAATTTACTAAGCCTCAATATCGAAAAAACTAAAATAATACCCTTTTCAATTTTAAAGAGCACACAACCGCCTCTCTGTCGGAACTTAAATGTATTCGCTCACGCGAGTCTCGATAATACCCAGTGTCGGGCAAATGAATGCACATGTATACCTCTAGAAAGAGTTAATACAATTCGCTATCTTGGGGTCATTATCGATAGTCAACTTAACTTCGCAAGCCACATAAAAACATTAGCAGGTAGAGTCAGAAAGCTGATCGCGGTATTTAGGAACATAAGGCACGTTGCTGACAAATATATCCTAAAAACGACGTATTATGCACTTTGCCAGTCTTTGATAATGTACTGTATCGAAGCGTGGGGCGGTGCTGCTAAAACACATTTGTCAGCTTTGGAAAAAGCCCAAAGAGCAATATTAAAAGTTAGCAACTTTCTCCCCTTCAGATACCCAACCTTAGACCTTTATCGGGAAACGGGCGTGCTTACAGTCAGACAACTCTTTCTATTGAGGATTATTTTAAAACAGCATAAGTTGTGTCCACAAACCTCAGAAACTAAAACTCTCACCAAACGTCGTACCGATAAGGTGTTCAAAATACTAATAGCTCCAGAACGTATTTCAAACAAAGATTCTTTTCCTTCCTTGGGGGTTACATCTATAACAAACTATCGGAACAAGTGGAACTAAGAAAGCTAAATAAATTTTCTCTGAAAAAAACTGTCTCAGACATACTACAGAAACTATCATACCAAGAAACTGAGAGCCTGCTCTCAGTTCTAAGATAACTCATCCACACACTTCACTCACTACATACTTTATACCGGAGACTCTACATTTTGTTTTGAGGTATTTATATTGAAATTAATTATATTTTATTACATTTTAATTGAAATTTTTGACCAATTATAATGTAATAATCATTGTAATCAATAAGAATTAAACATTATTACTTTTTCAATTTATTGACAAATATTTGAATATGCTGTGTACTATTAAATTAACCAATATTATATTGAAATTACTTGAATAAGCACTAATTTATAAACATTATTCTATTTTAATAAGTCTTGTTAAGGAAGCACAGATCTCCGAAATACAAGCTATGCTTAGTTTGGAGATCTGAAGCTCATTGTCATATGTTATTAATTTAATGAGTCAATAAATGAATTTTGAATTTTGAATATGAATTTGAATTTGTTATTTTATTAAGCAAGTTCTAAGATAACGCGAGCGAAGCCGCGGGCATTTAGCTAGTAATGTATATGGATGTCACATCGATTCGTGCAAACTATTTGAATTCTGTACACGATGGATGTCGGTGTGGCGTTTTTTAGCGAAAACTAACAATTATCTTTTCCATAGAAAATCTCTTTTTAGCTCTATGCTCTCACACTGTAAATATTAAAGCTCTAGAGTTTCTTGCTACCGACTAACATTCCCGATACCTACCTAAAGTTATCTTAAGTATTGCAATTTTTCCGTCGCCTCGTAACGAGACTGTCAATAAACCTATCATGCAAACAGGTAACGCTTTATTTCTACGATAAGAGATTTAATTTCCTTTCGAGCTAGACAGGTGACGCAGAAAATGGTATGTTTTTGTAGGGAGTTTTGTAAGTTTGACATGTTTTTGAGTATACAAGGTTATTGGTATTCAATTAACGTCATTTAAGCATATTCTCTACATCAAAACAAACTTCTTATGTTCTGCGACTTCTAAAAATTAATTGTTATTTTTTCCATACAAAATTTAAAAAAATAATTTGACCGGTATAAACGTAAATAATTAATGCTATGTAAAAAGCGCGGCGCCTGCGCCGCCACCCGCGAGTCTTGGACCTCAGAGGAGATACTGTGTAATTATGCAAACAAGTGTAAATATTAGTTAGGTATGTAAAAACAATTATTTGTATATAATATATGCTGATTCCAATTATTTAAAAATAAATTGGGAAATTAATTGACATTTGGGAAAAGTAAAGGAAAAAAGGAAAAGAACAAAAGCTCTTTGGTTTTGATGTATAGAATTTGGGCTTAAAAAGATGCTAATTACTTACTAGTAACCTTATGTATGTAATTGTAAGTGTTTATATGTATCGTATCTGTTGCACCAGCCTTTTGATAGTATACTGTTTACTAAAAAAACAAGCGTAGGTAGGTATCACATCTCCTAAACGAGATGACCAAAAATTAATACGTATTCTTTTTCTGAAAGCTAACAATTACGATAGTCATTTTAATAGTAAGGTATTCCTTATATAAAGAAAATGTAATAGTATGTATGGTTAGGAATTGTTTTTTTTTAAGTCTCTATTATTAGCATTTACAGCTCAAGATACAAGAGCTCAAGTCTTGAGCTTAAGATCTCAAGATAGCTGATAAAAGGCTTCTCTTCTTGTACGCTATTTTTTGTCCATTTATGCTGATACAGATTAGACAAGAGCAAAATCGTCGACTAAAACGGATAACTATCTCACTTAGATCGCTTCGGTCAGTTGTTTTAAGCTTGAACCTAACAACATTACACTTCTTGTATTGGGCGGTTGTGACAAGTGTTCTACTTACAAAAATAGTAAATATCAATAAATTATGACTTTTAATATATGTAGGAATATTAAGTTTATGGTTGTGTTAATTTTTTTATATTTATAGGTACCTCAACTTATTACTCAAGCTCGTATATGCCAGGTGGTTAGCCCTGGTATCAGAGTTTTAAGCCGCCTAAAGGCCTCTGACATCCGAGCCACGGTAGCGCTCAGTTGGAAGTGCCATCCGCGGTCACCCATCCAAAGACTGGCCGTACGGAACGTTGCTTAACTTTGGTGATCGCTGAAAAAAAAAACTAGTCTAACTAGACTATGAACACTACGTATAGTTCAAGTACGTACTTACCTACGAGTACCTCTTAAATATTAGAAGTAAACTGATTCATCACCCAAAAAATACAGTTACTTTGCAAACTTTTTATCATATCCAATGAAAAGAAAATCAAGTCGCAATTCTACTCAGTATAGATCTGAAATGGGCTGGAACTGAAAGGTGTAGGTATTATAAAAGCACTTTTAGGCTTCATCATAAAAACATCAAAGAGGTTTGCCAATAATCATGTTTTTCGATAACGATTTTCCCGTCACTTTTTATCGAAAGGTGAATATTCTATACGTTGAGAACTTGAAGTCAGAGGTGAAATTGTATTATTTTTAGCTACGTATTAATATATAGGGTGGACACTGTCTACCTTATATAATATATACCTATATACCCTATATAGGGTGGACACTGGACGTAACGTGGACAGCTGACGCCAACAATACTTTGACTTTTTTTGTCTTACATAGAGTCTAAAGCCCAATTAGCCTCCAAAAAACTTGGTGTTCTCTCTAAGGTGAGACGGTATTTCACACCTGAGCAACTGCTTAGTCTTTATAAAGCACAAGTCAGGTCTTGCATGGAATACTGCTCTCACCTTTGGGATGGCTCTGCTAAATATCAACTGGAGGCTCTGGAGTCGATTGAGAGGCGAGCCAGGAGGCTGATTGACAACGACACCTTGACTAAGTCACAGCTGCAAAGTCTTGAGCATCGTCGCAAGGTAGCGTGTTTGTCGGCCTTTTACCGGATACACTTCGGAGAGTGTGCCCAGGAGTTGCACAATCTGGTCCCCCCTGCCCCTTTCTTCTATCGTACGGCTAGACAGACGCGACCAAAGCGCCACCCTTTATGGTGGACATTCCGCGCGTTAGAACCAAGCGTTTCCAATCCTCATTCCTTATACGAACAGCCGGAATGTGGAACGCTTTGCCTGGGTCTGTCTTCCCGTTAAAGTACAACGTGGGTGTCTTCAAATCCCGAGTAAATAGGTATCTTCTAGGTAAGCGTGCTACACCCTAACCGCACATCTGCTTAACATCAGGCAGTGTGTAGTCAAACGCGAACCTATACGAAATAAAAAAAAAAATACCCACAAGTAGTATAGTAAATCGTATTAAATTGAGAAAACTAAATTTTTAAACTAAATAATAAATCATCAACTCAAAAAAAATAATAAAAAATCAACTCACTCATGTTATTTTGACATTAGACTAATCAGAGTAGCTATTCGAGCACTATTTGACTATGTCAAAATAGCTTGATACGATGTTTAGATACCTACAGGTTGCTCCGAAATGAGGCTTTAGAAAATTGTGTATTACTAAGTAAATAGCTTTATTAATAACATTTAAAATATGTCAAAGGCTTTTAAACAGAAGGCCAAAATAACAAATGTGATTTCATTTAATGCCGGCCTCGACTTGCCACCCTGTATATTTAACTTGGCTTACTGGCCGAGCCGCCACCAGAAAAGTCAAAAACTCATGCTTTTCACCGACTTCCAAAAAGTAGTACTATGTACCTACTTATGCATGTATTTTTTTTAAATTCTTTTCTTTTTCGAAAGGATATACTCCCGAGGTGGTCTCATTTGAATTTTATCGAAATCGACGGAGCTTTATTATTTATAATTTAACAATAATGTACATAGATGACAAATCGATTCGTGCAAATTATTCGAATTCTGTACACGGTGGAAGACGGTGGAGCCATTTTTGGCGAAAAATATTTTTTCAAAACAATATGAACTTGACTTGCTTTGTGCCGATTAGCATTGACTAGGGGACCAACCACTAATTAATAAAAAGGCAACGCTTCTTGGGCTCAGGTAAGTACATAAATACTTTCACTTATACGTAAATTATAAGTATATAAGTAAAAGTATTTTGGTGATTTAGGTTATAATTGGGCGTGCTTCAAAAATCGCATATTATGTCATAAAATAGTTTTCAAATTTATTTTAAATCCAAAATGTTCTAAATTACTTTCAGTCGAAATTCGATTTCTTCTAATTTTACGATTCAGTTTAGGTAGTAACTTATTAATGTAATTTGACTAATGATTTATTTCAGTTTTTCATTTCTTTTGCATTTAAAAACAAGTTTCTTCAAATTGCGGTGATGCTGAATATAATTAAATCCCATTTAGATCAGTAAATTACCGATCAAAGCTTGTTTCAATCGTCATTCAAGCTCGACAATCTTTAGACACGGCAAATCTGAAAGAATATTGCAAGCAGGTTTTACTGAGCTTAGCGCACTTTTATTCATAAAGAAATGCAATTTGCATCATAATGAAAAACATTAAAAGCATCAGGAAAAAAGTGAAAGAGAAATATTGTTTTATGCATGCATAGGTAGTATTTAACGATGTAGAAAGAAGGATTTTCATTTCATACTTACGAGTATTGTGGCTTCTGGGATGTTTGAGTGTGATCAAATTTTACAATGGAATCACCCATGAAATCCATGGGAGTTCTGAAACCATAAAAAACCTTTCGACGAGTACTGATTAATGAATTTTTAGTACCAATGGAACAACTTTTTTTCGAGATTTCAGAGTTGGTTCCTTATACAAGTTGTTCATAAATATGATATATGAATAAAATACGAGTATAAAATACCTATGAATACGAGTATGTCTGTTTTTTAGTAATACGCCGGATATAGATAGGAACCGTTTCAATCCTTTGTCTAATAAAATGCCCATAAATAGCAACGAAATCAAGGACTGTCATTTTTTGAATTTGTATTGTATAAATGTAAAGTTTTGTCTATCGGCTCTTAAGTCTATGTTCTGGCAGTTATGAATGACCAACTCGAAGCGTTGCCTAAAAGTCACATTACGAATGAAAAACCGCAGGATTGGCGTAATTGAAAATTCCCCGTATAATATACGACTTGCAATTTCAGAGAGAAGCGTTCGAGCCCGGCCCTGTAGGGCGTTCCCATTTTTCTCCATTCTTAACGGTATTATTTAACACCACAAATTTCACCATTTTTAGGGTTCTGTGAAAATACTTCAAATGGAAACAGTTATGCTGAGATTTTCATGTATCACATCTTGGTGTTTTTTTTTTCTCGGAAACTGTAAAAATACACTGTTAATAGGCTTGGCCAAAAGTATTAGGCACCCTGTATTTTCACTCTATCTTCTAAACTAATTTCACTCCTTTTTGGCATTTTCAACAAAATTAGGTGTCAATTTAATCGCATCAACAGTAATGAAAGCTTCTTTACTTGTTAGAGTCCAGAATACAAGTGACCAAACATTGACTGATAAGACCGAAAGAAAACCGAATCCTTTGTTTTCGGTCACCAGGTGTCTTATGACCTTAACAAAGAGCCGCTTGATATTCTAAAAAGTTATTTAGGACCCTGGTAAGTCATTTAAGATAAGCACTCAGGTATTGGTTAAGAAGTAAACATGCATTTTGATTTTTTAAAGGTGCCTAATACTTTTGGCCTTGGCTATGGGATACTGTAGGTACTGTTAATATATTGTATGGTATATATACTATGGTATACTAAAATGGTAACATTTTTGCCAATTTTGAAAGTTGTGTAAAAATGCACTCGCCTGATATGCGATGGAAGTACGTACGACGTAGCGTAACCATTTTAGTCATTTTCATGCCCATCCCTTTTATTTATTCCATTTATTACCTACAGGTAATGAAATCACAAATTATTAACCGGACTTATTCGTGTCGTTGAGCATTCGGATAATCGAAAATCTGGATAATCGAATGAATGAGACATACTTTTATTTCTAATTGTCTTTGCTAACTTACAACCAGTTTCCCCTTTTTAATAAGTCAATAATATTTGCAAAATAAATTAATATAATGATTAATAAATAAACATAAAATGATTAAGCGATAACACCACTCGCTCACGCTTCAAAATTTTTAACTTCAGAGATTTTGTCACTTCAGAGAGTATGTACACTTAGCAATAAAAACTAACAATTTGCGAATAGCAGAGAAAGAGCGGGTCGCTGGTGGATTATAAAATCTTCTAGAATGTCCGTCTACGAATGGTCTACGTGTACTACAAAATATTTGTTGTTCATCGCGAGTTGCTGTCCGGATAATCGTGGATCCGTATAACTGAGGGCCGGATAATCGAGTTTCTACTTTAGTTGCATTATTACACCAAAGCATATAAAACATTGTAACACAACCCAATCGATTATATAACTTGTACGGTATTTGGCAGTCTTGAAATTTTTCTCTGATAAAAAATAAAGTAGTAAGGAACCCTTACCAAACGCGTCCGACCCGTGTTTGGCAAATTTTTCTCATAGTCTACGATGCCGCGCAATTTCATTATGATAATCGCACATTACCTGCGCTGTTTTATGCAATAACTGTTCGCTTTTGAATAGAAATTTTCATTAAAAGACTTTGTTGTATTAATAAATTTTAAGGGCGAATAATCTACCAAGAATTTTGGAGGACAGAAAACATTATAAAATAACTTACCCGGAATGGTAACGGTAATGGAGCTTCCCTTGAAAGAGTTGTATTTGAAGAGTAAACAGGAATGAACCTTTATATTAACTGTGAAATTGTTGGTAACGGAGAGGAAAAATGGATCGCACAATGTAAATTGAACTTTGATATTTTAACATCCGTTGTGGCGGGTTTCTTTAAGCAGCTGCAAAGCCTCGAGCATCGACGTAAGTTAGTGTGTTTATCAGCCTTTTATTTTATAGTATACACTTCGGAGAGTGCGCCTAGCGGGCTTAGCATACAGACCATAAAATTATACTATCGACGTGTCAGAACGTGACAGAGTTATGATGTAGCATATATCTGTCATCTTTGCACTCGTCAATAAACTCTTGTCGTGGTCTTATATGCTAAGCTAGCAGGAGTTGCATAATCTAGTCTCACCTGTCCCTTTCTTCTATCGTACAGCTAGACAGACGCGACCAAAGCGCCACCCTTTTGGGTGGACATTCCGCGCGTTAGAACCAAGTGTTTCGAATCCTCATTCCTTATACGAACAGCCAGAATGTGGAACGCTTTGCCTGGGTCTGTCTTCCCGCTAAAGTACAACGTGGGTGTCTTCAAATCCCGAGTAAATAGGTATCTTCTAGGTAAGCGTGTTACACCCTAGACCGCATATCTGCTTAACATCAGGCAGTATGTAGTCAAACGCAAACCTACACGGAATTAAAAAAAAAGTTTAACCAATTTTTTAAAAAACTTGGTGAAAGGCGGCTTCTCTATTAAATATTTATGATGTATAATTATATTACGTATTTATGAGGCCTTAACTATAGCGTCCTGATTCTACATATCAACACGTGTTACACGAATCTGGATTTTTTAGGCAAGACAAAAAGTTTTTTTTTTATATCTACAACAAAACTGATTTTCGCTTAAGTTTATTTGGCGTCTTCAAATCTAAAGAAAACAGGTTAAAGAACATTTTTAGGTAATCGTGTTACATTCTAGAACGCATCCTTTCTTAACATTAGCCAGGATGTGGTTAAACGTCAAAGCGCCACCCTTTTATGGTGGACATCCCACGCGTTAGAACCATGCGTTTTGAGTCCACATTCCTTATACGAACTGCCAGAATGTGGAACGCTTTGCCTGAGTCTGTCTTTCCACTAAAGTACAATGTAGGTGTCTTCAAATCTCGAGTAAATAGGTATCTTCTAGGTAAGCGTGCTACATCCTAGACCGTATATCTGCTTAACATCAGTCAGTGTGTAGTCAAACGCAAATCTATTTGAAATAAAAAATAAATAAAAGAAAATAAAAAAAACCTAAATAAATCTTTAGTGAAACAAAGATCAAAACGTCAGACCACATTGTAGGCTTGCGTAGACATTTAAATAAAAACTTTGTGAACTACCGATAATGAATTCCGTAAACTTTATTTACCCAATTATAGTTGTTAAACCAAACAAACCAAGACAATCAACTTTAAAGTTCAAAAGCTTTGTATAGGGACTGTCTATTGGAAATAGGATTTCATTACTCACAAGCACGCACCACCTTTTCCTTGTATTTTCCGAATCAGTAGGTATATTAGAAGGTATTCCTACCCCTTTGAAAACTTGGTAAATACTGAAGTTGGCGAAACTGAGTCACCTTTATTGAAATTCAGTTTTGAGGGCAATCTCACTTGAGTCTCTTTATTACTTTTTTATAGGGAATTGAACAATCTGAACTGGATAAGACCCAGATAAGGAAATGTGACTCTGTCAGGTTTGCATGAAGTTTGTTTGTTCGTGAAGTTATTGAGTCGAAGTTAAAATGGTATGAAGGTGTATTTTATATTCAGTCTGCGTTGTTGGAGATTTAGTTTAGTTAATGCTCAAAAATCGTAGTTATTTGTATTTTTTAAGTAAATATTCATTTATTTAGGTACATAATATAAACAAAACTCGATGCAAATTTGACAACATTTGAGATTTTGTGTTTTCTTAGACAACAAACTTTTCTTTTCTTGTCATTAGATGGAGTATAGTCGGGTAGCTAAGAAACGCAGTCAAAGTCGGTTGCAAGGCGTTGTATGGGCTTAAAACTCAAGCCTTATACTTTGATAATTTAGCCTTATACTTTTTCAAGTAAATAATCTAAGGCCTTATAGAGCTTTTAATGAAATGTTTTGAATTTGACAACTATTATTTTAGATGGTACAAACTCTCCATAATTTAGGAATAATTGATTATGATTACTATCTTTGGTTGAAAAGTAAAGTAAAAAATGTAACTATAATATACTATCTTTTCAACCAAAGATAGTAATCATAAATAATTATTCCTAAATCCTATGTAATGTTTTTGTATCTAAAATGAGTTCAAATACTTATAAATCATTGATAAGAAATATTTTTTCGACTTTTCTTCTACTGAATTTCTTATTTTAGAAAAGTAAAACTTATTAACAAAGATTAAGATATCAGTTTCCAATGCTCCAGTGCAGCTCAGTGTACTCTATTTAGCTGTAATTACCACTAAGTGAAATAGAATGGTCACAATTTTAAGGTTGTAAATCTTAGCTGTAAAATAGCTAGGTTGGCCAGTTAAATGGTTTCGCTGTAGTTCGGTAAATGCAGTTATCTAAACCAGATGTTTATCTGATAACAGTGCTTTTGTATAAGGTATAGTTGAATTGCCTATTCACTAGTAGTTCTCCGAGTAAATGTATACTTCAAAATGCCTAAATTGTACAAGCAACAATATTTTAAATTACTGTGGTCGTAAGTTGTATACCTCGATGACAGCTGTGAATGATGATCGATATAAAGACTTGTAAAGATTCATCTTAATAAGTCTTTATATCGATTCGCTTGTGGTCCATATTTATTTGTTTATCAGAATTTAGACTAGACAATTTTGCGAAATATTACCAATAGTCAATAAGAACTATTTGACTTATTTGAGATAAAAAAGTAAAAGTCATATTGCAACATTTCAAAGTACATAAAATGTTCGAACCCAGCCCCGTTTTTACCCGGGTTTGGGTTCGTAACCCTAATATGAAAAAAAATGCAGGCATCATAACATCAATTAAATTTATCCTCGAACTGACCGAAAAATGTTAACACATCTATCAAAGTTCAGCTGCAATGAACTCGCTACATAGATACAGTCGATCATCAATCATCGTAATCAATAAACCACCATTTGGTACAATAAACGCAATCTAATGAGTTAATGTAGCAAAATGGCCGTAAAGTCAAAGCGTAGCCTTCAAGTCAGAGGTCAATATTTTGATATTGGTCCAAACAGGTCACTTAATGCATTCTTTGTATACTTACTCGTAGTGTAAAATTTGTTTCTAAACTGTTATACAAGATTATTAAGTTATAAAAGCAATATGAATGCTTTTTTCAAGTGATATTGTGTAATGTGCAGAACAATTATAATCTAAGTACCTACCTATGATAAGTGCAATGAACAATTTTATAAAAGCTCACGATTTTGGACTTAACTAAGATTTTAAATTGTTCTGTACAAATATGATAAACTAAAACCTTTTAACCGACTTCCGAAAAGGAGGAGGTTCTGTTTTCATCTGTATGTATTTGTTTTTTGTATATGTTCATCGATATTTTCGCTAATTGTGAACCGATTAATATTTAATGATTAAAAAAAGTAGTTCGAAATGGTTTGGAATTGAGAAACGTTTTTGAAACAATTTAAAAATGAATACACCCATGATACATAAATTCGAGTCATCTATTCGAATTCTGTTCACGGCTGAAGTCGGTTGTACTATTTTTAGCTAAAATAATTATGGAGCGACCTGTTCCACGATCATGTTAGAGTAAAACTATTTGCAAAAAAATTAAAAAATTACAAAATACTATCCTGTTGTTTTGTAAATTATATTACCCAGAGAAAAATAAAAAAAAAACATATTCATATTCATTTAGAGTCTGGCTAACGAAAGTTGATACTGACAAAGCGCGGCAAATTTAAAAAATATCAGCATGTCAGCCCTAAACTGAGAGGGAAACATTTTCTCTCACTCACACTATGTAGCATTGTTACCATACCGCGATTTTGATTCTTCCAAATCTTTGGGAAAAAAGCAAAAAAAAAAAATTTTTCAAGCTTTAACTTGTCGTGTAGGTGTTTTATATTAATTATTACGTTAATTATTTTTTGGTTTTTGACGTTATTATTAATAACGTTAACTGAGGCTTTGCATTGCTCTCCAAATAATCCAAATGATTTTAACGCGTACCTATCTACTTCATTACGATGAAGACTATAATAATATGTATAATGAATCATTTTGTTCAGTTTAGTAAATGACGTAGGTTTGAAAAATGTTTTTAATACAAGGTAAAATACCCCAATTTAAAGGTAAATCCGCGATGGTAGTAGCACCGTGTGTTGTCATTTAAAAAGTTTGCGAAAAATTCCAGTATCAACTTTCGTTAGCCAGACTCTATTTGCGGATATAAATACATTATGTTGCCATGAATCCTACTAATATTATAAATCTGAAAAGTTTCTGGGTTTGTTTGTTTGATGGTTTGTTCCTCTTTCACGCAGCACTGGATCAACGGATTGACTTGATTTTTGGCATGAATATAGTTCAAAGGCCGGAAAGTGACATGGGCTAATTTTTATCTAGAAAAATAAAAGGTTCGTGTGGGATAACTCAAAAGTGAGAATACCACGCGGGCGGAGCCGCGGGCAAAAGCTAGTACAATATAAATCGAGTTCCATATTCTGCCCTTCGGTATGCAAATATCATAACATTCTTAATTATCAATAAAACAGTGATGAAAACGTACATACATGTATGCGAATAACATTAAAAACGCGCCTTCATTGGAAGAAAACGGAAGTCATATATAATAAATCTAACTACAACTCAATATATTCAGAAAGTTAAGTTAAAAACTAGATCACAACCTATTTCACTATTTGTAGACATCGATCTTCTGACGGCAGACATAGTAATCTACCCACTAGTATTTTTACACCAGCCGAAGGCCTACATAGCCTATTTTAAGAATTACTAGACATCTATCTATGTATCATTGACTGTAGGTGGTAAGTATTGACCATAGACATCACGAAAGAGAAAAAAACAGGTGGCAATGCGATATGACATAACCAATTCCAATAAAAAAATTAGCCCTACAGGACTGCGCTGGATGCAAGCCGCTTCCAACCAGGCTTATTGGAAATCCATAGGGAAGGCAAATGTCCAACAGTTGATGTCCTACGGATATGTATATGCTGCTTATTTTACTACTTAGGATGCTTATTTATGGCTCATGGGCCACACCGACATTGCATTTCCATATTTTTCATATTCCGTAATAGACATAGATAAGGAGATCAGCTGTTTACTATTTCTTCACAAAATAAGTTTCGCCTTGAAACTTGTCCATCATATTGAGGAATCAGCAATTTAACATATGGATAATTATAATTGATAAAAATGAAATTTTAGCAGAAGTTCTAAAAAATAGTGTCGTAGAAGAAGAGTCAAGGTATGTCGATTTCATAGCAGAAACAAGGCGTTTTGGACTGATCATGACTTCATAACTTTAGAGCTCTTCCTTCTTCTTTCTTTCTTCCATGGTATTGACGTGTATTGATTGATTATACCTAACGTTCAGCTAATGCACATTCCGTGTAATCAATGACAATTGTAGCTAATTCACGGTGAAGGCGAGCTCCGAGGTGAGTCGTAACTTTCGATTAGGTGTTCTGTTGTGACCGATTGTTTTTTTTTTTCGTGTGTTCTATGCTGTGATTAGATAGTTCTTCAACCATATTGATTCGTCATCATCTTTCTGCCCTTATCCCACTAGGCGGGGTCGGAACAGCACGTTTCCTTTCGCTAGTTCACTCTATCATACGTCATCTCATCATTAACTCTCTTTCTCTCTTATATCATATTTCACACATATCATCCACATTTTTTTGGTCTTCCCCTCCGATTTAGCCGCTTACCATGATATTAAGAGTTTTCTTGGTACTTTAACCATATTGATTGTGACTAGAAATAATAGCCTTAGTCATTATGATCGACATTCTTTAATCATCCAATCCAATCATTCAGTCCTGAAAAGAATTTTTCAATTCAGTTTACAATTGGCGAAATTTATCGATGGACATCACTAAAAAAAACAGGATTAGATGGTGCGCAGCTTGTAACTAACTTCACATCCGCTTCATCAGCCCACTTGTATGACTCGTTCAAAAGTAAAAGTCAGCCATATTATTAATAATCATAGTTTACAAGTCATTAACAGTAAAAAACAATAATTATAAATCACTAACGTAACATAGGCGTTGGAAGTTGAAAAATAGCGTTTTTTGAACTTCGCACGGTTTGCCCGCTAAGCAAGCAAAAGTTGCAATAACATTACTAAACGTAACATCTGGGAGCTTGTGACTTACAAATATAAAGTTGCAACGTTCATGCAAGCTTACAGCGAGCTTGAAACGAAGCCCTAACGGCCACGCTGTAGATAAACCCTGTTACTTGCCCAGACCTTATCACCAAAACTTTTTATAACTTTAAACGTGAAGTTGCAGTAACATTACACTTAAAACATATCTGAATGTTACAAAGTTAAGTTTTCTAAAGTATAACGTTTAATATTTGCACACATAGAATGCAAAAATAAGGTATTTTTAACTTTCATAATTTGTAGAAAACTACACAGCTACACAAAGTAGGTTCAATATTTAAATTCTTATGAACAAAATCACAGCCCGAGGAAAATATTTATCTGTTTGAATCGAAAAGCTCTGAAAATATAATTTTAAGCCCTGCTAATTTACATTTCAACATCACACAAACTAGGTAAAGCTGTTGAAAATGCATTAACTGTGAGAGCTGAAAATTTCGACTAGATGAATCCCGTTTTAGGTTCCTATTTTCGTATTACACGATTACGTAGGTGACATTATTTATTCAGAAGTAAGTAACACTCATCTAGTACTTCATTTAAATTTCTTTTAATATTCTAGTGATAAAACAAAATTAGAGCACATAAACGATTAAACAAAATATTATAATAGGCAAGTTGACAATTTTTTTGATGCCGTTTTGTAACAGCTAACCATGAACCCATTAACAAAAACAAAAATAAAATCGGCTTAGAAATAAAGAAGTTACAAGCATTTTATTTTCTTGTTAGACAAAGAGCGCACTATGGCAGAATACATTCGCCATACTATGTAATGCTTTGTGGGAAAGGAACAAAGCATTCCCTCTTCATCCCTACCAAAATCTTTACAAGCTTATATCTCTGAACTGGATTGGCCAATTTAAGTAATTTTTCCAGTGTACGAATCATAATTAATTGTAGAATTTAGTTATCTTAATAGTTTTAATTAATTCAATACTAATCCAGTACCATTTTATAACTATACCTCAAAAATACTTAAAAATTATAGTGCTCCTCTTAAGTAAATATTATAATAAACAGATAAAGTAGCTAAAAATAAAAGAACTATAATTGTATCCAATTTTCACCACATTCACAATAACCGGCAGATGTAGCGCATGTCCATAATGACATGACATGCATTTTTTTAAACCGACGAAACGGATGAGACTTATAAGTCGACGCGTTAAATTTTTTATGTTTGACCACGCATTATTTTTTACAGGGTGGTTAGATTTTTTTTTATTTTGTAGATCATACTTTGAAAATAGTCCTAGTAAAATTTTATAGAAATCGGCCGAGCCATTTTTGATAAATCAACAACAATGTGAAAATTACAACATCGATCCGCGGGAACTACGAGTATCTATTCGAATTCTGTACACGGTTGAAGTCGGTTATGCCACTTTTTGGGAAACATCATCATCCATCCATTAGCCACAAGAAGTGCACTGCTGGACATAGGCCTCCCCTATGGATCTCCAGCAGGACCGGTTGGGAAACATGATTTTGCATTATTTCATCTAGGTAAGGTCGTTTCGCTATCCAAGTAAAACAAAGAATTATTTATTTTAAAAGATGTATAAAGTTGTGAAGTTGAACATATTAAAAGTAAGATTATGTAGCTTCGGTAAAGCTCCAAAATAAGGTCCGCGAGCTCAACAATGTAGTTTGATAAAGCAGCGGGCGACAGGTATAATCCCTGTGGCACTACATAACATATTCAAACAACCACAAAACTTATATTATTTTCTCGGCATCTACTTGAGTGGTTTATCCGAAGTTTTGAGTGCAAATATAACAAGAGTCCCGACATTTTGAATAATGCAAATATCTCATAGTAAGGCGCTAGAGGTGAAGTTTGTGCACTATGCAAGCTTAGTTTGTAATTTAATGCATAAGGATTACGGTGTGTGGAATACTTTAGGTTTTCTTGGAAAACTCTGCGTACGAGAGCTTAATAAGGTGGCTTCTTTTTAGATTGAAAGTGATAACTATTACATATACATTGGATAACTGAGGTTTTTATATGGATGGGTATGTATGTGACTTAAAACTAATCAAGATCAACAGTTTTCAATTATTTAAAGTAGTTGTTAGTCACTGTTAGTGATATCTTGGGCGATTCGGCCCGCGGCGCGGTCCGAACCGCTTGCGGAGCAAAACGCCGCAAAACCCGTTTGATTTCATTCTGGTGATTTCTGGTGATTTCAATCAATAATTTTTCATTTATAGTTCGATAACATAAATCCTACTATGCTTTCTTTCACCGAAAAGCCAGATTAGTGTACGGCCCAATCGCCCTTCGAGTACGTAGTATTATTATAATATGTTCTTTGCTTCGATGCCACGTCTATGTAGAGCAGTACACTAACAATATATTTATCCTGCCTATATATAATATTACACATATACACGCAAAAATTTGTAAGGATGTAAAAAAAAACAACTGTCGAATCGAACGACCTTCAAATCGTTTTTTTTTTAATTTCCACCTCCTTTATTAAGAGTGGTAAATTAGGGCCTCGGGTTTGAAAGACGGAAAGAGACATAGTCTACTTTTTATCCCGGATTAATAACGGGTTCCCATGGGATAGTACTAAAATCAAAATATCATGCGGACGAAGCCGCGGGTAAAAGCTAGTATAAAATAACTTGTATTAAGTTAATACCTTAAATATTGTTTTTTTAAATAACCTTGCAATCCCAATACCCCACATACAAATTAATTAGGTCGAGGTACCTGGAAATTTCCACACAAGGACCTTTCCGCATATTACTTTTTACCGACACGTGAAAAAACAATCAGAATCATAATTAACACAATCATACATACATGTATTATTCTGATTGATAACGCTGATAACCAGTCACATTACTTATTCACACTTTAAACAACATCATTAACGATACATGATAGGCGTTTAATAATACATAAACGAGTTTTTTGTCCCTAATTAAACGCCAATATAATGAAGTGATATAATTGATTCATTTGAATTTAATTAGGTATGATAGGTGATAGATTATGTAAGTTTTAAGCTGATAAGGATGTAAATATGCTTCCTTGGTAACTATTTAGTGAACAAATAGAGCTACAAAATAAATGGTTGCAGAAGGCCGGCTCTACATAAAAAGGTAACAGGTGAGTACACACATAGAGGCGAATGTATGAAAACCTAAAATCAAGAACAATAGATTTTCGTTCTAGAGTAGTTACAATTCACAGTTATACAAATAGATAGTACTAAATTTTTTACTCCCAACTCGAGAAGAGCCTGGATGCCATTGGCCACGACACAAGTCACTGTAGTGAGGGAGCCAGGGCGCTACAACTGTATTAGGCTAAAAATTATGTAAATAAACGCATTTTCAATTATTTTTAGGGTTCCGTACCTCAAAAGAAAAAAACGGAACCCTTATGGGATCACTTTGTTCGTCTGTCCGTATGTCAAGACCTTTTATCTCAAGAACGCGTAACGTTACTAGTTAAAATTTAAACCATATACGTATGTTTATAGTCTCTTACAGTTGTGAAAAAATTAAACTTCTCAGTTATCATGGAAAAAAGGTAAGAGCCGTTTATGTCGTAAAAAACCGCATATTTTGACACTCAAGAAAATCAAAACCTATAGGGTACTTCCAGTTGACCTAGAACTATGAAATTTTGCAAGAAGCATTGTCTTAGAGGACACATATAGGAATGTAAATACATCTGATAACTGCACATTTTTAATTCGATCACAAAAAATAGGGCCTAAATACATAAATATAGGCTCAAAATTCAAAGTGAGTAAATCATATCATGTGGGTATCATATGAAAGAGCTTTATTAGCACACGCTAAAACAGGTTTACAATGTGTAATTTTCGATCAGTGACGAGAAAAGTAAAATAAAAACTTTTTTCGATGATTATTAAAATTTATTTGTACCATAGAAATTTCAACATTTGTGAAATTTCCAGGTTTGTACGGAACCCTTGGTGTGCGAGCCTCACTCGCACTTGCCCGGTTTTATTTTATTGTTAGACTAAACGTATTTCACATTTGAGTATTGCTTAAATATTTATTGTTAATACATAAAATTATAAAATTACTTAGTTTTTTTTGTTGTTACATGAGTAGCACAAAAATTACATACATGGAATCAAAATTTTATAAATTACAATAAAACCCTAAACTTACAAATACCCACTCAATTGAAGATTTAGTTCAAATTCGAACCAGGTTTTAAATAACACCCTGCAGGCTGCAAGTCCATGAAAGCGTCGAATGCGAATTGGTTTTTTATGGACACGCATAAAATAGACTGTCGATAAAAAAGAAAAGCATAGTCTAGTATATTTTAGTTTATGGCACGTTTCAGTGTTCTCTTATTGGGGCTATAATAATTTGCTTACTTACATCACAGATTAACGTTTGTTCATCATCAGTCATCATCATCCTGCACTTATCTAGAGGTTGGGTTGACACAGCTTTTGAAAATATCGAAGTACTCAATCGAATTGTTCATGGTAGAGTGAAACTTTTTTTTAATTTCGAATAGGTTTGCGTTTGACTACACACTGCGATGTTAAGCAGATATGCGGTCTAGGATGTAGCACGCTTACCTATAAGATACCTATTTACTCGAGATTTGAAGACACCTACAATGTACTTTAGAGGAAAGACAGACTCAGGCAAGCTGATTTTAATTTAGGTTAAGTTTAATATGGGTCTGTGCCTGCAATAAATGGTTTTTATTTTATTTATTTATTTATTTAAAGCGTTACACATTCTGGCAGTTCGTATGAGGAATGTGGACTCAAAACGCTTGGTTCTAACGCGTGGGATGTCCACCATAAAAGGGTGGCGCTTTGGTCGCGTCTGTCTAGCCGTACGATGAAGAAAGGGGCCGGTGGGACCAGATTGTGCAACTCCTGGGCGCACTCACCGAAGTGTATCCGATAGTAGGCTGAAAGACACTATAGTGATTCAGTAGTGCACATCTAAATAATGACTAGATGTGTTGCATTACTAAAACTCCATTCAGTTGTCATTCATTCAGATTTATTGTAAGTGGGCACCTTACTGATACTCCAATATTTTAGGATATATCTGTTGTCTAAACAAACAGCCCTTAGGTATTATGAAACACATTTTGTTGCGTTTTTGCTCAATAACAAAACACTAAATGCTTTCTTATTGTGATAAACACTTCAAAAATTGACGCCTTCGCAGGATTTGAACCTTCATCCTGTGGGACTCCGGCCCAGATGCTTTGCCCAATTAAGCTAAAACGCTCTCTGCGAAGGCGCCGAATTAGTGAGTGTTTATCATTTTTACCAACTACTACATTGTTGGAAGCGCCATTTGTGAGAACTGCTTTAAACCAGTCAGTCACTTAATGTGAAATTATTAGAACTTCTTACCATTAAAGAGAAATGACGCATTGCTTAATCAATTAAATTATTTTTGTCGTGCTTCACACACTAGGTGTATAGAAACTTTCCACATACTAAATGCTGCTTTAAATTAGTCTTGTTGGAATTTCGTAGTGGAGGTCTTTGGTGAAGTGAAGTAATGATTGTGATAATGATTCCAATGATATTTGTATTTCAAACATTTTCTAAAGTCTAGGAAAATAGACTCTTTGAAAAATGCGGTAATAAAAGCTGCAATAAACAGCGAGCAGGATAAAACTCGATAGGTAGAGCTTATTCAGCTTCCTATAAATAAGACTTCAATATACTATTCGGAACTAAAGCGCGTTTTCACAGACCACTACTGGCCCTAACAAGCTTTGAGGAGCCAATTTGCATACTCCGAGGAAGTCCGTCAGCAAGTTTAGGTATACAGTGGACAACTGAGCTGCGCTAGCTTCAGCATAAATAGGTAATATTGAGACAGTTTCGGAGGCAGAAGCCTGATTTATCTTAGATGTGCATGTGTGCGATGTACTTTATATTGTTGTTCGCGTTATTGCATTGACGTGAAAATTCTGGATACAAGAGACTTCTTATCAGTCTTATCGAAAACCTGTAGAGGATGCCCTATGTCTAGCTATAAAATTTTTACGGTTCTGTACTGTACCAGTCTTTTTAATAGTCCACTGCAGGACGTAGGCCTCCCCACGAAGAGAGATTGGGCCATATCCACCACGCTGGCCCAGTGCGGGTTGGTGGATTCACATACGCCAGCGATTTTTTTACGGACGTATGCAGGTTGGCTCACGATGTTTTTCTTCACCGAAAAGCCTGTGGTGTGAAATTCCGGTTCATGTAATGATAATTATTGACCGAAGCTATACAAAGGTCTTTGTTTCAACTAGACGATTTTGATTTCGTCTGTCCGGATGTTGGTTTTTGTCTTCTCAACGAATCTCGACGAAACTTGGTGCACAGGTTAAAAACGAGTCGAGATATAGACATAAAAAGATTCAGCTAAAGAGATATGACGCGAGTTTTACTGTTTGGAGAACTACTAGTAACATTGTAAATTATTTTTACTTATTTTGCTTAACGTATAAGCATTGTAATTCAGTGTGTAATGCTAGCATGCTTGGCACTAGCCTTAGACCTTCAAGGGACTATGAAATTAAAGGACATGTCCACAAAATGTATGGAGGCTGGTATAATAATATTCAAAAATTCTAACCACAACACTCGTTACATTTCGAGAAAGTTCATATTTTTCTGAGTCTATTACATCAGTTAAAAACAAAAAAAAAGCCCTCCGATTTTTTTAAAATTAATTTTGAATTTATCAAGATGAATAAATATATTTGGCTCAATATGTAGTTTATCTCTAGAAATCCTGGTTAAGTAACCTGCAAATTGTTAAATAAAAGCAGTTTTACCAATTAGACATACTTTTTAATTGTTTTTTTTATCACATTGTACCTACTAACTGGTCGCACTGGTAGGTTATAATTTTTAATTTTAGCAATTTAAAAGATGAATGTAGAAGAATCAGCTACGAATGCAAGTAAAATAACGATAGAAGCACTTTATTATTGCTAACCTAGAAAAAACATAAAGCTATATTATTACTTTTCACACAATTTATTTATCACATTAAAAAAAATGGAGGGATGAAAAAATCTAAATTATCTATTTTTGAGAAGCCCATAAGACAAGCTTTCAAATGACGTATATATCATCTTGGTTCGATTTTTCTCTGAATAATATACCACTTGTGGACGTCACCTTTAAAAAATTATTTAAGTATATGTCGAATTACAACCACTTCTTAAATTAATAGTCAGTGTGGAGCATCAGACAATATCTCGTCACAAAAAATGACAAAATTAAAAGAACGTACGATACTCGAAATTTGACCCAGTCGTTGAAGAGGTGGAGCTTATTCAAAGTAACCCTGATTATTCTTATGTGAGACTACCAGAGGGACGCGAAACAACCATCTCAAATTGATGTCTAGCACCACTTCCAGATACCGTTAATATTCCATAGGATGATGAGTATTTTACACCTGATACAGACGAACGGCAATCATCTCACGATTCAAGGACTGAAGACTTCCAGCCCCGCCAAACTACCCGTGATCGTAGACCTCCGGTTTACCTAATAAAATATAAACAGTAGATTTAACAATAAATCCGTTAGAGTCTGGCCAACGAAAGCTGTCCACGTATTATTTTCAGAAGTTTTGAAATGGCAATAATTTAAGACTGTCAAAATTGACACTTTGACGTTTCGTACTACTGAAAACGAACTTGAACCATTCATAATACATGTTGGAGACAGTAGCAGTAGCAGCGAAGAAAGCAATGAAGCTGATTCAATATCAGGTGTAGAGTTTTTGGAATCCGATTTTAACTATGACTCATAGCTCCTATATTTGTACGGCTCCTCGGGGTCCTCGACTGTACATAAATAATGGATTATTTAATATTTATTTATTTAATAAAATAATAAAAAGACAGAATTAAAAGTAATCTTTTATGTGATATTCATAATACATTCGAAAATTTCAACAACAGTTGCTAATAAAACAAAATTTTTACAACTCGAAAAAAATGTACTTGCTGAAAAATAAATAGTATCAACTCCGTTTATGCAGTGTATAGCCACGGTTAACAGCTTTTCTCCCGCCTTTTTTCTTGGACAGCTTTCGTTGGCCAGACTCTACATTATCTCAATTCATCTTAGAAACAAATGTTAATACATGTTTGCTGTAAAGGGGTTACTACACACATGATATTTATGTAGTCAATTGAAATTGAAAATCAAAATTAATATGGATGATCTAATTACGTTATAGATTATTAATAGTACCTTAAGTATGGAGTTTTATTAAGGCACTTACTTACCCGTTGAAAAACTAAGGAAGATAACATGGAACATACCCAATGACGCCCTATAATATTATTTTGTGACAATGTATTTTTTTACAATCAGCTCTGGAAACGAGAAAGAATTAACACATAAAATTCACTTCAACACGACGCTTATTCTGGTGTTTTCTCGCTATCCTACATTTGGGACGATAAAATTGAACAAAAAGGTTTCCTATTATTCCATTCAATAAGCAATTGAATAGAAACTCCTGGTATTGTCATGGGAACAAAATACGAATGTTAAAGGTGGGCAGATACCTACGATACCTATTGTTCGTTATTTTTCCTGAGTATTTCAAACAATAGAGATTGTCGCCAAATGTATAAGGTTTACTTATAATAATTTCAAGTAAATCCATAAACTATTTACTAAAGTAAAATAAGTTCGTATAGGTCGTAGGTGGCTAGCCTTGGTGTCAGGGTGTCTTAGCGGCCCGAAGGCCTCGGACATAGCGAAACGGTTAAAACAACCGGATCCTACATCTACAATATATGTAATCTGAGTCACGGTAGCGCTCAGTTGTAAACGTCACTCGTGGTCACCCATCCGTTGGCTGACCGCGCCGAACGTTGCTTAACTTCGGTGATCGCTGAAAAACACCTAGAGAAACTGCGCTATGAGCACTTAAATTTAAACAGTCTTAATTTTGAGCTGGGTGCGATAGTTTAATCAGTGAAAGATGCATATATATATAGACAGAGTATTGTACTTGAGCTGGAAATATACTATCGGTCGCGGCTGACGGACGCGACTGACAGCCGCGACTTATCAGTGTGCACAGTCTTAAAACATCCGGCGCGCCAGATCTCTCTCGGACGTCCGAGCGCTCAAGGTCAGCCCAAGGTGACGTCCGCGACTGATGTCCGATAGTGTGCACGGCTCAGTGTACATTCATTATCTTGATACCTATCAGTCGCGGCTGTCAGTCGGGTCCGTAAGCCGCGTCCCATAGTATGTTTCCGGCTTTAGTCCGTGAGTGCATTGCGGTAATGCCAAATTTGCTTAGCGATAAACATCGACTTGGCATTTTTTCTGTTTTATTGATGGCGATAAAACATAACAACTCAATTTCACTCACGATAGTTTCTCACTCAAAGAAGATCTTGCAAAGTGGGCCCAGACAGTGTACAGTAGCTCAGAAAATCCATTGAAATATAGTAAATAAATGCGCAGAGTAAAACAACAGCATTGAATGTTTAATTTGAACGGAAATTCATATTTTCTAATTTGATTTTTGTTCAAGGCTGCCATCACGCCGCCATATTTTACAAATAATATCATAAGATAACAAGGTCGGAAAATATGAAATTCCTTTAAATAAAGACTATTATATGACAGAATAGTAGATTGTATCATTAGGGAGCAAAATAATATTTTTACGGTGAGGGCGCTTTTTTGAATCCAGAGCGAAGTGAGGGATTCTTTCGTAGAATCCTGAACGTAGCGAGGGATTCAAAGTACGTCGCCCGAGCCAAAAATATATTTTACGCGGTACACTCTCTATGAGAAAATAAAAGGTGCCTCATATTTATTATTATTTAATAAAACGTAGAGTAACAACTAAATTGAAATTAAATGGTATCTAATAATAAAACAAATAAAAACTTAAGTATATTTACATTCATTTTCTGGGCGCTGAACACTAACATTACAAATACTTCCAAATTCAAAGATCATTCCGTCGCACTTATTTGTTCCATATTCAAAAAGTGCGCGGCAAAGTTCATTCCGGCGCACTTATAAAGTTCCTTATAAAAATACCAACTTTGGGCGCACTTAAAGGCGACCCAAGTAGTCCTTTTCGAATCGATGTGATGAAAAATAATAGGAAAATCATTTTCCAAAGCAAATAATTTAATACTGTACAAGGTAATGGGTTAAAGTCTATATATTTTTGCATTATCTATATATCTTTGATAAACTATGTGTTGGACTCAGGGCCGACAGCGCTTCACCTAGATTCACTTCGTTCCAATTAGGTACATTCTGGAGCTGTGTGTCAGCAATGGTTACCAATCGGAAGACTGACTCTATCACTCGCTGCGATCAGCTTACTTGGAGGTCCTAGTTAGGCTTTGTTACATGTTGGTCAAAAACAAAACTTTCGCAAACCATCAAACAGTGCTGAGCCAGGGCTTTGTCATGATAGATAGGTATAGCTGCTACAATTAATGATAACGACAAAAGTTGCTGGAAGAAAAATAAACTAGACGCAGTAGAAAGTCTTAGTTGCAGCATATTTGAGAAACAAGAGAGCCACCGAACTATTTCGCCTAGCATGGCTAGCTTAGCATGGCAACTAAATAGCAACATTTTTATAGGCGAAGAGTCACCAAGAAGAAGCTAGTAATTCATTAAAGATTTAAGAGCTCGCGGCACTTGTCATTGAAACAACTTCCTCGTGATCTTCGCCTAGTGTCTTCACTAGCTCGTAACATGGTATCAAAACATAAATAATGATGGGCCAAAAATAATAAAAAAAAAGTTTTCCTTAAAATAAGCTTTTACTGAACAAGAACTCGCCAAGACGAATTAAACGAGCCGAACCACGATGGGTTTGCGTCGTTTCGTTACGGAGTTCCTAAGACCACCATCCAGCTCCATCATCAGACCCTGGTTACTACTGAAGGCAATCTACTCGTCAAGATGATTCAAATGAGCTCTAACTCGTTAAGGTTGTGTCGTTTTATTGCAAAGTTTCCAGCTCTATCACCAGATCAGCACCATGTCATTGTAATATTGCATTGTCACGCAATTCACACATGTATGCAAAATTAAAAATCGGGAATTAATCACATTTAACTTGCAAAATTTGATTACAAACCGACAGCGGGACAGGTGAAACTAAATAAAAGGTTGTAAAAAGCACAAATTGTCTACATTGTTCTACGATGATGATGATAAAAGCTATTATACAGAGATATGACGCAATTCCACGCAAAAGGCTAAGAAACAATAGACACCTGCGACCTCCCGGCATGATCGATGGCGACAAATACGAACACGTACGGGGAACATTTCCCCACGTGATTGGAGATTTTATATTTAGATAAGAGAGAAATAAATTATATTCGCGCTTAGGGCTGCCACATAGAAAAAAGTTAAAAGTCCTAAGAAAGCTTTTCTATTTGATTTTCGGATGACACGTTAAATTGTAGGTCCCGGTTGTTTTAACCGTTTAACTATATCAGAGGCCATTAGGCGGCCTAAAAACTCTGACACCAGGGCTAGCCACTCGGCCTATACGAACTTTACCATCTGATTCTTTCTCGATTTTAAGTTTGATCTCATAAGAGTTGTTCATTTTGATGCGATATAGCATCAAAATGAATGGGATTCTTCCTCGTGTTACTTTTATCATGTAATGTATTTCTATGAAACTCAATAAATTGTAGCTTCTTGCTACTGAAGCTTGAACAAATAAAAGTAACGACTTCCAATCAAGATCTTTAAATAAATCTAAAATCCAAATTGACATCATTCAGCCCTATTTCTAAGAAGATTGTAAAAATTCTTAGTTTTGAGGATTAATCATAAATATGGTAACCCTGTTTACGGCAAATGAATTGTAGTGAAGTGTGGAGGCGGCACAATATGGACGCCTACGCTTACACCATTATGATATATTTACGCCTACGAATCAAAAAATATTTACCTACTCTGTGACAGTTAATTAGAAATATCCTTAGTTTAATTGATATTTTCTTTCAAAATAATTATGAGAAGTGATTTCAGCTACATAACATTAACTAACGCAATAGTTTAAGGAGAAAGTATGCGGTTCTAGATAACTAGTATTAGGGACAATAAATACAATTGTAACAATTTTTAAATGACGGGGGTGCGAGTATTCCCTGAGGATGAAGAACTAAATACTCCGAAACTGGTCGGATTCCTTGCGGATCGACCGTATAATTATAACGTGAGTTTTAGCCGTATTCTGTTATAGTTATGATGAATACTCACGGTAGTTTTAATGAAGTAATTTTTAAATGATAGCATTCACTTTATTGACATTGATATTAAAATTTTCTTTTGAAGCAGTATAATAAAAAACGATACTCCTTCTGATCTTACTGGAGAAGTATAAAGAAACCTACTATTGCTAAAATTTCAGCTAAAATGATGGTGATTCTGTTTTTCCAAAAAATACGAGAAGTAATATCTGTACCTGTACCAGCCTTTTTAATAGTCCACTGCAGGACGTAGGCTTACCCACGAATGGTGATTGGGCCATATCCACCACGCTGGCCCAGTGCGGGTTGGTGGATTCACATACGCCATCGAATTTCTTCTAAGGACGTTCGCAGGTTGCCTCACGATGTTTTCCTTCACCAAAAAGTCAGTGGTGTGAAATTCCGTACATAAATTCCAAAGAACTCATTGGTACGGGACCGGGGATTCGAACCCACGACCTCACGGTTGTAAGGCGGGTGTCACTATCTCTTGACCACCACTGCTATCGAAGAAGTAATATATTTCAGCTCTATTCTGCTTTTGTATTTAAAAATTGTGTTTAGCAATTCATCTTAATAACATTGTTCAAAATGTTGGAAAACTGCAAGAACGTCCTCAAGGCAACGCATTAAGGTCTACTCGTATATATGAATTACGTACTCTCAGTATTCTTGCAAAAGCGTGATAATACGTGTGAATGGCATCACGAATGATTTACTACTAAATATCTATATTCCACAACGATTTTACTACAAATATTGTGAAAACTTGAAATATATTCAAGTGGTTGTTCCGTTCAAATGTTTAGAATTACATACCTACTAAATAGAGCAAGATTACTAACTAGGCAATCATTCTCCACTATACTTACTATCTTCACACTGTACTTTATACGGTGTCTTACACTATATTTACACTTTAGTACATATACATAGGATACAAATCAGATGCATTAAATTATATTTCTTAACTTTGGAGACATTACAATTAGTTTTGAAATTCATCTCATCTGTACCTACAACAAAGACAACGGGAAAAACAATGAATTAAAAATGAATATAAGTAACATAAAAATATCTTTTTATAGTTTCAAGAACTGTATCTATTTAATACTAGTTTTTACCAGCGGCTTCGCTCGCATGATATTTTGATTTTTGACGCAATATCATTATAATTTATAGCCTATGTGTTATTCTGATATATAAGCTATATTATTGCAAAGTTTCATCTCAATCCGTTCAGTAGTACTTGCATGAAAGAGTAACAAACATCCATACATCCATCCATTCATCCATCCTCACAAACTTTCGCGTATATAATATTAGTAGGAAGGATGGTACCTAGTAAGTAAAACAGTTTCAGAAAAAGTGAAATCTATTTTTTTCCCGAAGAGTCTTCATTTTTTAGTTAAAACGCATCAAACTTTACCGAAACGGAATAAACTAAAATCTAAACATATACAAACACTCTAACTCAAATACGTAAAAGTAAAATATTAAAATCAACCTAGAAATAAAGTACAAAACACAACAATGTTTAATAATAATAATACTAACTCATAATAAAGATAAAAGCAGAATCTCTCTTCTCACCGCTGACTATTTTCTCTTTGATCTAAGCTACGAATAGTTAAGTAGGCAAAGTTGTGGAATTACCAAAATACTCCACAGGTTATCAGTATTTTGGCAAAATATAGCCAGCGGAAGTTCAACGGGTTTCGTTAGCTGAACAGCGTACAGAAGAACGCAGTAGAACAGCTAACGTTTTTTGAAATTAATGTTCAAAAGTCATCACATTAGCAGTAAGAAATCCATTGCATATAAGCTTCTCCCTTAGATTAATGATTGGTTGAACTAACCATTAATCTAAGGCTTCACCTAAAAATTTTCCTAGGATTTGTTAGAAACGTCCTGCACCTATCGCATTTTTTGGGGACTCTCTACAGTTGCAATAATAATGATACTTAATAAAATGTTTTCTAAATAAATAAAATTCATTTATTGCAGGCATGAATGTACCTCTAGCTAGCTGCGTTACACTTAAAACAATAATAGAAAATCAATGAGTAGGTTACAATAAATATATTTCAACCAATTACATTCGAAATTAATAATTTCACTTATAGATACAGTATCTGCAACTTTTAAGAGTTATTAAGTTCTTTAGTTATCAAGTAGGTAGATACTAATCAAAATGATTTGCTGATGTTACAGTTACGCTGTCGGAATAAAGCAAAATATCTCGAATTACGGGTTAAAATATAACCGTATATACCGTTTTCCGTTCATTTGAATCAGTTTTAGTGTTCCATTTGTTTTTATTAGTGTTTTATGTATAGAAATGTACTAAATAAGTGTCTGAATTCACAATGCGGATTTTAAAGAGTGCCAGAGTTACATTTCTATGTTTTAATAATGTCTATATTTACATTTTGTACTAGAGTAATTGGGTTTGATAAAAGTGTAAGGAAAATAAAAGTTTTCTCTAAGTAGGAAGAGCTTGTCTTTCGATGAAGTTGTCTGTAAAATAGTAAAGTAAAATATAAGCAGAAATAAATTAGCACAGTTTTTTTTATATATAACACGTACATACCACGAACTTACAATAACTGAGAACTTTTTCAATCCGGGTACAAAAAGCCCTTTTAAAAACAGTTCCACATTCAAACATACTCATAGAAAAAGAATGAAAATCCTATTCACGCATTCCTATCCCCCATACAAGTCGTGTATTTACTATGACTCATTAAATAAATTACCTACTCGTAATTGCTTGAAATTGCGTTTAACTTGAAATATGGAGATTACGTAAACGTGTCAGCGTGCGGTTACTTTCAAACCACATCCTTAGATACAAAGGCCTGATAGTTTCGCTCTTTGAACTTTATCCCAGAGCTTGAGAACTGAGACCCTTACTCTAGAAACTACCCGATCATTTTCAAATATTATTACTACTTTGCCTGCGGACAGCGATCTCGAAGCAGTTTTTATTTTTAACGTAAAGAAGATCTGGCAAAGTAAGCTTATAGAGTACTTTGTACAGTTGCCCAAAAAAACTTTAAAATATGGTAAATAAATTCGCAGAAAAAAGAACGGTGTTTAATGCTTTATAACAATGGAATTTCGTATTTTCTAATTTGATTTTTGTTCAAGGCCGCCATCACGCCGCCATATTTTACAAGCAATGTAAAAAGATAAATGAAATCCAAAAATTATAATGCCCTTAAATTGTGATTTTTAGTAAAACAGGAAAGGTATTTTCCAAAACAAATAAAGTAAATAATTTTATTAAATGCTGTACCAGGTAATGGCCTAGGCTCGATATATATTTGCATTATCTCCTTTATACACCTTATAAAAGTAATTTATTTTAGATTTAAGTTATGATGTTTTTTTTAAGTTTTGTAGTTATAATAAATAAATATTAAGTTGTACCAGCCATAGTCAACTGCAAGGCATAGGCCTACCCACGAAAGTGATTGAGCCATATTTACCACTCTAGCCCAGTGCGGGTTGATGGATTCACATACGTGTCGTCGTCGAATTTCTTCTACGGATGTATGCAGACGACGTTTTCCTTCACCAAAAAGCCAGTGGTGTGAAATTCCGTACATAAATTCCTAGGAATTCATTGGTACAGGGCCGGGATTTGTACCCACGACCTCGCGTAAGGCGGGTGCCATTACCACTAGACCACTACGGCTCCACCTAATATTTGTCAATATTCAGTATTTCAACAAATATTAGGTGTTTTGCTAGAACTTTTTTTAGTCCTATCATTATGACCAATACTCCTCATTTGCCGTTTAATACGCTCAAATCACGAAAAAAATCCGCTGTTTTATACCTATATTTTTTAAATGTCAATGAATTTCTTTGTTTACAAGTGGTAAATTCGCAATTTTGGCTTAGTCCCGTAAAGGTTGACAGCATTTTTGATGTTTTCTGCGGTAGATAAGCAAAACGTTTTTTTTTTGCACCCCTTTTAGTAAAAGTAAAACGAAATAAACTTAAAATGCACAAAGTAACTTCCATCAAATTTTATTATGTCGTATTTATATTCAACAATACCTATACCTACTATAAACATAAATATAATACTAAGTATTATATTGGGTGACTTTATTTTAATCCAATTGGATACAACGCGTACAAGAATGTAACTTTAAAATATCATCACGACAATAAACATAAGTGACTCAAAAGATTTTCGTGACATACCCATGGTACCATTTATATTATGTTCAATTTGTTCATTGATCTGTAATGTGACCTTCATCGCATATCAAGGGTATTCTATACAAATGTAATAGCCATAGTTCTACGCACTGATGTCAAGAGACATATTCATCACGCATAATAAAACCCATGAAGGTTATATTATATTATACGTTTTGTTGGTCATACCATTTTTTATAAATTTTAATGTAAAGATGTGAGAAATGAAAATACAACGTGCTAATCTCTTCGTTTCAAGGTGGACGGATGACCTCATTAGGACTTCAGGATTGCGTTGTTGTATATCAGTTTGACCGTTTTTGTTTGTTTGTGTCCATTTTGCCTTATTATTCTTTGTGACATTTTATTGAAATTATTTTTTCATTTATTTTAATTATTTGACATTATTAAATTTTATTAATTCAAGTCATACAATTACAAATTATTCTTATAATTACAATCTGAATTTTAATGTTAAAAACATAAGTCATAAGAGAATCAGAAACAATAAGTAAAATTTAAGTCAGAATTATATTAAATTTTAATCGAACAGCCCTCACCTGATCGTGCCCTGGCCAAAAGTGCCCATAATGCAAGCCGCGTTGCCGCGCTGGATCGCCAATGATATACGCTGGACCAAATACGAGCCAGAGCAAGGATCGCGGCCTTTTTCTCTAAGGCGCCGTCCCAGGTCGCCAACGAATCTCCAAGCTTCGGAGCACCACGGACCGGCCGTCTCGACAGCAAAAGGGATGAAATCGTACGCCGGCTCCAGGCAGACATATTTTATTATATATTTCGACACTCACGAAAATCAAAACCTACAGCTACATCCCGTTGACTATGAAATTATAAAATTTGGCGAGAAGCATTATCTCAGAGTACACATATAGGAATAAATGTGAAAACTGTACATTTTTATTTAAATCACAAAAATAGGGCTTCAAAATTCACAAAATATGGGTTCAAAATTCAAAGTGAGTAAATCGTATCATGTAAGGTATCATATAAAGAACTTCATAAGCACATACTAAAACAGGTTTTTAAATATTTTAACAATGTGTAATTTTCGATGTATGACAAGAAAAGTGAAAAAAAAACACTTTTTTGTCGATGGTATAGTATAGAGATTTTAATAACTTACTTCCCAATTTTGGGAAATTTTATGGATTTGTACGGTACCCTCGATGTGCGAGCCAGACTCGCACTTGTCCGGTTTTTTACTACTTGGGTTTAAATTCTGTCGTATGAAGTATATATTAAATCGATGACAAAACCATAGTACGGGTAGAGACATCGTGACGCGTAGACAATCGGTTTTCGAACTTCCTTACCATAGCCTGAGTAAATCACTGTCTATTAGGAGTAAAGGCCAAACTCCACCAATGCGAAGCGACAATGTGCGGACGTAAGTAGTGCGATGTAGACCAGAAATCATAATAATGCAATATAGCAAAAATTGCAATGCATTATAAAATTTTCCTTCATAAAAAACAAAATAACCGCGAACGATCGGAGCTTTCTTTTGTTTTTGTTCTTTTCAAACCAAATACTTAAGGCCTACAATCTGTACCTACTAATATTATAAATCGGGAAATGTGTTTATTTGATTATTTGTTACTCTTTCACGCAGCAACAGAATAGCAGATCGACTCGATTTTTGGATATACTTTAAGGTTCGGAAAGTGTAATATTTTCTGTCCATAAAAAAAGATCCTACGAAGCGCGTAAAGCTACCCACGTTGGCTTATAGTTAGTCTACAAAGCTCTGCTCAGCTCAGCACATCTCCGCTATGCTTTGCTTTAGTGAAGTCTAGGTCTAACTTACTATCCGGGTTATACTCACATTCAGATAATGCTAGTGGTTAGGGGTTACCCTGCTAGATGGCTGCCGGCAGTAATCTACAGCTTCGAAGAAGCAAAACAAGTACTAATTACTTTCGTAAATTACAAGACAAGTGGTAGGTCCTTGTAAGTAAGTAAGTAATTGCAAATCATTTTTTTCTAAGTGTTATTTATTTTTCATCACTAGTCACGGCCAATTGACAGACTTCAAGATCGCATTCTCTTGTTGTTCAGACTCTAATATTACAAATTCAAAAGTGTGCTTAATTTATTTTTATTTTCAATTTATAAGCATCTGTAACTTTGTATTTATTAGCAGAAATTTAAACACAAAGAATAAATGTCAACATCAGAGGTTCCAAATCACATGAAAAATCGTATTAGATTTCCGCGACACAGGCCTAGCCTAGTGCGGAAAACACGGTACTACGTTTTGTCTATGTAAAACTCTCATAAACATGGGTAATATTGTTTTTATTATATGCAGCAAGTGTGTAATTCTTTCCTGTGTTTATAAAAATATTTTATTTTCATTGGTATACATATATTTGTTTTTAGTCACTCTTTCACGCAGCAACATAGCAGAAAATTAACTTGATTTTTGGTTTAGATGTCAGTGTAGCCTATGACACCATAGGCTACTTTTTATCCAGAAAATATTTTAAATAGGAGCCAAAAAATTTTATTGAAGCATCGCGTAAAGCTATGTTAGCTTATAGTCTACAAAGCTTTGCTCAGTTGGAGTGGAGTCTAGGTCTAACTTAGGCTCTGTGTTATACCCACATTCAGATAATGCTAGTGGTTAGAGGTTACCTTGGTAGATAGCTGCCGGCAGTAATCTACAGCTTCGGAAGAAGCAAAACCGTGTTAGGACTTCCAGAGCTTCTAAGTCAAAATAAAAATACCGCTAGACGCGACACGTAGGTGTAATAGGAAATATCGATCTGATATTATAGGGTGTAGTGTCATGACTTTTGACGTGACAACGTCTTATAAATTGGTTTGCCGGGTGACACTTCAAGAAACTGCGTTACGCTCCGCTCACGTTATGCGCTCACAATGAGAGCGAGTGAGAGGCACGCGTCATGGTTAGCCCGCCTAAGAGCGAGAGAGACAGACATTTTCATCCTTCTTCCTACTATACGAATGAATATTCACATTAAAATTATTTTACCACTCAAAGTCGTTGTCACGTAAAACTTTCGCCCGTATACCGACTTTACAGGCAACCAATTTTTTGAGAAAGATTTTTAGTAGAAGCTATGTCTGCGACTTCATACCGAACGGCTTCATTGTGTGATTCATTCAATTCAAATGATATTAACTATATCTTCTATTATATAAAAGGCTTCCCTGAGTGACTGACTGACAGACAGCCTACAGCCCAAGCCGCTTAAGATATGAGCTTGAAATTTGGAATATAGGTACATTGAACGACGTAATGGAGCACTAAGGACGAAAATTTTGAACTTTCGACTTCTAAGGGGGTAAAACGGGCCCTTTTCGTTTGTATGTAACTTTTTATTCCCTGTACCGATTGATTTGAAACTTTGTATACATGCTTTTCAAACAAAACAAAAGTTACGTTTTTTCCTGTTTTTCCGAATTTTCCTCATCTAAGGGATCAAATAAGGTCCCAAAGTTGGTGAAAAAAGCGTCAATTACATCGAACTAGCTGAACGGTTATGGTTGAAAATTGGTATGAAGGAAGCACACAGCATGTTTTAATACAGGAACTAATAAAATCCAGGAAAATCTATAAGGTTCCTTAGGGATACACAAAATTAATAAGTTTAGGCTACAGCCAAAACCGTTAAAGATATGAGCTTGAAATTTGGAATATACGTACATCGTACGACATAATGAAGCACTAAGGATGAAAAACGTACCCAACTCTAACTTACGGGGTAAAACGGGCCCTTTTTGTTTGCATGTAACTTTTTATTCCCTGTACCGATTGACATGAAAATTTGTATAGATGCTTTTGAGACTAAATCTATTATATACTAGTTAGCACAAAGTAGTAGCTGACCCGGAGTAAGTCGATCTGCTATTCTGTTGCTGCGTGAAAGAGTAACAAATAATCAAATAAACACATTTCCCGATTTATAATATTAGTAGGTACAGATTGTAGGCCTTAAGTATTTGGTTTGAAAAGAACAAAAACAAAAGAAAGCTCCGATCGTTCGCGGTTATTTTGTTTTTTATGAAGGAAAATTTTATAATGCATTGCAATTTTTGCTATATTGCATTATTATGATTTCTGGTCTACATCGCACTACTTACGTCCGCACATTGTCGCTTCGCATTGGTGGAGTTTGGCCTTTACTCCTAATAGACAGTGATTTACTCAGGCTATGGTAAGGAAGTTCGAAAACCGATTGTCTACGCGTCACGATGTCTCTACCCGTACTATGGTTTTGTCATCGATTTAATATATACTTCATACGACAGAATTTAAACCCAAGTAGTAAAAAACCGGACAAGTGCGAGTCTGGCTCGCACATCGAGGGTACCGTACAAATCCATAAAATTTCCCAAAATTGGGAAGTAAGTTATTAAAATCTCTATACTATACCATCGACAAAAAAGTGTTTTTTTTTCACTTTTCTTGTCATACATCGAAAATTACACATTGTTAAAATATTTAAAAA
The DNA here is from genome assembly GCA_949316475.1 of Hypomecis punctinalis. Taxonomy (NCBI): domain Eukaryota; kingdom Metazoa; phylum Arthropoda; class Insecta; order Lepidoptera; family Geometridae; genus Hypomecis; species Hypomecis punctinalis. Next base: position 19,353,956 of record OX438804.1, read on the forward strand.
CCTATTTTAGTATGTGCTTATGAAGTTCTTTATATGATACCTTACATGATACGATTTACTCACTTTGAATTTTGAACCCATATTTTGTGAATTTTGAAGCCCTATTTTTGTGATTTAAATAAAAATGTACAGTTTTCACATTTATTCCTATATGTGTACTCTGAGATAATGCTTCTCGCCAAATTTTATAATTTCATAGTCAACGGGATGTAGCTGTAGGTTTTGATTTTCGTTGTAAAATGTTTTGCTAAATGGAACAATTCAGACAACTACTTATGTATTGTATCCTATTGTAGGGCCTTAATTATGTAGAATGTTAGTTATCGTATTAACTACTAGTTTTTACCCGCGGCAACGCCCGCATACGCAATATATCATTATAATTTATAGCTTATGTGTTATTCTGATATATAAGCTATATTATTGTAAAGTTTCATCTCAATCCGTGCAGTAGTTTTTGCGTGAAAGAGTAACAAACATACATACATCCATCCATCCATCCATCCATCCTCACAAACTTTCACGTTTATAATATTAGTAGGAAGTAGGATAGGATATCTCAAGATGTGTAAGTATAGTATTAATAAACAATTTACAATGCTTAAACTACTCAGGAAATAAAAAATATTGTTCATATTACTTACACTTTTTTTTTGGGTTTAACAAAAATGTTAATGGTTTTTGTTCACATAAAGTTACCGGTGCGGTGCCGGAGTTACGCACAACTTGTTTAGGGAGGATTTAGTAGCTTTTTTAAATAAGCGACCAACCCCAAAATAAAAAATAATAGCTAATCCTTACTTTACTGCATGTCTGCAAACATTTTGTATGGAACATAGGGTTGATCTTAAAGTAAAATTGTTTATTTTGATGTTTTAGTACATCAAGTGATTGTGCGTAAGTTACCAGTAATAGGGTGTCATCGAACAAAATATAACCGATATAGTTTTAGTACATTTTTTTGAAGGGTTGATTCTATCTGGAAATTAGCCCAAAACTTCCGCTAACTCCGACCTGAATTCAGGACTTTCCATTGTAGAGGCTATAATTCACACAAACTTATATCAAACTACCCTCAAAGCTATCAAACTCCGTCCCATAGACAATCCAATCGTGAAGTTAGTTTAATGCTTAGAATAACGAAAGACAGTAGAGACGCCCTAAAGTGGAAATGTTGTAACACACAATCACAGCAAGATGGCGTTGTATGGAAACTGCTATGTAATCGACGACTTAATTTGAAACAAGCGACATTTCAACTACTGCTCAAATTGACATGTCAGCAATATGGCGGACAAAAGCATCTTAAGCGGAGGTCTATATTTTGTAACTTCCTAGTAAATCTAAAAACGGTTGATCTGGCATTTGTTTAACTGAATCTTCATAAACTATATCGTCTTCGTTGACCGAATTCGTTCATACTCACAAATCTTCTTAAGATTTGTTTGTAAACAATCTTAACAAATCGTATAGAATCTTAAATCTTATAGAAATTGGCTGATAAATATCACTACAACGAATATACCTTTGAGCGGCATAGGGACCAGTCAAAAATAGCTTACTACTACAAAAAAACTGCTAAAATATTATGTAAAACTTGTGTACCAAATCTTGTCAAGATTTGTTAAAAATACCACCTGTAGAGGAGAATCAATATAGGCACAACAATTCAAAACTGAGACTTCGCTTACTTATTATTATTGTATACTACGGGACTAATCACGCACTAAAACTATGAGATAAATAAAGACCACATGCATTATTACGTTTTGAGCGATTTGACCGCAGTGGTCTACCCGTGACCACGATCGATGCAACTCGGTCGAACGTCGGGATGATGGGGCATATATTAATCTCGTAATTTTAGTGCGTAATAAAATGTTCAAATCGCGAAAGTTTAAAAACAACATTCACTAGGCCAAATAGCAATAATGCCATCTCATTTCTAATATCGGGTCCACTCTATAGTACGTTCATGGTTTAAAAGCGACTTTTGCGTGCAAACTTTGTCCGCAGATTGTTCGTGCAATGTCAAACTGATCCAGACAATTGGAGCAATTAATTGGTTCTCGTAGTTTGATTTACGCCTTGATTATTATCGGAGTTTAACCGTTGGTTAAGCTTAACGCCTAAGGCATTATTTAGATGCAAGTTTGAGACACGTGCTCCAAATTGGTTTTCGGTATTCTTATGGGTAACGAGTCCAAGGTTCTTAATAGTAGTTTATGTCAGGTAGTGTAAAGTAATAAAAATATTACTTTATTGTAGGTAATATCAACGCAGAGTTGAGTCTGATTGAGACAATATATTTAGATTTCATAAAAAAAAAAATACATTACTCCTTAGTGAAAAATTTCATGATAGTAAACTTATTATTGGCATATCCTACTAATATTATAAAAGCGAAAGTTTGTGAGGATGGATGGATGGATCGATGGATGGTTGGATGTTTGTTACTCTTTCACGCAAAAACTACTGAACGGATTGAGATGAAACTTTGCAATAATATAGCTTATATATCAGAATAACACATAGACTATAAATTATAATGATATTGCGTAAATTTTTCATAAAATCACAATAAGTGTTAAGTAGGATCTGAGAACTATGAGAAGCTATTCTAGAGTGCGTTTCAAGAAATGTAAAAAAAAAACAACTGTCGAATCGAACAACCGTCAAATCGTTTTATTTTTTTTTGAATTTTCCACTTCCTTTATTAAGGGTGGTAAGGTAGAGCCTCGGGTTTGAAAGACGGAACGTGACATAGTCTACTTTTTATCCCGGATAAATAAAGGGTTCCCATGGGATAGCACATGCAAAAATCAAAATATCATGCGAGCGAAGCCGCGGGTAAAAAGTAGCGATTTATATTTGTGTATACGTAGTCTGAGGAGTAAATACCTATAAGAAGACAAGTAAGCGGCAACAGTAACTAGGTAGTTGCCGTGTATCTCCAACCTTCATACAGTTTTGAATAGATACGAAAATGGATGGAGGGATTCAAATACGATAATAATTTTCAGCCACAATGCAATATTTTCATATAATATGTGAGCCGTGGTAGTCTTGTGGCAATGACACCAGCCTTACAATCGTGAGGTCGTGGGCTCAAATCCCGGTCCTAATGAATTCCTTGGAATTTATGTACGGAACTTCACACCACTGGCTTTTTGGTGAAGGAAAACATCGTGAAGCATACGTCCGTAGAAGAAATTCGTATGGCGTAAGTGAATCCACCAACACACACTTGGCCAGCGTGGTGGATATGGCTCAATCACCCTTCGTGAGTAGGCCTACGTCCTGCAGTGGGTCATTAAAAGGCTGGTGCAGTACAGTACTATGCAAACTCATACTATGGTCGTCAAGAGCTTCACATTAAAGAATGCTGCAAACCATTTTGAAATGTGTTACTAAAATTTGAATATTCACCCATTTCTCCTTGTGTAAGTAATGTGTTGTGTAATAGGTATCTTACTGGGTGTCTAAAGCTTGCCTTGATCTATTAGGTGAAGTTGACGTTATCATTGCAGTCACTAAGCTGTAATGGACTTATTTTAAAGAGATAAATGAATAAAACTCAAAACCATTTCCTTTCTGACTCAGTTTAAATAACAACAGCAAAAAGCAGCAACAAGAACAAGTCCATTGAATTGTGAAATTGATCTAGTTGCTGATATTTTATGTGGTTGGCAAGTAAGTGACATTTTCATCGTACTAGCTACTATTAGTTCTCAAGTTGGATTACTTGATTACAAAGTTATAAAGATATTCAATGTTTCATGCAAAGTTTTTAAGTGCAGAACGAATATTGTGCAAAGATTAGATGAATTTTGCCAAGTTGTGTCTGACCAACTTAACAGTTTGTCCAACACACGCTATGAGCACACAAATATAAATAAGCAGATACAGTAAAATATAACAACATTTCATTGACACCATATAAAAGAACAAAAGTATCAGAAGAAACAAAGACAGACGAAAGGCACAGAAGCAGGATAGGGTTATACAGGGTTAACCTGGTTAAAATGTTAGTGCGCGTGCGCCAGGCGACGGGAGTGCGCGTATTCCCTGATGAAGAAGGAGTACTAATTTACTCCGAAACCGGTCGGGTTTCACAGCGGCCCGGCCGTATATCATACGTGAGTTAAAACCGGTATTTTATCTAATATAATGTATTCTCACGCGAGTTTTAATGAAGTGATTGTTGACCGTTACGGTACGGTATGGCTTAATAAAATAAAGGAGTTTACACAGTTACGCATAAAACGTAAAAAACTTGAGTGCGGTTTACAGTTTGTGGTGAAGTGCCGTGATAGTGGACTTATACCTAAGTTTGCACGTATTAAGCCAGTAAAATGCATTCGAGATTACGAGAATTTTTTCCGTGTGGCGAATGAGAAGTTACTCCGACGAGTTATTTCGGACTACCGACAACAACTGATGTATACGAACAAGCGAGTATATGAATTACACCTTCAGATAGCGCAGTTGTTAAGTAGTGATTTGTGGGAGGTTTTGGATGCAATGTCTTATAGCAGGTCAGATGCAATTTATTCAACTACCCTCGAAAGACATAGTAAGAAGTATAAAAACCTTTCTCGGAATTCAAGGGTGCGTTCACACCAAGGAAGCAAAACACCGCAATCAGACTGTGATCGTGTTGTGATCAATCTTTCGTCACAACAGATAAGCTATGAGTCTAGAAAAGCATTGTCTCGAGGATTAAATTTCGCACCGGCTCCGAACAGAATTCCTGTGGAGACGATAATAACTAATGTCGAAGATGCGGTTTTTCGTAACAAAATCCCGCATCATGAAGCAGAATGTCTGAGACAAGACGTTGCTACTATGTTACGAAAGTCGAAACTACCTAAAAGTAACATGAGTAGAGAGGAAAGGAGTGCCCTAGCAGATCTAAGAAACAATGTAGATTTATTGGTTCTGCCGGCAGATAAGGGCAACGCGACTGTCATTGTGGATACCAAGGATTACGAGGATAAAATTCAGCAATTGGTCAGCGATGACGTCACGTATAAAAAAGTGAACTACAATCCAACCTCTCGAGTGACGTCTAAAGTAACAAAGTTACTACAGAGCAGTAATGATGCCGATGCGCTAAAGAATTTCCGTCCCCATAATCCCACGTCTCCAAAGATATATGGGTTACCCAAGATACACAAGCCTGACTGGCCTTTACGACCTATTATAAGCCAGATAAATGCGCCGACATATAAACTATCCCGACATATGGCAACTGTTTTACAACGTTTTACGGGTAGCACGGATAGTTATATCAGAGACTCGAGGCACTTTGTCGGGCTATTGGCTGATCTGAGGCTTGAGCCCACGGAACTAATGGTGAGTTTTGATGTTGCATCCCTGTTCACTAATGTGCCTGTGAATGACTCACTGACGATCATTGAAAACCTGATTCGTGGTACGGACTTACCCGTAGTATACATCGAATGGATGAAATGTTGTCTGACGAGTGGATATTTCATGTGGCACGGTGAACACTACTTACAAATAGACGGGGTGGCAATGGGCTCGCCTGTGGCCCCGGTGGTAGCCAATATCTTCATGGAGTGGTTCGAAGGCGTGGCACTACAAAACACCGTCTTGAAGCCGCGCTGTTGGTGGCGCTATGTGGACGACGTCTTTGCTGTGATTGAGCGAGATGCCTTAGCACAATTTACCAAACACCTTAACCAGGTGCATCCAAAAATCCAATTCACGGTAGAAGAGGAACAGGATGGAGTGTTGCCGTTTCTGGATGTGCGGGTTTGCCGTGAAGCAGATGGATCGGTATCCCACACCGTTTATCGTAAGCCGACGCATACAGACCGGTATTTAAGGGCAGATTCACACCACCATCCCTCGCAACTGGCCTCGGTACCAAGATCATTAATACACCGAGCTCTGAGTTTGTGTGACCGGCAATATTTAAATGCTGAGTTGGATCACCTGAAGGTTGTGCTTGAGGATAATGGCTACAATTGGAGACAGTGCTGGCGTTGGGCAAACGGCAATGAGCATGTGAGACCGGCGACTGTGGACCGCGCTCCGATTTATCTGCCTTTCGTAAAGGGGGTGACTGACAAAATCAGTTATTTCCTGAAGCGGAGGTATGGTATTAGGACTTGGTTCAGGCCACCGAGTAAGCTCAGGCAGATGTTGTGTTCGCCAAAAGACAATGAACCACTTAATGTGCCTGGTGTATACAAGATACCGTGTGATTGCGGAAAGTGTTACATCGGAGAAACTTGCCGCAATATTTCTACACGGCTCTCTGAGTGTAAAAAACATGGACACGATCAAGTCCGCCGTGGCGGAGCATGCACAGGAACCTAACCATTTCCTAAGGTTTGATAAAGCTTCCGTCTTAGCTAAGGAGAGTTTTCTGGTTCCACGAAAAGTGCGTGAGGCTATAGAAATCGCTCGTCACCCGAACTTTAACCGTGACAGTGGTTGGATGCTGGCACCATCGTGGAAACCGGTTTTGAAGTCTACGCAGCGGACGTGTGTTGTTTTTGAGACTCCGGCGCTGGATACAGTTAGTGTTTGTTGTATGGACACGAATTGCTTGAGAAACGGAGGGTCATCAGAAGACGAAACGGAAGAACACCACCAAGCTCCTGAAGCAAATCGCAGAGCACTTTCAGCGAGGGCGGCGCGAGCAGAGGCGCGTGAGGCGCGAGCTATCGCCGGGCGAGCCGCCGTCGCGAATGTTAGTGCGCGTGCGCCAGGCGACGGGAGTGCGCGTATTCCCTGATGAAGAAGGAGTACTAATTTACTCCGAAACCGGTCGGGTTTCACAGCGGCCCGGCCGTATATCATACGTGAGTTAAAACCGGTATTTTATCTAATATACAGGGTTATTTCTAATCAATTAGCAACCTTCTAGGGGCTTATTCTGTACATCAAAACTAGCAACTTTTGTTCTACGACTTATGTCAAAACTCAAAAAAAAAATCAGCTGTTCCATACATTTTGTCGCGGGTGAACATATTTTTCTATGGAACAACAATTTTTATTTCGAGTTTCGACAAATGTCGGAGAACAAAAGTTGTCAGTTTTGATGTACAGAATAAGCCCCTAGAAGGTTGCTAATTGATTAGAAATAACTCTGTATAGTGTTGATTGTCACCTGTACGCCTATTATCACCGATTCTTAATATGATGTACTCGAACACGTCAAGCGTTTGTCTATTAGTCATCGAGTTATTCCTTATTTTTTTCAAAATATTACATTTTTTATAACCGTGTGATTAAATATGTTGCTATGATTATGGAAATATGGAGGTATTTATTCACAATTAAAGAGCGCGGCTCTTGTCGGTGGAGCAACTTCCACGTGTCGCGGTATTCCGCCAGTGTCTTCACCTATGACATGACATCTATCTTCTCCTTGATCTGATCTAAAAGTGACCTCCGTGGTCTTCCCCTTCCTCTTCTTCTTTCTATTATGATTTCCATAAGATTGTCATGTCGTAAAAAGTGGCCAAACCTCTTTCCCCTTCTATTTTATATGGAGGTAGATACTTGATTGTGTTCATCACAAATGTTGGGCCAGAATTCTGGAATACACTATTGTCTAATACGGCACGCAGTGTTTTTTCTATGCACAAAATAAGAGCAAGCTGAAAATAAAGTTTTAAATTTAAATATAAAAGGCATACAGTTTTGCATCATATTTCCATATCAAAGCAAAACTTGTCTACAAGCGCGGTATTCCAAACATTTCGATAGGCAAAAATTGTTTATTGCTTCCTACAAAACAAATAACTTTTTCCCCAAGTTTAAGTTTGACAAGATAAGCTTCTTTAACGAGGCTAGACGAGAAAATCTTTCCACGCCAATACTCTGCACAGACAAATCCACTCAATACGCGGGCTTACCAGATCAGCTTTTCAGTACTTTTGTTTTTCAGACTTTCTGTACCGTACTTTAGGTTCAGACTCCACAATAAAATAGGAAAGTTACGTGAATCTCACTAGCTGAGGGAGCGGTGGAATTTAAACTCACTACAAAAAGGCTTATCAAGAAACAAAACAAAACCATGAGTGAGTGGGCAGTGCTAAGATTTGATATCTGCTAAGAAAATTTAATGCATTGGGCGCGCAGACTGTAGAGTGTAGACCTCTGCTCAACTCCACACACTTTTTGAGTTGTACGGCTACAACTTTGACTTCGACGTTCTATTATTGTACTGTCAGTAGTAGGTATCTAAGGTTGGGTCAATATCTTTCATAGGTATTATTGTTTTGCTTACACTTGTTAATCCAAGCGGCGCTGTAGTGTGATAGTTTTATTTTTATTGTATGGACTCGGTGTTTAAGTTCACGATACGATACGATACTAGTCAGTGTATCTGTACTTTAGACTTTTGCCGTCTTGCCACAAACGTTTTACACATGCCTTAGACAGCGTTTAACAGTACAAATTGCATGGTAAAACAGAGTTTAAAGCGTATTTAAATCTTTTGTGGTAAGACGGTTGGTGCTTAGCTTTACCCGCATTTACACATGCGTGCTCGTGACTCGCCGCAGCACTAGACGTAACATTCGTGTGGTTTGCGGTTGTTACTTGTATAGAATATTCTACGCAACGCGTAGGTACTTTGGTTAGTAGAATTTTGTGAACTCTGTTGGGATAAAATATAAAATCAATTCTATGGCAAAGTGTTGTTTAGGATTTTAAATACAGATTAGCTAGATATAGCAATAGGCAGTGTGCATAGTTAGCAGAAAGCATGGGCGATGGGACCGTGAACCGCAATGTTCCTGCAATCCGGGCTCACAATGTGATCAAGATTGCCAGAACAGGCTGAATGAAAAACGCTTCTATTCAATATTTTTGGAAAACCATAAAGGTCTGTTACTTAGTCTAGCTAGGTGTTATACCTACCTGTTTACACATATTCAACTGTCGAAGTTTTATTTACATAACTTAAAAATTATGAAACATTGAGTTGTCATTCCACACTACCTAAATACTACACAAAATAAAAAATCTACCTAAATATCTTTAAAAATCAGAGGCTAAAAATTTAAAAAAAGGCTGTGCCCTTGTGCCTTGGAAAGGTGCTAAGAACGCTGGCTGCATTCCCGCACTGAACTGCTAGATAAATTCTCTGCACGAGGAACGAACCAGCCTTCTTGTCACCAACAGCGTCAACTTATTTAGAATAGCTGAGATTTCTTAAAAGACAAATTTAGAAAACCATTTCATAAGCAACGAAATGTTTCTCTCAATAAGGTTAGTTATAAGATTAAAGTTCCTCCTCACTCACTACATCTTATTCTATCGTTCTTATTTACACGCGTGTGTAAAGACGCTATTAGATGTTTAAGAAAAGCCGCTTAGCTAAGCCCTTTATTCCGTTGTGTAGAACCCGTGCCCACTTTAACTGGCGTCTCGGGAACAAGTAACACCCACTTACGCTACAATTTCATTTTAGTGCTACTATTACGTTCCAGCTATAACTCGCCACACCAGTTAACAGTTGTCACTCAAAAATAACAGTGTCCATTGAGCGGTAACGAAGAGATGTGTCTTTTCAATGAAGTACCTACGGACATTGATATGGCGACGTGTGTTTTTTGAATTTACTTCATTAAAACTAGCGTGAGCATTCATTATTAAAATTTATATGAACACCGGATACAGCTCACGATTATTTGAACGGTCGAGCCGCTATGCTTCCGACCGCGCGCCCCCGACAACGTCCGTTGCCGACAACGTCCGTTGCCGGGGGCGCGCGTATTCCCTGAAGAAGGAGTATTAACTACTCTGAAACCGGTCGGACGCATAGCGGCTCGAACGTTGAAATAATCGTGAGTTGTATCCGGTGTTCATATAAATTTTGTTTTTTGAATGTCTAAAATTAAATTGACGTAATAAAATGTTAACATAGTAAAAATCATTTAAACTTTATTCATCATATTAGCCATAACACGTCCATTACTGGACATAGACCTACTCCAGGCTCTTATACATCTTTGATAACGCCGGTTGAAAGCGGCTTACATTAAGTGTGATGCTGCGGTTGTTAAGAGGTTGTCCGACTGTCCGTGTATCACATTGTGAATGAACGTTTTACACTTGTCGGTAATTGGTCGTGAACTTTTCGAACTTTATATGGCAGGTCACATGTGACATGCATTGAAGCACACAGGCTGTGTTTGTTCGCTAATAACTAATGAACGAAAATCTAATATCTTTTTAATTTTTTTTAAAGTATATTTTGAAATCAATCATCAATTAACCCGGCGAGGCTGTGGTGGGGTGTGACATACCCCACGCATTACTCCAACGATCGTTTTGTTTTAAATTTTTGCTGTAACGGTTTGTCTCGCCGCATAGCTGGAGCTAAGGAGCTGCGGGAGGGGATAGTGGCGTGATCACAGTGTTGCGCTAACCGGCGCTTGAGATATACGTGCGCATACTCCTGTCGAGTACGTAATACCCCGCCACATAGTTGGTGTGTGGTTATTTCGGTAAAATTGAAAGTTGTTTTTTTGGTTTATTAGCTTATTATTTGTTTTTTGTTTTAGTTTTTGAACGAAAATGAGTTTCGAATAAGATCAAAGGCGTCTTGAGTCCATGATAGAGGAGGTTTTCCAAGAATGTTCGAAAGAGTCAAGCTCGAGCATGCAATATTTTCCTGCAAAAATTGTTGTGATGATGACCCTAGTTCCTAGTTTAGTAAATTATTAAAATATTAAAGTTTTTTCATTAAAAGCTGTTTATTGTTTATATTAATATCACAAAACATAAGATTAGAACTCAATTTATCGATATTATGATATATTATGACCAATTTAATAAGTGGGTATGTCAAACCCCACCACATACTCAATGTTACATTTTGCCACCACAGCCTCGCCGGGTTAAATTGTCAAAAACAGGTATTTTTGTAGGATCTTCTTATCAAAGTTCTCATTCCAATGTTACCCTAGCGGGGTTAAAGTCATATTCAAAGGATGTTAGAAGTGTAGACGGACATAGCCTAGCTCAGTAGTACTAGGAGAACTGAAGAAACTGATGAAAAGGTCTCGAATAGAGAACACGTACCGCAGCGTAGGGCGTCAACCTAAGAAGTGGACAGAATCAGACGATCAAGACCGCAGGATCACGCTGGATACAAGCCACTTCCAACCGATTTAATTGGAGATCCATAGGGGAGGCATATGTCGAGCAGTGGACGTTTTATGCCTGATGGATGGATGGATAAAAAGTGTAGACTGTGGATAATTGTGAGGATCAGTGTTATAATTCGTCAGCGCATCTCTCTATAAATGTGTCATAGGCAGTAAATATCATAAACCGTATAACAATGTAGCGGTTTACAAAGTGAGACATAATTCAGAACACTGCTTTATTTGTCGCCATAAAGTTAAGATGATGGTATGGGATCTGTAAGGCGACATTGTTTGAAATTTTCACTGACGTGTCGAGTTTAAGATTTTAGTGTAGAAGTACATTTATGAGTTCGCTGTCCTATCCAATCTAAAATATTTTAGAAAAAAAAACGCACTTTGAAGTGGTTTTATTTAATTAAAGGAAAATTTGACGTAAAGGAATGTCCTGATTACGGAACATCTGAGAAAAGACGAGATTTAGTACGCAAAGGAAACGAACTGTGCCGGAACCTTCAAACGTATTTCAAAACGCATTAACAACAGCATTTCACAGAAATACATTCTTCTAAAGTTTGATGACTGCGTAGTAGTTCGTAGGTGACGTAAAGTTCCTTCGGCACGTACTAATATGCGTGCAGATGAAGAATAGGTAACTTCAAACTTACTTCGCTTGCCAATGAATTAGTTATTGGAATAGATTGGCATATTATTAGCAGAACAGTGCCAACAAGTGTTAACTTCCATTACCTGTAGAGCCTTAACTCTAAAAGTAATAAGATAGTTTGGAATATATTTGAGTTCTTTAGAATTAAAGGACTTTCACTTCACTTCAATTTTCAGTAAAGGAAACTTGCAAGTAAGTATGCAAGATATACAGAAAAAAAACAACGTGTTGCACTCCGGGAGTGCCGGCAGAAGTAAAAACTTGAACATCAATATCACACACGCATACTCGCGCAAACGCCCCGCGCCGTCTTACGAATTTTCGATCAGGTCACGTGAGTTTATAATTTTTTACCCATACCAAAAAGTGCATAACGCCGCTGAAGAAGTTTTCACTTAAAAAATTAATAGCACAAATGTTTCCACCAACCCGCAACTAGGCTGGCGTGGTCATAGTCACCACTCTGGCCTAGCTAAGCTTATTATTACCCTATTAGTAAGGAATCAGAAAGTGTATTTTAAATTGTTGATAGAGTACAATACATATTCATATAAGTACACTAGTTTTTACCCGCGGCTACGCCCGCATACGCATTATAATTCGTAGCCTATGTGTTATTCTGATATATAAGCTATATTATTGCAAAGTTTTATCTCAATACGTTCAGTAGTTTTTGCGTGAAAGAGTAACAAACATCCATACATCCATCCATCCATCCATCCTCACAAACTTTCGCGTTTATAATATTGTAGTAGGATAACGTATCGATACTCTATATACCATCTATATCTATATAAGCGAAGTTCGATATCCCAATTCAATTACATGTAGTTAATTAACATAATTGTTTAGGTACTGGGAACGTTAATTAGATCATGTAATCAAACAGCTATGGAGTAACAATTATCAATCATTATAAGCATGATATATGACGGAAATCGGTAATGAGGAGATCTATTTGTGGAGTTTCAATCTCATGGGAATAAACGTACATTATAATATAATGAACTATTTCTATGTATCTATAGTTTTACTTGTATTCTTGCTAAATAAAGTGATAACATACGCTGACAAATAAAAAAAAATATATAGATATGTGTTGCTCCTAGATAAAAAAATTGTTATGTATTGAACGTTCGAGGCACCTGTAACAGGTTTAAGAATATTTATTAATCTCAAAAGCATTTACAAAAATTTACTTACTGAGATACTGACTATGATTTTTACAATACGTTTCTTATGACATCTTGAAAGGTGACGTTCACAAGTGGTATATTATTCAGATAAAAATAGAACCAAGATGATATATACATCATTTGAAAGCTTGATTTGTGGGCTTCTCAAAAATATTTAATTAAGATTTTAACAAGAAAAAAATCACGTATTAGCAATTAACTTTGCAGGTAATACATTTTTTTGATTTTATTTCTTGCTTTCCTTGACAGCCTTCTTAAATTGTCATCATCATCATTATTAGCCGTAGGCGCACTGCTGAACATAAGATGATGGATGGATTCCCCTATGGATTTCCAATAAGTCTGGTTGGAAGCGGCCTGCATCCAGCGCGTTCCTGCAGTCTTAATAATATCGTCGGTCCACCTGGTCGGTGGACGTCCTACGCTGTGCTTGCCGGTGCGTGGTCTCCATTCGAGAACTTTACTGCCTCATCGGCTATCAGTTTTCCGAGCTATGTGCCCTGCCCATTGCCATTTCAACTTACTAATTCGTTGGGCTATGTCGGTAACTTTGGTTCGTCTGCGAATCTTTTCATTCCTGATTCGATCTCGCAGCGAGACTCCGAGTATAGGCCTCTCCATAGCACATTGGGCTACTTTGAGTTTATTCATAAGGCGCACGGCAAAAGATCACGTTTCAGATCATCACTGGCAACACAGCTGTCAAAAACTCTCGACTTGAGGCATTGAGGTATGTCGGACGAAAAGACCTCACGCAGTTTTCTGAACGCAGCCTAGCCGGCATTGGATTCGGCGATAAAAAAAAATAATCGGCTTAAAATGTAGATCATATAAAACGACCATCGATTTTTCCTTACATTCCTTATTGATAAAAACGAAATAATAGACTGTTATCTATTACCTATTTATTTAACAATATACCTTTACCAATAGCCAAAACTAAAAAAAAAAACTTTTGCATAGAATACTGTTTAACCTTTTTTAAATATACGTTTAAAAGAGCTGCTTTTTTTCTACCAATACCTATCTACATATCAATGATGAGTAAAATCATATTCTAAAATTTAGTACATCATTTTACTGATTTTTATAATCTAAATTCTCATTTAAATATTTGGTTCTGAATCAATCAACCAATGTACCAGTAGTATAGCTAATATCTGTATATTGCGAGCATTCTCCATAAAAGCTAGCACTTTGGGCTCCATAACCCAGCAGCATGATTATACCGAACTAGCAAAGGAAAAACGCTGGAAGAAATCTCTCAAAGGACGGCGGTAAAGCGAATATGAAATGAGAAAAACGGAAAACACAAGACACAATACTCGAGCCTCGGGAACATGATGAAAGAGGCGTCATGATGCTAGGGAATGAGTAGGGAAACTTTCTTTTATATAGTTGAAAATGACTATACTAAAGTAAAAGTACCTAAGTATTAGGTCGGGTACGGGTACGATCGGTCGGTAGCGCTCCTAAGTGCCACCTTCGGTCACCCTTCCGAAAACCGGCCGTGTCAAACGTTTCATAGCGGTGATTGCTAGCAAACACCTAGTTAAACTACGCTATGAGCGCTCCAAAGTTGAAACTGAGTATACGAGAGTAAAAGTTAATTCGTAAAAACTGGTGTTAGCTGCGCTTATTAAAGAGGGTACCTACACATCACAACAATCGCAACACATCGGTATTGCGACGGTGAGGAGTAGATAGAATGAGGGTAGACAGAGAGATGGTTTGGGCGACGGGCTGAAGTGCCAGTCTGTGATAGTGATCGGTGGTGTGTGGGTGAGTGTGATACAACTTCGATAAGCCAGTAGTTTGGAGCAAGCCTTGTAAGTACCTACTTTAAGTTTTATAATGACTGCCGAGATATTGGATATCCGTATTATTGTCCAATGGCGTATCATCTGAGTGTCCTACAAAACAGCCCAGGTGTTACTTTTGAAGCCACCTGAAGGCCTCTGACATGGCTAAAGTGATGAAACAACCGGGACCCACAATGCGACATGTTATACGCCACTGCAGCATACTCTTAATGAATTGCCGGTGTAGTCTTATTGGAAAACACTCGCCTTATAAATTAAAGCGGTCGGTTCAAGTCCGGTCTAACACCACAGAACAAATAATAGTATAGTAGGTATATAGTCCGGTCCGTACCAATACGTTTTATACGTAACTGTCTTTTCGCTGAAAGAAAACATCGAAAGGCAATCTGCATAAGGGAGTAGAAAATGTTGTCGTGTCTGAATTCACGAGCCCGCAATGGGTAACATGAAGGATATGGCTCAATTGCCTTTTATGGATAGTCCAATTCAATTCAATTCAATTCAATCATTTTATTTCAGATAAAAATCCATAAGTCAAAATACATAAAAATAATACTTAAAACTACCTTAACCTATAGTTGGGTTTGGACCCGGAGTGCTCAATGTGCAACTTCGTCCAGTGCTGCATTATTGGGCAGTCCAGGTCCATCCTCCACGCGAACAGCCGTAAGTAGGTGTTGGAGCTGGCGCGCACACGGCGCATCAGGGACGCGGTTTGTTTGCGCATAATGGCTCCGAAGCCGTCTATGTGCGCTTCCGCAAACATCCCCGATGCACTGCAGTATCGCGGCAGCCCCATCAACACTCTAAAGGCATTGTTGTACTGGGTGCGCAGGGCGACAAAGGACTTTTTTGTATGTTTGACCCATAGGCTGCATGTATAAAAGGACTGGCAATACGCTCTAAATAGCGTCGCCTTTACTGGCGCAGTGCACCGTGCAAACCTACGAGCCAACATGTTTGCCCTTACCGACAACGCCCTGCGCTCTCTGTCCATATCGACATCATCTGCCAGCGTGTCGGTGACCCAGTGGCCCAGATACTTAAACTGTGAGACTCTCTTAAGAACACTGCCGTTTAGCTTGACAGGTGGACATGTGTCGTATGTTTTTGTAGCTGCTTTGAAAATTAAGAGCTCACTTTTAGCAGCATTATATCTGAGCCCATGAGCCTCCGCATACCGCTCACAGATGCCAATGAGCTTCCTGAGGGCCCTGATCGATGGGCTCAGCAAAACCATATCGTCGGCATAACTAATGTTGTTGACAAAGACACCGTCAATTGAACAACCGACGCCAGCATTGCTGAGTTCACGGATCAGGCGATCTGTGTACAGGTTGAACAGGCTCGGTGAAGATAAACCCCCCTGCCTCACACCACACTCCAACCACATGTACACTTCGGATAGCGACCCTGACCATCTGACAAAGTTAGTTTGATTGCCATACCAAAATTTGAGGAGAGACACGAACTCAGACGGCATGTTCGTATCGCTAGTCAATTTCTGCCACAGCCTGTCATACGCCACCAGATCAAAAGCTTTAGACAAGTCTAAAAAGCAGGCATAGACAGGTGTGCTTCTATTGGTGTAATACTGGACAGTGTGCTTGAGATTCAGTATAGCGGCCTCAGTCGATAGCCCAGGTCTAAAACCAAACTGAGCGTCATGGAGCGCTAGGTGTTGTTGCAACTGAATCTCAATCACACCATCCAGTACTTTGGCAATGACTGTAGCGAGCGATATGGGCCTATAGTTACTTAGGCTAGACGGATCTCCTGTCTTGCTCTTAATGATCGGTACAACCACTGTCTTCATTAAGGCCTCCGGTAGGTATGAGTGGCCAATGCAGAAAGTAAAGAACATAGCGAGCACCCTCGGCAGATGAACACCAGCATGCTGCAGGTGCTCAATGCTCAGTGAGTCATGGCCGGGGGATTTTCCTCGCTTCATGTCCTTCACCACCCGCGCCACCTGTTTTGCGGTGATTCGGTTAATCGGATCTCCGACTCTAGCCTCAGAAACCTCGACTCCTCTTTGCTTCGGCCCCAATGGAGACTGTACCCGGAAGTGCTCCTTAAAAACATTGGCAATCTGGTCAGTGTCACTAACACCCTCAACACTCACAGGAACACTCGGCTTTGGATTCAACTTATTAGTCTCTTTCCAAAATTTACAAAAAATTTTGTTCTTATGTTCAGTCGCAAGAATGTCCATTTTTATTTGAGTTTCATTAGTTTTACACCATTTTAGTTTCTTTTTAAACTCATTTCGGGACTCTTTCATTCGATTGTAAATTGGGCCAGAGGTGGGCCTTCCATAAGAAACCCATTCTTGAAAACTAAGCCGAGCATTCCCATGAGCCTCCCTACAGTGCTTATTCCAACCTACAACAAGTCTGGTCTTTTTAAATCCAGTATTGCGCTGTTTAGCACATTCTGACGCAGCACTTCTAAGCGTTTTCACTATCCTATCATACATTTCATCAATAACATGTCGATGCTCTAAATTATCACATACTAAATCTGCACATTTACGAAATTCATCAGGAAAATCTATTTCACTTAATTTAGATGAACATATTTGCCAATATTGTTTTATCTGGGCTTTATCCCTCTCACCCCATATGGCTCTATCTGGTACGAAGCTTCGATGTTCAATTTTTGGTATTAATATGTTCAAGTCACATGTTAACTCTACCGCGAAATGGTCTGACCATGACACTTCGTATTTTATACCTACAGAGAGAACAGATTTTCTCGCAACCTCTGTTGTAATCACATGGTCCAACCATGACGTAGTCCCATGCGCATCACTGAGAAAGGTGTACGAGTTTGAATCTATACCCAGATGCTCTATGTCCGCGCATGACCTATTCTGGTCAGCACAAAAGTCTAAAAGCTCCGTACCAAACAGAGAACCAGGCGCTGCGTTAAAATCGCCGAGGACATATACCGAGTCTACACTATTGGTTTCCACGATAGCACTTATTTGAGCAAGGCAGTCAATAAAAGTTTCTAAATTTTCAGTACTATTTGTGGGCATGTACACTGACATCACTAGGAATTCTCTGCCATCTAGTACTACTTTAACTACCACAATACGATCACTCGCACAATCCACGACAGAAACCGCACTAAAAATACTTTTCCGCCACATGAGACACACGCCACCGTAACTTCTTCCCCTCAAAATACCCGACGAGGTATCCACCGATGATTTTCCCGCGTAGGCGAAGTTCGGATCAATATCTCCCAAATATGGAATATCATCAGGAAGAAGCCATGTCTCCTGTAGAGCTAGAAAGTCTGCAGTTTGGCATAATTTTCTTATGTAGTCAACCGAGCTTTTGATTGAGTGGCAGTTAAAGCTAACGAACTTAGTTCTATTGATTCTCGTTCCGTTGTACTGATCCATAGTGTTTGTATTTAAAATCAATAAATTTTCTAACAGTAATGCCCTCGGGCCATAAGCCGTCCTTCAAAAACAGTGAAAGTTTTATCTTCGGTACATATACCTTGTAGGCGTTATACTGCCTCTGCACCTTCGGTTTAATTTTCTGCAAGGTGACACGTACCTGCGTCTTGTTCAAAATATACTCAATAATGTCCTGTTCTGAAGTATTTTGGTCAACATTATTTACAAATAATGGAACTCTAACATCCGCAGCTTTGAACTTTTCATTAATATTATTTTTTGCTTTGCCTTGCAAAGTACTAAAACGATTCTTCAGTCTTCTACGCTGCGCCTCAATCCACTGCTCACTGTGTTCATCCGATTTCCATTGTCCTCCTTGACTCATAACATTCGCAAAAGTTTTGCTTTTGTTTACTGTAGGAGTAGATGTCACTTGACAAGACGAAGCTCTGCTTGCATCACGGCCGCTCTGTATGATGGCAGAACAAGGTTGTATTGGTGGTGTAATGTTCGAAACCCCAGTCCTGGCCTCCTTACACAACGGAATGTTCGAAACCGTAGTCCTGGCCTCCTCACACAAAGAAATGTTCGGAACCACAGTCCTGGCCTCTTCATCCAAAGGAATGTTCGAAACCGCAGTGCTGGCCTCCTCACACAAAGGCATGTTCGAAACCACGGTTGGGGCCTCCGTGAGCTCAACCACTGTTTTCCACGGCGCGTGCGACGAAGCCAGTGACGGCAGACGCACGGTCGGGTTGGTGTCGCTGGCTAGTGAGGTCGCGGCTGCCGCTATGCATACATCATTTGACAATGACTCCCTAGCTGCTGGCTGGTCATACAATAATACGTCCTGCTCTTCGTGAGAAATTGGGGGTAGTCCGACCGGCCCACTTTCCATAAAATAACTATTTGTCAACAAACCACCTCCTCTTTTTCTATTAACATTAGACACAAAATTGTTGTTAATTAATGATGCTTGTTTTAAGTTCAATAGATCATATTTAACTTCATTGAACTTTTCTTCCGTCACATATGATTCCTTTATCAATTTAAGTTCATTTTGTAACACAAGAACATCTTTCAACAATCTAGTTGGATCGATGTGATCGAAATGAATAGGCGGTAGTTTCTGTAAATCTCTCGCGACAAATGTTGGTACTAAATCTGGATCTGTCTCTTTTAAAAGGCTAATAACGTCCTGCAAATCTCTTTGCGATCGTCCATCCTTCTTCCGATTAATTTTTCTTCTAGTAGTCGTTATAGAATCGAACAACAAACTCTTCGCGCACTCTATTTCCTCCGATGTAAACGACGTAACACAAAGTCTCATCAAGCTTTCTTCATTCATCACGTCTATCTTATTTTGGATAAACGTAAGCAGTTCTGAAATCACTATATTACAACTAGAACATTTGACACAATTTGACGACATGATGCCGCGATGAGTCATCAACAGTACGTTCGCTCGCTACCGCGCATGGACGCAGACTGAATACCCAGTAGCAAATTGCTTAAAAATACCGGTACAGCCTCATATTATAAAACCACCTTTGAAAAAATAGAGTTATAGCTATTATATACCTATAAAATTGCTTACACGCACTTCATAGCACCTCAAGGAAAGGCTTCAAAGTCTTAAAATACATTAAAATATTTCTTATTCGATCACAATTATTTTGCCCGCTGGTCGGTAGAGATGTGATTTATTAAAAATACCTATAGCATAAATAGATAGTAGTGTATAATGATAATCAATTTCTTCAATTGCATTTTGCTCTACTGATCCCACACGTCAATCCGATGCGTCTTTACTTTCTCATTACACTATTTTATTGGCAAGTTTACATTAAATAACTTGTGTACTAGACACATTCTATTCATCACTAAAACACAAACAACAATTTAACACAACTGAGGTGGACACCTGTCTATATGAAAGGGTGCTTATCTACTGTTCTCTAAGCAATTCTAAGTAAAAACTAAATATGGTTGCAAATAACGTTAAACTTCAAACTCAAAATCGACCGTAAAACGTCCTCTGCTGGACATAGGCATCTTCTATAGATTTTCAATAAGGCCGGTAGGAAGCGGCCTGCATCCAGCGCGTTCCTGCGATTTTTGTTATATCGTCAGTCCACCTAGTTGGTGGATGTCCTACTTTGCGCTTGCTGGTCCGTGGTCTCCACTCGAGAACCAATCTGCCATTTGTCCTCTGTGGTATGTGCCCTGCCCGTTGCTATTTCAACTGGCTAATTGAATAAGCGGCAATAACCTTTCTAGAACTGCAACAATGTAGTGACTGAGTAATACGTGTTGATTTACTTCAGACACGCTGTCTAGAACCACCGGTATCTTTGAAATCTGGTGTAATTACGTTTACATTTACGAATTGATTTATTTACTCAATTACTACGAGCGTATGTTAAATGAGAATAGTGAGGAGTCAAAAGGTTTTGTAATATATTTATTTTAAATATTGAGAACCTGATTAAGTTTCAGATTTACGCCAAAATATACTGCTCATATCATATTATATACATCATAACATATAAGTAATTAATCGCTGGTTGCAACGGCGACCTAGAAATATAATCTAAATAATACAGAAATTTACTCTCTTTTATAGTATACTTATTTTTACATTTAATCATCTGTACAGAAATAGTATTTAGAGAAGACACAATAATCGTACGAAATTCGTGATTTTTGACCGACGAACCACCGGAGGAGGTATACAAGTCGACGCGTATCCTACTTCTTACTAATATTATAAACGCGAAAGTTTGTGAGGACGGTTGGATGGATGTTTGTTACTCTTTCACGCAAAAACTACTAAACGGATTGAGATGAAACTTTGCAATAATGTAGCTTATATATCAGAATAAAACATAGGCTATAAAGTATAATGATATTGCGTCAAAAATCAAAAAAGGGTACACTTCGAAATTGGGCTCATTTAAATTTTATCGAAATCAGCTGAGCCATTTTTGATAAATCAACAATAATGTGAAAAATGCTACATCGATCCGTGCGAAATATTCGCGAATTTTGTACACGGGTGAAGTCGGTCATGCTATTTTTTGCAAAAAATAATGATATGTTATAAGATAAAATGTCTGATTTAGTCCCCAATACCTAAGTCAAAGTCAAAGTCAAAGTCAAAGTCAAAATATTTATTTTGCAGAGACATGGGTAAAATGTAGGTGTTAAATTAGTTACATAATTATGAGCACCATGCTCTAGCATCATGGCATGCAAAATCATCATTATTGAATTTTGAGTACATTAACACAGTACAGTACATTAACCTACACAGAAGTATACGTACCAAAGTCTTTATAATATATTATTAGACCATCTCAAAAACAAACCGCCGTCCAACATTATGTACAATTACATAAACGGAGTCCTCACGTGTAGCCACACTGTCCTAGGACATTCACCGCTAAAATTGGGTACATCAGCCATGTGAGAACCCATCAGTAACCATACCCATGTACAGAAAAGGGTCGCCGTAGCCGAAATCGGCTAGGAAGACATCATCATCATCATCAATATATTATTATGTGTAATAGTTAATACTAACATGGTCACATACATGTTAGATATGCTATGACAAAATTTTCGCTCGTCGATAAATTTTCTCAAAATCTGACTTACCTATCTTATACATCTTATCTTATCATTATAAATTATTTTTTTATTACTTCATCATTATAATTCTTAGGGCCCATTTTATAAATCCATTCATCCAAATGGCTAAGCCATTTTTGATAAATCAACAATAATGTGAAAAATGCTACATCGATCCGTGCGCGAAATACTTATTCGCGAATTCTGTACACGGGTGAAGTCGGTCATGCTATTTTTTGCAAAAAATAATTATATGCTATAAGGTACGTACGTACCAAAGTCTTTATAATATATTATTATTATGTGTAATAGTTAATACTAACATGGTCACATACATGTTAGTTACGCTATGACAAAATTTTCGCTCGTCGATAAATTTTCTCAAAATCTCACTTACCTATCTTATTCATCTTATCTTATCATTATAAATTATATTTTTTTTTCCTTCATCAATATTATCATCTTAGGGCCCATTTTATAAATCCATTCTTCGCTTTGGTCACAAAAAAGTAATGTCGTTTGGCGATATTACGTGAACTAATTAAAAGCTTAATGAAATTAATGCTGCCTATTAGAATCCTTAAGCGTACACCTTGTTAATTAATTGGTACAAATTTAGCATTCCAAATTTTTTGATCGACTAACAGATAAATTGGCCAATGCTATGCGAAATATTTAACGCGAATAATTTATCAAATGCTATTGTACCAAGCCCTTAGAACAAAACAGGGTCACACATGGTCTGTAAAAATAGTAATTTATTTATTTTAGTTGTCTTGAGCTAACAAACGTGTAATTTTTTGTCAAATTTGATTTGGAACGTGCACTTATTAGATAGAATTTATAACATTGGGTGTGTAAAATTATTAAATCATTCAAAAACACATGTATGTTTCGGGTTCAGTATTAAAGTTGTATGAATGAATAATGTATTAAGGACATAGAGACCTTTAAAGTGTCCAATAATGTATTAGGCTCTTGTTGTATTTTGGCCTAAAAATGGGTACTGAGAACGGACACATGGGCGCCAAAAATGACATTCGATAACAGTTCGTGTGTTCAATTTACGATTCACTAGATTATTTGAAAAGCAAAATCAACTGGTTTTTAGTGGCATTACAATAACTGTTTGGCTGGTGTAATAAATAACACTATCAGTTGGCGATTTGAAAATAATAGTCGACGGAAAAATATGGTCCGTAGAGGTTTTACTTACAGTATTAAAGTTAAGACAGTACTTATTTGGTTTTTAAACTAGGTACAACACAGCTCTTAAGGAAAACTATTTTAGTTTAGAGGTTAGTTTAGTTAGAGAGCTACGTCTTTCCCACGTTGAATAATCTTTACTAATTAGACCAACCAAATTAAAAATTGAATAAAATATTTTTCTAGTAGCCATTGTAACATATTATTATATCGTTGTTTCAGCCATAGGACTTCCACTGCTGGACATAGGCCTCTCCTAAAGATCTCCAATAAGACCGGTTGGTAGCGGCTTGCATCCAGCGCGATCCTGCGGTCTTAATGAGGTTGTCCGTCCACCTTGTGGGTGGACGTCCTACGCTGCGCTTGCAGGTACGTGATCTCCACTCGAGAACTTTTCGACCCCATCGGTCATCAGTCCTCCGAGTTATGTGCTCTGCCCATTGCCATTTCAACTTGCCAATCCGCTGGGCTATGTTGATAACTTTGGTTCTTCTACGGATCTCCTCATTCCTGATTCGATCCCGCAGAGAGACTCCGAGCATAGCCCTCTCCATAGCACGTTGGGCTACTTGGAGCTTACTAATAAGGCCCATAGCGAGAGACCACGATTCAGTGCCATATATGTCATCACTGGTAACACACACTGGTCGAAAACTTTCGACTTGAGGCTCTAAGGTATGTCGGACGAGAAGACGTTACGCAATTTTCCGAACGCTGCCCAGCCGAGTTGGATTCTTCCTTGAAGTCGTACCTACCTAACTGGACTACTTGTCCTAGGTAGACGTACGAGTCAACGACTTCAAGAACCGAGTTCCCAACTGAAATATTTATTATTATATAGATTTTGCGAAATCGAAAACGGTTTTAAAGGTGTTATTATTAGCACCTAAGCTATTTTAAATTACACACTTGTGTGTTTATTTGATAATTAAATTAAATAGTAGTACAAAATTCAAATTTTACACGACAAAACTTCAATTGTGGATTGTGGTAAACGTTAAGCTTTTATAACGCTAAAGACAAGTACAGCTACAGACATTAACCTTTCGCATTGTTATACCAACTCAACTATTAGCTAAGCTGGATGCGCTAACTGCAGACTAACTTCGCACAGGGCTGTTTCGCAGAATAACATTGTTTGGTTAATTTATAAAATAATCGCAGGGCTCTTTTAAGGAGACGTTGGCTTGGAAATTAGTGGAATGCTCGGGCGTTGCTCATCGTGTTGCTAGAACAATAAACTTTTGCTAAATGCATTGCTAGGGTAGTTGCTTGGGTTGCTTTTTTTATCTTCTGTTCCCCAGGTATTTTTCCAGGATTGTAGACTTTTTTATTATTTTCTTCTAGTTACTAGCAATTTTTATTATTTTAAATTATTGGCCTAACTGTCAAATAAATTTTGCGCTTACAATATTATATCCTACGTTCACTTTACATTTTGCTTAACTTATTTGGAAACTACTACTAATACTTTATAACTACTTATTTTATGTTATGATGTTTATTTTAAGTGCTTTCCACACTAGATTTTTATCTCAAAGAGTTATCTTTGTGATAAGCATTTCAAAAATCTGAAGCGAACGCAGGATTTGAAACCAACGCTATAAGTTGGGAAATGTAAGCACTTCAGAAATTTGAAGCTTGCGTAGGAGGCGAGCTAGCTCAGTTGGTTAGAGCGTCGGGCTACTTATTTTATCCTTATATTAATTATAGCTACATCAGATATACCTCTTATGTTTACTTATCTTATGTGTGATGGGTTTGGGGAAGCCCATCACCCGACTAGAGAGTTCCCCAAGACTGCATGATGTGCCCAGTGTTTTGGCACATTGCTGCTTTTCCGGGTAGTGTAGAAGCTCCCTGAGGAGGGTCTGGAGGCGGACAACGCTATCAGGGCCGCGGAAGAATGTGGTAGCGTGCTTGTAGCCCCGACACAGCGCAGACGCGGCAACACTACAGGATTTTAGTGGGTACACGGCCTGTCGGAGGATCGGCGGTGACTCCCACATAACCAGTAGTCTCTCCAAGCTAGGAGTAACCATAAAAGATTTTCCTGGGTCAAAAAAGGGTAGTTACTAGGTGCATTCAGCGCGCTGCTCGGGTGTTGCTAAACGCATTGCTTAGATGTTGCTCATCGTCGGATGTCACTTAACGCATTGCTGGATTTTTTATAATGTAGTAATTTGCAGATAAGTAGGCACTACTTTAGATCATAATTTCAGGGTACGGAAAAAAATTTTTGCACTTAAAACATTGCCAAAAGTACAAATCGGTCAAAAGCTAACATTGTGCTGGTTCAAAAGTAAAATTTTGAACTCGAATATAAATGTTTCGAGTTTAAACATTTTTATTCTGATTAATTTTATATGAAAAATATTATCAAATCTATCTGTGATAATTGGTTCTGAGAAAAACTACTTATTTTTGATTTGACCTTGAACAAAAGCACAGAGTACTAAGCTCAGGACTATAATAGCTCTTTTCAAGGCTATTATAGGCTTTATATAAGCTTTACTCATCATTCAAGTTAACTATTTACTATAGAATTCAGCGTAAGTACCAATACAAAACATGAATACTACTTATTAAACTACGAGTATTATGATTAGGTACTTATGAACAAGTAAGTTCTATTTT
Source organism: Hypomecis punctinalis (assembly GCA_949316475.1). NCBI lineage: Eukaryota > Metazoa > Arthropoda > Insecta > Lepidoptera > Geometridae > Hypomecis > Hypomecis punctinalis. Next base: position 19,379,674 of record OX438804.1, read on the forward strand.
AACCGACTTGAAAAAAATAGTTTCCCAATTTCTCTGTTGGTTTTTTTTTTCAATGTATGTCACCTAATTATTCCGCCAATCATAACCGATTTCGATGTTTTTTTTGTTAGGTAAATAATACTTCATAGATCATAAAGTTTAATTTTCATCTTATTCGGTTTAGTATCTTTTGAAAAATTTACAATAATCACATAGATCCGAGCCAACTATTCGAAGTTTGTTAAGTCCGTTGTGTAATTTTTGGCGAAAAATAATAATAAATTATTGTACATTCATACAGTACATTCGCTCAAATAATAGCAACTTCTAGCAGATGGAAGCCCTACGCAAACGTAATTAGTTCTCAGCAATTCCATGCAAATGCTATCAGGCCCTGATTACCTCGAGCGTTGTGTTGTTCCAGAGCGGTAATGATGTTAGGGTATCGTAGTCTGCATACTATCAGTAGCTAGCAGAAATTTTAATAATTTCCATCTTTTAATTCTCTATTCACACAGTTACGGTGCTATGTTTTTCAGAATGAAAAAGGAAACCAAATGAAAATGCGAATTTTATTCATAAGCTTACTAGTAGATACGGACATTTAATCGTTAATAAATACTGGATCTTCAGACTGAATGTGCTTAGAAATTATTATGATGGCTAAATTAGTAGGTACCTAATATTTCTCTATCCCGAGTAGAAATAGGACATAATTATGACAGTCAACCAATGAAAACTGCGGACACCGCAGCAGCGTTTGCTAAGTACACATCGAGTTTCTCTCAAATTCAAAGTTTTCACTTCAAGCTGAACGACTCAATCGTAAAACGAACGAACGCGCGAACGGTAAAATCATAAACAAAAAAAATAAAAAATAAATAACTCAAACGATTGTTATATCAGGTGATATGCACAGAAAATTGATTGACGACGCCAATGTTAATGGAACAAAAAGTTAGAAATAAAAATACAATCCTAATTTCAGAGTAAATATTTGATTCAAAAGTTTATATCAAGTAAAATGCGGGCAACCCGTTAACTCAGTTGTTAGGTCTTCAAACCAATACCTAGAACAGGCAGTTGAAATCGAGATAGTTCTATCTGAAATCCGTACCGTGGGGATCGCCACAAGTTTGATTGTTTCTTGTTTGCGCTACCGAACACGAGTGTGGTTGTCGACAAAGGGCTATGCGGGTTGAAATATCCACAAATTCATGGTTTTGTGCCCTAATTTTATCTTATTTGAAGACTGACTCACTGCTCTAGCGCTATAATTCCGTAAATGTCTTCAACCGTGGGAGTTCGCCATTAAAATGTTCTATGTTTATTTGAAACATCGGCACTTAATGTCTTATCCCTGAGGTCTTTATTTCTTTTTAAGTTATTTAAGACTAATCGCGCACTAAAATTACGAAATAAATAAATACCTCATCATCCCGACGTTTCGGCCGAGTTGCATCGACCGTGGTCACGGGTAGACTGGAGTATGTAACAGCTGGTACCTGGTGTAGCTGGCCAGATACAGAAGTCTGCTATAGCTAAGCATTTGCTTGACTGAGGAGGACGGAGGTACTGGTCATTAGATTGAGCTCCACGACCCAAAAGTCCTCTCCACGGATCGACACTATTTTTCAAGAATAGTTCGTAAAGCGGTAGAAATCAAAAAAAATAACAATTTCAACCGGGAGGATGGATTTAAGTTATCAGCGTCGTGGAATCCTGTTATCAACAAATGTAAATCGCGTAGTTTAGGTAGAAGGACATTATTAGATACCGTCAGTGTTGTGTGTCGTAGTGACAATTTTTCAAGCTCAAGTTGAATTGGCGGTACCAGCTGTTACATACTCCAGTCTACCCGCGACCACGGTCGATGCAACTCGGCCGAAAAGTCGGGATGATGAGGTATTTATTTATCTCGTAATTTTAGTGCGCGATTAGTCCCGTAGTATATAATAATAATGTGTTCAAATCGCTAAAGTTTAAAAACAACATTAAACCAGCGTTACGGACAACTTTTGATATGGGGCCAAATCAATCCGACTTTCGAGCTCCTATGGCACTAAAGTCACATTTCTGTCAATTATCATTTGTAGATGTTTGACGTTTCCAATTAGAGCGACTCCTACGGGGCTTTGTCCTCCGATTTGCATCCCGTATGAAGTCCAAAACCACAGTAAATCATGTGATACTATTCATAATCATTTAATCACATGTCACTATTCCATGTTATCCTATTTAGTGATTAATTATCCAGCGCATTTCAAGCTTAACCAGGAACATGATAAAGTCTGCTGGCATTTTGGTAGCTATTGAAATTTAAATAAATTTCCACAGCAAACAATTTCAGAGTTAATCAATCGTTATCTATTTGGTCGAATAGCTGCTCAATAAGTTTAACGTGTCACGCCTTGTGATTAAACAGCTGATAGATAAATTTTGTTGTGAGTGATTTATCGCAAATAATTGTTAACTGTTTCATTTTAGTACTCGTGAATATACTGTATCGGCCTTTTTACCAGACCACTACTGAACATTAGCCTACCCATGACGGGCGATTAAGAAATATCAACTACGCAAGCCCAGCGCGGAACTGTAGAATCACGTAGGCCATCTAATTTATACATAACGTAACCAGATTTCCTCACGATATTTTCTTTCTCCGTAAAGTTAGTGGTCCAAAGAACTGTTCGCTACGGAACCGGGATTTGAATCCAAGAGGCAAAATCTCACTATTGTAAGCCGCACCTACCTACGTTCATGCGTTACTAATGTTGCTACCGCTATGGTTCCTTGTCGTACGTGTCGTAAATGTAACATTTTCTATCATCATCATCATCAGACAGTGTCGAGTCACGGCTGAGATTAGGCCCCAATTTTTGTAATAATTGTAAACAATATAATCCACGCCCTGGCAAGCGCAGAGTAATACGTTCACTGACCAGGCGGAAAGACCGATTTGCTGTGGATCGCAAGAACGTGCTGGTCACAAAACTGGTCTTATTAGAGACCCCTAATAGATTTATACCAGTCACGTGTCAGCCGTAGGATTTAACGTTGGACATAGGCCATCTCCATAGATTTCTGACTAAAGCCGATTGGATCTAAGGCGTGTGAACGATCTTTGTTCTTCTTCTTCTTGTGGTTTCACTCCTATCGGAGGTTGGACAACATCAGGGCAATTCTAATTTTTGAAGCTGCTGCTCTAAATAATGAGGTGGTACTGCAGCCGAACCAGTCGCGCAGGTTCTTTAACCATGAGTGCCGCCTTCTGCCAGCTCTCCTCTTTCCAGCGATCTTTCCCTGGATGATGAGCTGGAGTATTTGTCATTCCTCATGATGTGACCAAAATACGACATCTTCCGGTGTTTGGTAGTATTCATAAGCTCCGTCTTCTTCTTAAGCCTGCTTGTGTGCATTTTTTTACCTCAACGTTGGTAATTCGGTCACGCCATGAGATCCTCAAGATACGGCGGTAGACCCACATTTCAAACACATCCAGCTTCTTTGTCTGTGTGAGAGTCCATTTTTATTAGATCGTATAATTCGTTTCAAGACGGCCTAAGTCCAACAGTGGACAACTCGCAGGATACATAATGATTATTCAAAAAAGTTTAAATAAGTATATTGTAAAGGTGCAATATGTTCTGTATCAATACGTTTCTCTCGATCAACATGGAGTATTGCAGCATCGCGATGGCTCAGCCTAAATGTCGGGACGTTGTCTGATTTGCTGTGAATTTGATGACCGATAGCAAACAAGGCTGCTTCCATCATCTTCTCGTATCCTGGTATCTTTACTTATAGGTAAATATTTTAAATACTTACCTATTAACTACTTGAGAGTGAGCTAGTTGTAGTAAAAATTTACTACTCTTAGTAACTATCTTAAAATTGCCCAAGCTCGTCCACGAACACTAAGTTGCATAATTATAAATTATTCTATGTATTATTTTTCGCAAAACAATGGCAAAACCGACTTCCATCTTGTACTTCATTCGAAGAGTTTGCTAAATTATACAATTTTTCCATTATTGTTAATTCGCCAATAACTGCTCAGCTGATATCGATAAAGTTTAGATGGGACCACCTCGGGAGTAGGTATACCCTTTCAAACTAAAAAATATTTTTTGATCCGGGCGAAAATATCAATGAGTAAGCCGTGGTGGTCTAGTGGTAGTGACACCCCCCTACAATCGTGAGGTCTTGGGTTCAAATCCCGGTCCCGTACCAATGAATTCCTTGAAATTTATGTACGGAATTTCACACCACGGGCTATTCGGTGAAGGAAAACATCGTGAGGCAACCTGCATGTGTCCGTAGAAGAAATTCGATGGCGTATGTGAATCTACCAACCCGCATTGGGCCAGCGTGATGGATATGGCCCAATCACCCTTCGTGGGTAGGCTTACGTCCTGTAGTGGACTATTAAAAAGGCTGTTACAGTACAGTACAGAAAATATCAATGAACATACCCAAAAAATACATACAGACGAAGATAGAACCTCCTCCTTTTTGTAAATCGGTTTAAAATTGATATGAAGGTGTGTTTTTTTCTGAATTTCAATAACCTAACCTGAGCATTTTTTTTTAATTTCACCATTTGCCTCTCTGCATTATTTTAACCATTCTGTTCTGTCGTTGTCTACATACATTAAAACAAACATAAAATGAGAATTACCTACATAACTTTTTTAAATGATATATGTACATATAATGTGGCCAATTATGAAGGTGCCATCTTAAATTTAACAGCAATTTTGAATATTGCTCTTTCTTTTTCACTATATGCATTTGAAAGAGAGGACATTATTCTAAATTGCTATTAAATTAAGTGCGGCGCGACATTCGTCTCTTTAATACTAAACATATTAAAGAGACAATAGAGCAGAACAAAGGCTCCAAAGTTTTCGCGAGGAATTCGTCTATTGGGCAAAGCCAGTTGACAAAGCTGAAGAGAGAAGATGGCAGTGTAGCGTCGACCAAGGCAGAGGTATTAGAGGAGATCGAAAGGTTCTATGGACAGCTATACGCTTCGGTCGCTAAGCCTGTTAGCAGCGCGGCCAAAGATCCAAGAGCCAAGCTGACCCGACACTTCACCGAAGATATCCCGGACATCAGCCTGTGCGAGATTAGAATTGCCCTGAATCAGCTTAAGAACAACAAGGCGCCGGGTGACGACGGTATCACATCACAGCTGCTGAGAGCGGGTGGAACACCGGTACTAAAAGTCTTCCAGAAACTTTTCAACACCGTCGTCCTCGAGGGCATCACGCCAGAAGCATGGAACAGAAGCGTGGTGGTGTTGTTTTTCAAGAAAGGTGACAGCACCTTATTGAAGAACTACAGACCCATCTCACTTCTGAGCCATGTTTATAAGCTGTTTTCAAGGGTCATTACGAACCGTCTCGAGCGCAGGCTTGATGACTTTCAGCCTTGCGAACAAGCCGGTTTCCGAAAAGGCTTTAGCACCATGGACCACATTCATACGCTGCGGCAGGTTATACAGAAGACCGAAGAGTATAATCTGCCACTTTGCTTAGCGTTTGTGGACTATGAAAAAGCCTTTGATTCGGTCGAGACATGGGCTGTGCTCGAGTCTCTCCAACGATGCCGTATTGACTATCGGTACATCGAAGCGTTGAAGTGCTTGTATAATAACGCCACTATGTCGGTCCGAGTACAGGAAGAGAGCTCCAAGGCGATCCCGTTAAAAAAAGGCGTAAGACAGGGAGACGTAATTTCTCCTAAACTGTTTACGACTACTTTGGAGAACGCCTTCAAGCTCCTGGAATGGAAAGGATTCGGCATCAATATCAATGGCGAATACATCACTCACCTTCGGTTTGCCGACGATATAGTAGTCATGCAAAATCGATGGAAGAGCTCGGCACGATGCTCGAAGGCCTCAATCGGGTTTCTCAACAGGTGGGTCTTAAGATGAACATGGACAAGACGAAAGTCATGTGTAATTCCCATGTTTTACCCACCCCGATTTCTGTTGGAAACTCGGTTCTTGAAGTCGTTGACTCGTACGTCTGCTTAGGACAAGTAGTCCAGTTAGGTAGGTCCGACTTCAACAAAGAGGCCAATCGCCGAATCCAACTCGGCTGGGCAGCGTTCGGAAAATTGCGTAGTGTCTTCTCGTCCGACATACCTCAGTGCCTCAAGTCGAAAGTTTTCGACCAGTGTGTGTTGCCAGTGATGACTTATGGCACAGAAACGTGGTCTCTCACTATGGGCCTTATTAGTAAGCTCCAAGTAGCCCAACGAGCTATGGAGAGGGCTATGCTCGAAGTCTCTTTGCGTGATCGAATCAGAAATGAGGAGATCCGTAGAAGAACCAAATGGCAATGGGCAGGGCACATAGCGCGGAGGACTGATGACCGGTGGAGTCGAAAAGTTCTCGAGTGGAAACCACGTACCGGCAAGCGCAGCGTAGGACGTCCACCCACAAGGTGGACAGATGACCTCATTAAGGCCGCAGGATCGCGCTGGATGCAAGCCGCTATCAACCGGTCTTATTGGAGATCCATAGGGGAGGCCTATGTCCAGCAGTGGACGTCTTTTGGCTGATGGCTGGATGGATGGATGGATTAAATTTAGGGTGGCGCTTTCATCATTGGCCACAATCCTTGTGAATAGTTTAGTGAAATACATTTTATTTATGTTGTATAATTTTTAACATAAAATGAGTTTAATATAAAATTTATTTTATTTGGTTTAATTTAATGGCAACATAAAATTCCCAACTAAAAAGTTGTACAAATGTACGCAAGGCTAACTTTATTACTATGACAAATAAAAGGGACCTACCTGCTGTCCACTTTTGCTAATCCAGGTATATCCTGGGAAGTATTTCTGCTATACATAATTGTCATAATATAGTTATCTTTTAGTGGCCATAAGCATTAAAACTGGAACCCTTTATGAAGGTTAACGGCTGGATGGTTATTTGTCCACTTACTCTAAACTAGCTCCCAGACTATTAGCCAGGACAACTGTGTAAATTCGTAGGAATATATATGTTTTTATTCTATTTCATGAACATTTTTTGAAGTAAAAACCATAAGACTTTTGACCCAAGTCTCAAAATATAACTTAATATTATACAGTTTTCATTACCTGTAATTTAAAACGGCCTTCGATGACAATATTTAAAACTTTAACTAAAAATTCGTTACATTTTGTACCTATGCACATAATAATTTTCATGAAAATTACTGTAGAAGGAAATGTAGAAGAAAAAAGAGGATGGGAAAGATCACGGAAGGTATTTTAGATCAGATCAAAAAGAAGGTAGATGTCATGTCGTACAGGGAGGTGAAGACACTGGCCGAAGACCGTGAGACATGGAAGTTGCTCCACAGACAAGAACCGCGCTCTTAAATTCTGAATGAATACACATAATATGAATGTGAAGAAATAATATAAATTTGTGATCTTCAATAATTACAAGATCATTTTTTGCAAAAATTAGCATGACCGACTTCACTCGTGTTCAGAATCATTACATAGTTTAAAACAAAGTCGCTTTCCGCTGTCTGTCCCCATGTATGCTTATATCTTTAAAACTACGCAACAGATTTTGATGCAGTTTGTTTTAATAGATAGAGTAATTCAAGAGAATTGTTTATATGTATAATACACCTATGCGAAGCCGGGGCGCATCGCTAGAACGCAAATATTATGCACGGATCGATGTAACATTTTTCACATAATTGTTGATTTATCAAAAATGGCTAAGCCAATTTTAATAAAATTTAAATAGCACTAATTTCCAAGTATATTCTTTTCAATAAAAAAAGAATTTTTGAAATCGGAGTACTATAAAAAAAGGAATACATGAAAGAAAAAAATATATACGCGTCGAATTGTATACCTCCTCCAGTAGTTCGTCGGTCAAAAATACCTACTCTGAAAATGAGTTCTGCGCAGCCACGTCATCTTCAGCTATTGCTCATTCCCTATTGCCGTTAACCCAATTTATATCCAATGCACAAAACCAGTTATAGGTTAATACTTCCATCATTATAATGTCCCAACCTAAAGCAAAATTATCCAAGATAACAATAACATATTTGATCGAAAGAAATAAAATTAAACCAAAACAACTAGAAGAAAACTAGTTGGCCGAAGCGAAAGCGACGGTCTCCGTTTGCAACACGGCAATTTTGCTTTAGTCTGTTTGTTTGTTTTCTTCTACAGGTCGCATTTATGAACCAAATCGGTCAAGAATGAGTCAAGACTATAGATGGGCGAATGAAGATCCAGTTAAAGAGGTGTGCCGCAAGGTCTACTGTTTGGAGAACTAATAAGTCTTAATATCTTTCATGTTTAAGCCTATGATTATGATACAAGTATGAGCTCGATACAATAGAGAATAGACCTACATACCATGACAGAGCCCAAGTTAAGTAATAGGTTAGCAGAACGGCCCAGCCAAAACTTGTCCGATTAAAGGCTAACAGCTCCAAAAGCTCAAACCTTTGGGTGCGGGCGTCCTGCCTCTAACCTCGACGGATACTCCTACAGTTTGCTACTGTGGTATACAGTTACTCAACTTAGAACATAACATAGATATCTCAAGAGTTCAACCACCGCCAGCAACGTTGTAAGTTAGTACCTAAAGATAAACCATTGAATACTTTGACTAATTTGGCGTTAGTGTCAGGTAGTGTGTAGATCCTACGTGGTATAACATAGGAACGGAATTACAAACTTTGAATCAGTAATACAGATTCAAATTCTATAGTCATGATACATTTTTGAGTTCCTTAACCCCAACAAAGACCCAAAAAAAATCGTATAAAATCGAGCGTCAAATTCTACAAAATATCTCCGGAATTTCAAGCTACTCTAGAACAATCTTATATAAAAAAAAAACAAAAATGACAATAGTTTTCGTTTACTGCATAATTTCTGTTCAATTTTGATCCTACGCAAATTTACGTACTGCCTACATAATTGTACTTCAACTCGGTCCACATTTCGCAACATTTTCAATACAGCAATTTGGAAAGGCAGCTAATTCAAGTTCTAAGATTTCCTATTATCCTATTTGAATATTATCTGGTCAGTTAGATCGGAAACGGTTTAAAGCGACAGGAAACAGCACGCCCCTGATATTGACAATTATTTGGTGTAACGAATGTCCTTTGAAGAACTCGGACGTATACTGTGGAGCACTTAATCCTGCAATGGTCGCGCGCCTAAATGTAACGGGAGTGGTCGCGCGGTCTACATTTTCTAATAGAAATAAAAACAATATTAATGATTTTTATGAAATATGGGTTCATGAAGTCGTTGACTCGTACGTCTACCTAGGACAAGTAGTCCAGTTAGGTAGGTCCAATTTCAAGAAAGAGGCTAATTGCCGAATCCAACTCGGCTGGGCGTGGGCAGCGTTCGGAAAATTGCGGAACGTCTTCTCGTCCGACACACCTCAGTGCCTCAAGTCGAAAGTTTTCGAACAGTGTATGTTGCCAGTGATGACTTATGGTACAGAAACGTGTTCTCTCACTATGGACCTTATTAGGAAGATCCAAGTAGTCCAACGAGCTACGGAGGGGGCTATGCTCGGAGTTTCTCTGCGAGATCGAATCAGGAATTTGCAAGTTGAAATGGTAATGGGCAGGGCACATAGCTCGGAGGACTGATGACCGATTGGGTCGAAAAGTTCTCGAGTGGAGACCACGTACCGGCAAGCGCAGCGTAGGACGTCCACCCACAAGGTGAACGGATGACCTCAGTAAGACCGCAGGATCGCGCTGGATGCAAAACGCTACAAACCAGTCTTATTGGAGATCTTTAGGGGAGTCCTATGTCTAGCAGTGGACGTCCTATGACTGAAACGAAGACGAAGAATTGGTCGCGTGGGCTACCATCGTAGTCTGCCCTCTTTAATGACCTCCTGTGACAAAACCAGGTGCAACCTGCACCTAGAGCTGCTTTGAGCCCGTTTTTTGAACATCATTTGAAAGTACCTAGCGGTATAAGAAGCTGGCGCTAACTGATTTTGAGTAATCTTCAATTTTATGTGGGTGGCCTACATATGTATATATTATATGTAGCCCACGCGACTACTCAAGGGTTAAACCATTTGTTAAAGGTATCGCTCGTTTTGAGATACAAACCTTCGACTAGCTTATAGTGGCAGCACAGGATTCTTGAGATTGGGCATGTCGTATTAATCTTGGGTTATCTTGCTATTTGCTTAAAATCACGACAATGCGCACATAAAGCCTATAATCGTTTCAGCCATATAATAATGAAACGTAATTATTACTCACAGAAAAGAGAGTGAGTTCGGCCCGTATGAATAAGGTCAAGATAGACCAACGTGCTATGCTCGGTGTCTTTCTGTGAGATCGAATCAGAAATTAGCAAGACCCGCAAACGAACCAAAGTTACCAAGATAGCCCAGTAAATTAGCAAATTAAAGTGGCAGTGGGCACGGCACATAGTTTTGGGGCCGTAAAGCTCTCAAATAGAGACCACAGACCGACACAGTAGGATGTTGGACCTACAAGGTGGACACCGACAAGGTGGACTGAACAAATAAAGATCGTAGGAACGAACTGGATACAGGGCGCTTCCAACCTGCCTTATTGGAATTCCATAAGGTTTACGTCCAGCAATGAACTTCCTACTTGTGGCTTGTGAGCTTGTGGATGGATATATGAATTTTATTTATTACTCACAGCACAACAAATCACTCATTCGTGTGTACTCACTGACACAATACTGTATTCTGCAATGTACCTATGTTTCGTAAATATAGGTATATTTTGCGATGTTTTCGTACTTGCTGCATATAAATGTAAATATCTCGTGCACCACCGCGCCGGGTAAAGAAAAAAAACACTCTCTAGATCTCTACAAGTAGCACGCATATCTAAAACGATAATGTTACGTTTTATTAATTGTCGGCACCCAATTGATTTTAAATGGACGGGATAATGGGCAACGTGTCGGGCGAAATCGTTTCGCAAAAACAATCACGGAACGTTATTGGAGTTAATTGCTGTGAAGTATTTTAATAAAGTAATTTTGTCGAAGCATTTGAGTGTATATTTCGTGCATTCCCGCGGGCACCTGCCTCGGCTCCGCCGTTTGCGCAAGAGTTGCAAACCACGTGCTATTCAAATTGAACGGTTCGATTTTAATTTCAAATTCAGAGCTGCGATTTAAATGAATGACAATGATTCACTGTTTACTGTTTGGTTAATTTGAATTGCGTCGAAAGTCGAGATGAGAATAGTTGCAACACTGTTGTATTTCATTAATTTCACATTCATTACAATACAAATAAAGTTGATTTTAAAAACGTATGTACAATCAAAGTAGATAAAAATATACGCTACGCACACAACATAAGAGGAACAATATAGTCACAAGCAAAAGGTATGTTCAAGCAACGGGCCACACGTTTCTATAAATCACACTTAATGCATTTTCTATTTATTCATTTTGAATCAAAAATAAATCTAAATCGATACATTCATTTGTTATCAATGCTGTCATATAGATTCCCAAATAATACAAATGTTAATTTACAAATTATAATATAGTACATACTTTTTTCAATGTAATTTGAGTTTGCTAGTAAGGAAGTACATGTAAATATTATTGTTGCATTAAATGATTGAATAATGAGTATTGCATATTTTAAGTTAATAATTTTCTTATGCATCGGATACCGAATTTTTAGTCACCTGAAATAAAATTGAAAACATGTCAATTAAAATAATAATTTTACGACATTACGATTTTGTGTAATGACCAGTAATGATATTTATAATGTAAATTGTTATTGTGTACAATTTATTTTGATAATCAAAATTTTAAAAATAATTTATATTTGACTATATGTTTTTTTCAATTATAGTAACGATAAGTACATGATTATTTTAAATTTTTAAACACCTTTACATTCTTAAGTTACATTTTTATAACTACATACGAGTATTATTAAGAAATGAATTACGTTGAGTGAAGTATTTTCCGTATTGTTGTTTGTGTGGGTACCTACTGTTTATTGTTTTGAATTTATTTTTTACTACTTCATTTCTTTTGATTTTTATTTTGTTATTTGTGGGTTTTTGTTACATCTGTGTAAAGTGTGACAACGAAAATTTAAATTGTTACTTATAAGTTATTTTTATCATGTAAGCGACAGAAATGTCTTTAATGATAAATAAATTATTTAAATCTGAACCTAATTGTTAATTTATTGTTTGCCCTGAAACAGTTATCAATAAAATAATGTATTGTATTGCGAAATAAAGGTAATCAAAATCCTATAGGTAGGTATCCTTATAGACAGTGAATGTCAAGTTACCAACTTTAGTAGATAATTGTAAGCTATTTTATATCTACAACACATTCGGTCCGATAATAAGTAGAAAATTGGTTATAGTTATTAAATAATTACTTAGAATTTAGCGCTACAAAACTCAAACAGACCTTTCAAATCAGTATACAATTCCACCACGTGCGTTTAAACACCTTCAAACAGTTCAAAACACCCAAACGCAACCAGGTGTTAATTGTTATACCTTATTTATCACCAAACTTCAACATTCTACCGATTAAATAATACGCAGTCAGTGGCCAGTTCAGGGTGAAATTCCTCCGGAGCCAGTATTATTAGACCAAATATTATGACAGTAACACAAGCCCTAAATAATTTGTACTTTAACTTTAAGCGAGAAAACTGGATCTAGTTGTTGCAACAGCGCTATTAGGGTAGAGCCTATTCAACCTTGAAGTGCCTGTTACTTAATTATTATGCCAGCCAAATTTAATGCAAGCTAGTGTACCGAGATACCTATTTTTGTGGCCAAGATAGAGTTTATGTAACGGAATAAAGGCCATTAGCATTCATATTGGTTCAAGTGCTATATAGGTGCTTATTTAGAGATGTGCCATTAGGCTTTGCACTGTGTTTTAAATAACTGTGTCCACTAGTTCTTAGTGAACACATTTTCGTAAAACCCATTATTCAATGTTCAATGTCTCGTTTGTAAATGTACTTATCAAATGTAAGCATAATATAGGTTATGTTCAAAAGAAAAAAATTTTTATATAGAACTTTAAGGCTGATTGCTTACATTTCAGAGATTAGTATTAGATTTCGAGTATAAATTTGAATGAATGGTGCTACATTTGGATTTTTAAAAGTTTGTTACATTATTATGTAATTAGTTACGCATTAATTAAGCATCACATGAAACTATTATTTTAATTTAGGTATATAATTAGTATTTTAGGTATTTTTGTTACGATTATATGACTTATGATGTGTAATGTTATTGTATTTCTGGTCATATACGGTAAATTTGGTCATACACGCCTAAAATTATGAAATAAACTTATTTTATTTTATTTGTTTATAATCATGCGTTTATTAAATTCGTCTTTTTTGTTTTTAATTTTTTTTCGAGTCGTAGCTATTCAAGCTAGAACGGTATGTTCTTGTTTCTTAACGCGCACTGTTTTTTTTTCTTCACATCTTTAAATATTTGGTCTAAAGTTAAAGTTATGATTATCCTTTTTGAATTTAAATGCAGTTTTAATTTATACGAAAATGTCAGCTATTACTAAGTGAGTTGTTTGCATGGAGACAAAGTTAATTTTCCGTGCGACAAATTGGAGAGCAAAGCACGTGTGGAAACCTATACCTGCCTATGTAAGTATATTAATCACCATTGAGTGTTAGATAAGTACCGCACCGTGTTTTATCACAGTAATTTGCATCTAGCAACGGGAGAATAGCGTTAGCTTTTTTATTTCAAATAGGTTTGCGTTTGATTACACACTGCCTGATGTTAAGCAGATATGCGGTCTAGGATGTTGCACGCTTACCTAGAAGATACCTGTATATTCGAGATTTGAAGACACGTACATTGTAATTTAGCGGAAAGACAGACTCAGGCAAAGCGTTCCACATTCTGGCAGTTCGTATGAGGAATGTGGACTCAAAACGCTTGGTTCTAACACGTGGGATGTCCACCAAAAGGGTAGCGCTTTGGTCGCGTCTGTCTAGCCGTACGATAGAAGAAAGGGGCAGGTGGGACCAGATTGTGCAACTCCTGGGCGCACTCACCGAAGTGTATCCGACAGTAGGCTGCTAGCAGTAGCTTTATCAATCAATTGCAACATAAACACACAAGCGTAAAAAATACAAAAATCTTTCTAAGAAATAAATAAACTAGAATGACTGAAAGTGATTTAGTGCAGACCTATTTAATTAGCCTGCCAATACCCAGACATAGTTGAAAATACATTATTAACTTATCCCATTACCTTATCTATGTGCAGATAAAGATTTTATTGCTAACAGTAATAGCACAGTTACCGCATAAATTGTGACCTAATTGCAACCTGTCAAATTCATGCAAAAAGCTTTCATAGCACGTGGTCGTTTGATCAATCATTTCAAACCGAATGTTAGAACTAATTTAACAGTACACTGTGGTTATGCATAAATGTTGAACATCAGTGTAAAGTCACTTGTCTATTGGTTTTAAAATATACTTCTAGATCAATTCAGAAGTGAGGAGATTCGTAGAAGAATCAAAGTTACAAAAATAGCCCATCGAATTGACAAGTTGAAATGGTAGTAGAGACTGCTAATAGATTGCAAAGAGATTTGATGGCCGATAGGAAAGAAAATTCTCAAAAGGAGACCATGTATCGGCAAGTGCATCGTAGGACCTCCACCCACAAGGTATATCGACGACCTTATTAAGAACGCAGGATCTCAAAGATAGATTTGGTTTGATTTTGATATATGAGATCTATAGAGGAGGCGTATGTCTAGCAGTGGGTATTCTATGGCCGAAATGATGATGATTTGCATTTTTGACCGACGAACCACCGGAGGAGGTATACAATTCGACGCGTATATATAGGTATATATACATTTTTTTATGTATAACCACGCATAACTTTTTTTCAGCAGCAGTCCGATTTCAATATTTTTTTTTTTTTAAAGAGTATAATTTGAAATTGCTCCCATTTAAATTTTATCGAAATCGGATGAGCCATTTTTGATAAATCAACAATAATTTGAAAAATTCTACATCGATCCGTGCATAATATTTGCGTTCTAGCGATGAGCCCCGGCTTCGCACAGGTGTATTATACATGTAAACATTGCTCTTGAATTACTCTATCTATTAAAAGAAACTGCATCAACATCCGTTATGTAGTTTTAAAGATATTATTATAGATGGGGACAGACAGCGGAGAGCTACTTTGTTTTATACTGTGTAATGATTCTGTACACGGGTGAAGTCGGTCATGCTATTTTTTGCAAAAAATAACTACACAGCGTGTACTCAAACTTCTAAAAAAATTGGTTTCTCCATACTCACATTTCTTTTTCTACTTCTATCTGTATGAAATCACTACTGACTATTCCTATATATATGGCCTCCTCTCCTTTGTGCTATTGTTCCTTATCTCGGGTTAATCTCATTCATAAATGGTCCGCAATAGGTCTGACCTCATCGATCTATCGGTCTGGTGTTCTGCCTACAGAACGCTTGTGGCTATTGGATGACCCTCAATCATGAATTCTCTCCACCACGATACTTATATTATACATGGAAAAACAAACGACCCATTTACAAAAAAACCTGTATTTTTTAGTCGTATCGATGACATACAAAACGCATGTTTAGTATACGTGCGATTTAATCCCGCATTAGTTATATCAGTAGCAAGAACCTGAAAACTCGCGAGAAAAGTTGACTCTGCTTTCGGAAAGTTATTTAGATTATTTCTTTCATTCAAACCCAAGTCAAAGAAATACCTTATGAATAATCGTAATACATTTTATTTTACGTTTACGTCCTCTAAGTGTATAAACGACGTGAAATTGCTTTAAAAATAATTGACAATTACTTCCTCTTGAAAATTTTTGTCTAACCATAATCTTTAAATTTCCTTGCAGCTAACCTAAAAATATAATCTTAAATTTATCCTCAGCCATAAGCTCTACTCTTCAGTGTCATTGTATATTCAGATCTCGCTAGAGAGTAGGTTCCAAAATGTACGGAACCGTTCCTTGTAAATATTTTGGTAACCAAATGCAACGGCTCGAAGCGTATTCCTTTGAGGGATCGCGACGGGTCTCGATTTTGGTCGGCTTAACTTGCATGGATGCATTAGATACCGTTTACACTGGAAGGTATAACTAAATTTATGGTAAATAGAGTTTCGATGGAGTCAATTAAGTTTAAGGAATGTTTGTTTAGCAGCGGGCATAGGCATTTAAGATGTACGTACTTACTTACAAAATATCTTTTATTTATTAATCCAAAATATAAACATAATAATTATCTAACTAGTAACGTATAAATAACAGCCACAGTGCGATGCGATTTGTAAGCAGAAGAACTGTTTTTTAAGTTCTTGTTTTTACTGTACTGTCCTTGTTTTTAATAGTCTACTGCAAGACGTAGGCCTACCTACGAAGGGTGATTAGGTCATATCCACCGCGCTGGCCAAGTGCGGGTTGGTGGATTCACCTACGCCATCAAATTTCTTCTACGGACATATTATGCAGGTCGCCTCACGATGTTTTCTTTTACTGTAAAGCCAGTGATGTGAAAATCTGTACATAAATTAGAAAAAAATAACCTTTCTACGGGACAAGGATTTGAACCCACTACCTCACGATTGAAAGGCGGGTGTCACTATCACTAATTTATTGGTTATACCATAGGATTAACTCTGCATCTGAACTGAATTAGCCGAAGCTAGTTTTTAAGCTATTTAATATGAGCTATTTATAAGCTTATGGTGCGACAACATTGACAGATAGAAGAGGATTTTGTCCTGAAATAGAAGTCAAAAGGCTAATACAACGATATGATAGTCTAAAATGGCTAAACAATTATAACTACTTAGTCTTACTATCTAACGTATCAATCGAGTCATGATAACGCGCAGTTGAATTCAATTCCAACCTATACCTAATTTACCTAATCGATAAGAAACACTTACCCGACCTAAGTTACGAGATAATTATAACATTGAACCAAATCCATGCTGAAACCGAGCACGCGTTGCATTCGAGCGATATGGTGCTTCGCTGACAGCCGTCATTTTACGCCGTACAAAGGCTTCTCATGAATATTTGAGCGCTCATCAATGCTCAGCTTGAGATATCGGATTTTCCGCTCGAGTAGTGATATTAAGACTCTACCGAAAAGGCGCGGAGTAGAGATGTGTGGAGCTAGGTTGTAGTATTACAGCAAAAGCTATTTTTGCTTACTGCAGAATAAAATGTCTTTTAGCATAGCACACATCGCTGTAAAAAGTTCTTCCTGTTTTCTATTTCGTTTTCATGAATATTATTGAGCGCTCATTAATTGTCAGCTTGAGATATGGGATTTTCCGCTCGAGTAGTGATATTAAAACTCTACCGAAAGGTGCGGAGTGATGTGTGGCAGGGCTTGGAACCGGTTTAAAATTAACCACAGTTAAAGCGGTAAAAACAGGTTACTCTGATTTTTTCGTTCAGCAAAACCGCTAATAGATTGTTATTCAAACCTTTATTTACCGGTTTATTCCGCGAGAGGCACGTTCAGTGGTAGTATGTTGGTCCATTACACAAGAGCGATGTTTGCTTACTGCAGAATAAAATGTCTTTTAGCATAGCATACAACATCATGAACAATTTTTCCTGTTTTCTATTTATTTCTCATTAATGTTTAAGTGCTCATCAATGCTCAGCTTGAGATATCAGACTTTCCGCTCGAGTAGTGATATTAAGACTCCACCGAAAGGGCGCGGAGTAGTGATAGAGGTTGGTTGTTGTCAGTATGTCATGGTGCGCCGGCGCGTACTGGAGATCTTCCTAGTCGGCATCATGGTGCCTTTCGGGAATATTCCAGCACTCTGAGCTCACTATGTCTCCAACAAGGCCAGTAAAGTACTCTGGTACATACGTCTCATTATTCAAAGTATAAAAATGCCTATTGGCTTACAGCAGAACAAAACAAAATCTTTGCGCACGATGGTGTTTTTCTTCTCGTTGAGAAAATTTTGTGGTGGATTCAAGGACTACAACTCTTTAGAGATTTCCGTTCAAATCCGTTTCGCAATGCTTTGGTAGAGTTTGGACCTCAGAGCGATAGGCAGGCACATTGAATGGTGAGAGAAAAGTGACTAAAATGAACCGAGTAAGCTGCAACAAAACTTATGCAGACCTTAGCGATGTTGTGCTGCGACTAAAATACCGACTTTATATTATTTATTTTACCAAGGAGAAATTTTAAGTCGATCTTGTTATGAAAATATTTTTGAAAAATTTATAGTATATTCCACCTATTTGTAAATTTAATGGCTCTCTATCTAAAATAGCACGGTTTAAATCAGTTGAGTTAGCTAGACATCTTATGAGATGATTAAATGTTACTATCGGACCAACGAAATTGCAAAACATTTATGGAACAGACGTACCAAGAATCAAGAGCAAACGTACTATATATTTTTACAGAACTAAAATAAGCTTTAAACAAAATCTGGTATCTGGCAAAAACCTCGAAAGAAAATTAAAAAAAAAAATGTTTGCTCAACAGTTTTCTCTGTTTTTCAACTTAGTTATGCGAACAAGTGAAAGTTTTAATGAGTTTCATGTTTATTGCGTCTACTATCATTCTTTTGGTAAAGACATTCAGCGAAACAGAAAAAAAATAGAATATTTTTCCATTATTACCAATGGGACGGTCTAAATTTTGTTACTTGTTAGTTTTGGGCTAACAGGTGAGGAATACAATACGAGTATAACTTGAGATCACAGTACACTAAGAACAGTAAGTCATCTTCATAAAAATGACCACTGCCTACAAATAAATTGATCAGTAGATTTATTGGTAATTTGGTTTTAAAAAATTACTGGCTGTATTACATATTATCTTGTTATATTAGATCTCCATTGCAAAACAAAAGTACCTACTGTAAAAATATTCATTGGGTAACAATCGAAGTGACAAAATTAATTCGACGTCCTGCCTAATTCTAAACATTTACATTACGTGTCGATATAGTGGAGTTTGTGCCTAAATCAAAATAAATACAAAATACCAAGTAGCCAAAAAAGCTTTTAAATAGGAAAAAACAGGCTTGATCATAGAACATTAGGTACTACAAGAAAGAATACCCTAGACAGTTCTAATACGGGGTCAAAATTACAGGAGAGCAGATGCAAATTAGCAAGCATTTCGAAGGTAAAGAGGTGACTGTAACAGTTTGAAAGTATCCCAGTGGCGTCGCACAGTCTCATGCATAATTTAGAGGGAATATCGACCTCAACGCGGGTGCCATCGCACTAATAAATGAAACTTGTGACGTGAAAAGTAACGTCACTAGACACTTCTACGCAATAAGAAAAATATGGGAACTAAAGGTGGAGAGTCTAACAAGAGTTATCATTGTGCCCGTTCATCATGAGGTAGGGTCAACACTGTACGTTTTTATTATTTATTATACATAATTTACTCATGTATCAACGTAACATTGGCTGACTTTTCTTGCATACAATATTTTACAACATATATTGTCTAATACTGCTTACCTACATTTATGGTTGAAGTTCTTTTGATAATACGTAATCTTCCCTAGAATATTTTGATTGAAAGTTAAAAATTTACACAAATTCCTCTTCTTTACAAGCTAAAAGATATCTATGGGTAATAGGCCCAATTATAAAGGCGCCATTGTAAATTTAATAGCAACGTAAAAATTGTTCTCTCTATTCAATGCCTAAAGTGACAAAGAAACAGAAATATTCTAAATAGCTATTAATATTACGATGGCGCCTTCATATTCAGCCTATTGTATTCTTTTTATTCCTAAATTAGGTGTTCATTTTACAGATTTTACATTTTGAATCGCTTATATCATGGGCTATTTAAACTTTGGATTATTATTTTAGGGCTCTTAAAACTAAACCTACTGTACTAACTATACATCATACTTGTGCCTCTCGAATGCATATAGTGAAAAAGAAACAGGAATAGTCTAAAATGCTATTAAAACTACGATGGCGCATTCATAGTTATTATCTGTTTAAAACATTTTCCAGATCAATTCTTGTTCGTCATCGATTCGTTGAAGGAAAACAGACGACTTTTCGTCGATGCTTACTTGGCTCCTTTTGCTCCGTAGCGCGTTAGCTCTAAAGGTAAATTCAATGCGTATGAACAATGCTTATTAAACAGACTGCGGCAAAAACATAACTCAGAGATAATTAACAAGCACCGAAAATTTATATCGACGATTCTAACTGCAGTGTCACATAAACAACAACACAATGATGATAAAGCATTCCGACGTGCACGGCTTGTTTAGTTCAGCATGCCAACCGCACTAAATTGCTCTGCATAATGCCAGTACTTAGCCAGTAATTTGGTAATCTGTGTTCAGCCGGCAACGGTAATTAAATGTTGGCGGGAGAAATCACTTGCGAGCCCAACTTTATCACGTAATTACGAGTTTGTAGGCACATTACGATTTTGCAAGGAATCGTATCACTCCTGATGACGACGTGTTTTTTATTAAGACTGAAATCTTTAATTAATACGTTCTGTGAATTTTTACGTGATATCGTCTTATAGATCGATAGACGCCGGCTACACGGATGAAAAAGTGTCACGTTCCGCTTGAGCTGAGCGTGCCATTGAGAGCGCGGAACAAGCAATAGAATTAGAATTAAAATCATTTGTTGATGTATTGAGCTTAATACTAAAATTAAATATAGAACAGTTTGTATAATAATAATAATAAAGAGACACAATCGGCTTAAGCGTTAGGCTTGTTTCAGTTGTTTTGTTGATTCAATAATGTTTTTTATGACGTTCTCACGTAAAATTATCGTCCTTAAAAAAAATTTACAGTAAACCAATGTTTTCTCCACAATTTTTAAAATTGATTTCACAGAATAGGTACAAAAAAATGAGTCCAAGATTTGAATAAAACTTGCAAGTAACCATTATTTACATTTGCTTAGGCATTGTAAGTGTACTAGTACTATTAACTTGAACAGCTCTCTTCTATGACCATTTTAATCAACTCAAACGCAAAACCTTTGCGTATGAAAAAGAAAATGTCTAATAACGTTGCCAATAAGTCAGGAATAGAACTATTGTAATACAAATAAGCATTCGAATAATAGGAGAAATAATTGCAAGCTGTCCCGCAAAACCTAAGAGCAAAACCCAGTCTTATTTTGACAGTAGGTAATAATAGACATGTCTATTTAAAGCTGATCCAAATCCAAGATTACATTTCCCAGACACTTGTCAATGTCAGTCATATCAGTAGCAAAAATAGCTGAAAATATTCCTTCTAAACTGCGCTCCAAATCCACAAGATATACGCTAATAGAGTTTCCTCCAACTAGCAAAATGGCGGCGATAATCAACTGACAATAATTAAGAGCAGTCAAACTTTCCCGGCCATTTTCTTCCGTGTCGGTGGTAAAGTTTAAAATTGCTTTACCTTGGTTAACGCCGGGTTCAGTTAACGGAGAAAAGATTCAAAGTGCGCTTCATTAAAACAGAGTTGGGCCGACAATAGGTGGATCGTAGGCCTCGGAACTTCGAGCAAATATCTATAGAGTCACAATCGTGCAAAAAAAGTGTGCGAGCCAAAACTCTGCCCAAGATACGTAATGGGCAGGGTTTTTAGTTAGTCGTAAGCCGTGGTGGTCTAATGGTAGTGACAACTACCTTACAATCGTGAGGTCGTGGGTTGCAAATCCAGGTCCCATACCAATGAGTACTTTAAAATTTATGTACGGAATTTAACACCGCTGGCTTTTCGGTGAAGAATTAGAATTAGAATATGGCCCAACCACCCTTCGTGGTTAGGCCTACGTTTTGCAGTGGACTATTGAAAAAAGGCTGATACAGTACAGTACAGTGCAAGGTGTTTGCAAGCCGACTACAACGCCGTACGATGCCAAAGTGCTCGGTTACAAGCACTAATTAGGTGATATAACATCGAGATACGAGAAAATGGGTCAGTGTGGATTAGTTAATGTAGGTATGACGGACCTTGGACATTTTTTTTTACTACTTTCACTTAGGGACTATGGCTCTGTAGATATTTGCTCGAAGCATCGGAAGCAATTAGTGGGGAAAGAAACCGACGGCGCAATCCGCCGTACCTGCCTTTCATACGGCACAACGCAGCGGTGAATGCATTGAGATGACCCCGCTCATTCATTCGTTCTCGCCGCATTTGTGACTCTAAATTTTATTTTTATTTTGCTTTTTCCTGGCTGTGACTGGAGATGACAATAGGCACACAAACAATGTAGAGGAATTCTATCTATAAATACGAATGTACTGTATTCGAGTAGATGCATATTATTGCTTGCGGTCTGTTTGGACTGAAACTTATTGAATGAATATAATGAACTAATTTTAAAATCACCTTTTCCCAAAAATATTATTACACATATATACTGATATAGAGCATACTAAAAGTACGTACTGTACGTATACGTGACACTGTACATAAATAATATAATTATATTTCACAAAATATAGCAAAACCGACTTCCGTAATGCAAAATTCAAATAGTACGCTCGAACTGATGTGTACAATTTTTAAATTATAGTTGATTTTTCAACAAACGGCTTCTGAAGCCGATTTTTGTAAAATTTAAATGGGTACCCCTTTTGAACTTATGGACCAATGATATATAATATTGGTTCTTTTTTTTTTTTATTTCGAATAGGTTTGCGTTTGACTACACACTGCCTGATGTTAAGCAGATGTGCGGTCTAGGGTGTAGCACGCTTACCTAGAAGATACCTATTTACTCGGGATTTGAAGACACTCACGTTGTACTTTAACGGAAAGACAGACCCAGGCAAAGCATTCCACATTCCGGCTGTTCGTATGAGGAATGAGGATTCGAAACGCTTGGTTCTAACGCGCGGAATGTCCACCATAAAAGGGTGACGCTTTGGTTGCGTCCGTCTAGCCGTACGATAGAAGAAAGGGGCAGGGGGGACCAGATTGTGCAACTCCTGGGCGCACTCTCCGAAGTGTATCCGGTAAAAGACTGACAAACACGCTACCTTGCGACGATGCTCAAGACTTTGCAGCTGCGTCTTAGTCAAGGTGTCGTTGTCAATCAGCCTCCTGGCTCGCCTCTCAATAGACTCCAGAGCCTCCAGTTGATATTTGGCAGAGCCATCCCAAAGGTGAGAGCAGTATTCCATGCAAGACCTGACTTGTGCTTTATAAAGACTAAGCAGTTGCTCAGGTGTGAAATACCGTCTCACCTTAGAGAGAACACCAAGTTTTTTGGAGGCTAATTGGGCTTTGGACTCCATGTAAGAGCCAAAGTTAAGAGAAGATGAGAGTGAAACGCCTAATAATTCCAAGCTGTCAGTTACCGGAACGGAGACACCACGGAAAGCGGGAGACAATTAAAAGGGTCTCTTTTTGGCCGAAAACAGACAGCCCTGAGTCTTTGTGGCATTAAACTTGACCAGGTTAGTATCACCCCAGTCGGATACCGCCTGCAGACTCAAGTTGAGCCGTTCAACCATAGCCTCTCTGTATAACTCGATCTGTGGCCCGCTGGTTCTTGCATCGGATGTGTAGCTCTCCACGACTGTACTGTCATCTGCGTACCCAAAGATCCCGGGCTTAAGCAGATCGTTGATATGCAGTAGGAAGAGTGTCGCAGAGAGCACAGACCCCTGAGGAACACCGGCATTGATAGCCATTTGGTCTGACGAGCAGCCATCAACGACAACTCGTATCGACTGATTCCTCAAGAAATCTGATATCCATGTGCAGAAATCAGCAGGCAGGCCGTAAGATGGAAGCTTGTCAATAAGGCTCTCGTGCCAGACCCTATCAAAAGCTTTGGAAATGTCCAAGGAGACAGCCAACGCCTCCCCGTGCTTCTCCATGACCTCACTCCAGATGTGTGTGGCGTACGCTAGAAGGTCCCCAGTAGACCGGTTTCGGCGAAAGCCGTTCTGGCGGTCACTGAGTAAGTCATTCGCTTCCAGGTAGGCCAGGAGCCTGTTATTTAGAACACGTTCCATACTCTTACAGAGTATAGACGTGATCGAAATTGGCCTGTAGTTGGCAGGGTCGGCACGGCTGCCCTTCTTGGGTACAGGTTGCACGTTAGCAAGCTTCCAAGATCTGGGCACTTGACCTGTCTTCAGAGATAGGCGAAAGAGGCGAGTCAGCACAGGCGACAGCTCAGGCGCACAAGTCCTCAATACAATGGCCGGAATACCATCAGGGCCACTGGCTTTGTTCACATCTAGACTGCGGAGAACTTTGAGGACCTCCTTTTGCCGGATGTGTATTTCACTCATTACAGTGTCACAGTTTGGCAAAGTTGGAGGTCTCGCACTACCGGGGTCTAGACGCGAAGACTCAGCAAATTGAGATGGAAATAAATTTGCTTTCTCCACCGCGGTATGGGCCAGTGAACCATTGGGTTTCAGCAACGGAGGCAGTGAGGGGCGGAAGAAGTTCGCTTCAACCGATTTAGCTAGGGACCAGAATGCCTTACTACCCGCAGGGTAAGAAGCAAGCTTGTTTCCCATTCGACTAATGTGGTCAAAGCGAGCCCTCCGCATAACCTTTTTGCAGGACTTAGCAGCCCTATTGTATGCCTTCTTCCTCAGACGAACGTCCCTCAACTTACGGTTTCGAGCATCGACCCAAGCCAGGTATGCCTGATGCTTTTGCGCTTCCGCGCGTCCACATTCAGGCCCAAACCAGGGCCGAGCTTTGCTAGACAGAGGCACGTCCGAAAATGGGATGAAGTATTCCATGGCGGTACGAAGCACATCTGTCACGGCATCCGCGCACGCAGAAGGATCATCGGAAGAAAAACAAACAGGCTGCCAAGGATAAGAAGCAAAGAAACACCGCATCTCATCCCAATCTGCTGACTTGTACCGCCACACGCGCCGTGACCCTTTGGGACTGGGATCTGATGGGGAGTAGACGGATACAGATTTCACCAGACAGTGGTCAGATGTACCTAACGGTGGGGAGATCGCCACTGAATAACGGTCTGGATCGGTAGTCAGCAGAAGGTCCAAGCAGTAGGCCGTGTGCGAGTCAACATCAGGTACCCGTGTGGCGCCTTGAACCAGCTGGGTGAGATCAAGTGTCAAGGCAAGCTTGCGCGTCTCAAGCCCAGCATGGTTTGTGTCCAGGTATGGGTGAAGCTACTCTTTATGGTGGCCATTAAAATCCCCCAGGATCACTAATTGGGCCGAAGGGTAGCTGAGTTGAGCAGCATCCGCCGCCTCACTAAGGTATTCGGTGAGTCTGGTCGTCTCCTGGTCTCCGCTATGTGATCGGTATACACAGGCGTAGATAATTTTCTCTACGCCAGTGTCCGCCAAAGCCCAGAGCACGGAAAATGAAGGGTCTTCAAACCTACGAAGGCGCAGAAAGCAAATGTCATCCCGGGCGTACACGCATACACCCGCACGTGGTTTAAAACGGTGCTCCAGGGAGTAACCTGGGTAGGAGAGGTACGACACGTCGGATGGACCAGCAATCTGCGTCTCCGTGAGAAACAATAGGTGGGGTCGATCTGTCTCAAGATGATGATGGACAGGCGTGAGATTTGAGTGCAGGCCCCGAATATTGCACAGGTGCACTTTGAGTGAGAGGGAGTGCTGTCGCTGTGTACACGTTTTTTTTCTTCTACTGTTTCTCATGTTTATCTTAAGGAGTAAAGTAGGTAGAAAGTCGGTAGTGGAACGAGACGTCACTCTGCAGATTCAGTGGTACAACACACAAACCACACACATCTATGGTAGACTAGCCTGGAGACCGCGGGGACGCCCGAGCCCCCCCAAGGATGTCCATCGGGCCCTCTCGTCCGGTCGCCAACCGGCACGATGGCGCAACCCTGGGATTTTTCGACAGATGGCGGGGCAGCCTTTCATGAGTGGCTAGCTCACTACTTGGGCCCCCTACTATCTGCGGTCGGCCAGCGACAAACCGTGCCTCGGATCCCGCTGCCCTCCACGAATAGTCGGCCGATGCGGTAATCGATGTGTGCACCGTATTCAATCCACCAGAGGACGCTACTGTTCCGACCCGACTCCCAGAATGGCGTCACTAGACTACGCGCCGGAACACGAGCTCGAGAGAGTCGCTTGGCGGCACGGCTTAGTCTGGTGGGTGGTCTCTCGCCGCGGCTATAGCCTACCACCAGTATGGTTGCTGCCTGGTTAGCACCACCCAGGACCACGTGTGGGGGACAAAAAATTAAAAGGGTTCCTACCCACGGACGAAGGCAGCTCGGTCCCAAACAGGAGACAAGTGTCAATGTTTAATAAGTCTAGTACGTCTTCTGCCAAGGAGTTAAATTTTTTAAACAAAATATATTTTCACAATAATAAAAACAAATAGGTATTCGTTGTATGTCTTCGTATACCTTGGTTAGGATTCATCATCATCTTTTCAGCCATAGGACGTTCACTGCTTGACATAGGCCTCCCCTAATGATTTCCAATAAAACTGGTTGATAGCGGCTTGCATCCTGCGCGATCCTGCAGGTTCATCAGTTCTCAGCGCTATGTGCCCTGCCCATTGCCACTTCAACTTGCTAATCCGCTGAGCTATATCGGTAACTTTGATTCTTCTACGGATCTACTCATTCCTGATTCGATTTCGCAGAGAAACTCCGAGAAACTGGTTAGGATTATTAAAAAGTAAAATGACTAATGATTAATTCTCAACAGTCTTGCGCCAAAGCTGTAAAAGTAAAAACTTACTAGTGAGAATACGTTGCACACAAATCGAACTCGCATTTTGCGACTTACATTTTTTACCTGATTCATTTTATTGTATTCCTACCAATTTGTTCGAAATGTGCCGCTTATTTCTCGGCAAATCGATTCAAGAAAATAAATTACTAGCCGACAATAAAGCTGATTGACTCAATTTTATACAAATTTCGCAACTGCTTAGAAATTAGCCTGTCGAATACATTCACAATCTAAATCCGTTTCCAATTGCTTCAATACCTGTACGTTTGGTATAAAAATACAGTGTAAACTCTTTATAACAATTACAAGCATCGAGAATTTTTCTAAAGAGAAAAATGACTGTACTTTGAGAGCTGTCCTGCTGAGGAACGAACTGCCTGTTGCTATCAGACAGGCTAAATCCCTCCCTATATTTAAAAATCTAGTTTATCAACATTATCTCTCCTTGTGCTAGTTATAATTGGTATATATTATGTATTTATATATATGTATGTATTTTTACACGTTGTTAGTATATTTATAAGATAATATTTATGTCACAGTATGTATACACCGCCGACCGTATTCCTATTATTGAATTTATCACCAGTCCATCCAAAGGTTGCCTGGTAGAAATCGCCAAAGGCGATAAGGCCGCCATTGTACAACATTTGTAAAAATCTACTGTAATGTATTTATGTTATATGAGATACAATAAAGATATTGTTTGTTTGTTTGTTTGTCGTTATACGGCGTGGAAAAAATGTTCTGCAACACACACAACGCTTTTTTATAAGATAATTAATTTTATGTACTAGTTTCAAAGTAGGCTTACAATTTAGGACTGCTAAAATAAAACAAATAGATGGAATGCCCATTGAACATTTAATCCAAAAAAGTCAACATTGCCGTTCAATCAATCGATCAATCAATAACACTTTATTAGACAACCATATTACATAAGAACAAATCACAGGGACTAAACAATACAATTTATAGGTTTCTAGCTAGCAGCCTTATAGCTTTAAGCGATTTCTTCCAGGCAACCAAGCTGTTGTCATCGTTTCAGCCTGAGAACGTCTACTACTGGACATGACCCACCCCTATAATTCACCAATAGGAAAAGTTCAAAGCGTTTTGCATCTAGCGCGCTCCTGCAGTTTGTAAGGTTGTCCTTTGTCCTTCACCTTCGTTATATAGAATGACGTTATATAAAGTTAACACAGTATACGAAGTTGGTTTCACAAATCCGATGATTGTTGTAAAAAACACGGCTTAAAGGCGCGCTGGTTTTAATGATCGCTCGGCGTCGATCGGTCGAATCATTTTGTATTTAAGTAGTTTTCGGTTGATCCAGATTTTCAGATAACGAGTGTATGATTAATATTGAAAGCACCGACTGTGCTGTGATTAACGGAGGCCAATCAACTGCTGGCTGTATTACCCATTTATTTGGCGCGGATTTTTCGTAGGTTTTAATTAAATTTGTGGAGAGCGATGCTATTTTTTACAGATATCAAGTAATCAAGGTATCGATGGTTTTAATTCTAGTTGCTGGATTTAATGATTAATTTTATTTTAAAAACCAGACTTGTTGACTAATACACGCAGACCTGAGCTCCGTGTGAAGTTGATATAATTAGTAACCAATTTTTGGTAACCAAGGTACATCTAAACATGAATACATAGTCATTGTCATTTATTGATAACACCACTGTTACAAGTCAAAATTTAAATACCATTAGCAATTATATTTCAATACATACAAAACAACAAAACACTTCATATACAATATGAAATTAATGATTATAATTATACTGTCAATGAGTATAGATAGAATGTCACAATAAATAATAAAACATATTATATCAAATAACAAATTAATCAAAACAAACCAATTATATCAAATACAAATTAATTAATTAAACATGTTATTCAATATTCCATACAATAATTAGGGAATGCATAATAGTTATGTTGCGTAATTTTTTCTCAATTATGTCCTTCCATTAAAATTTCTGGTAACTTCAAAAAGTCATTAAAATCATAAAATCGCTGCTTCAAAAGCCAACTTCTAAGTTTACTTCTGAAAGACGCAGCCGAAGTTGCACATTTTCATATCTGAATGTCGAATTTGTGGTTAATACCTATTCGATGTTCATCAATAAAAACTCACTAAACAGGACAATTTTTAATACACGAACCAAAGTTTACATATATTTGCTATTTGCTCTATCAACATTATCACCATTTTAGAAGTCGGACATAGGTTTCTCTTACAGATTTCTATTATATTTATTAATATAGATTAGGACCAATCATAAGCAGCTTGCATTAAGCACGATTCCGCAATCGGTCTGTCATCATCTGTCTACTTTATGGGTGCGCTACGCTCTCCGGTACGCATCGACTTGGCATTTTTGCTTTCATTCTATACTAGTTTTTACCCGCGGCTTTGCCCGCATACGCAATATATCATTATAATATATAGCCTATGTACTATTCTGATATATAAGCTATATTATTGCAAAGTTTCATTTCAATTCGTTCAGTAGTTTTTGCGTGAAAGAGTAACAAACATCCATACATCCATCCATCCATCCTCACAAACTTTCGCGTTTATAATATTAGTAGGATATTAGTAGGAAGTAGGATTGATACGTACTCGTACGTGATCTACGTTCCAAAAGCTTTAGTTAAAAAGTTAAAAGCGTTAGCGACTCTTTTGCGATTCGCCCAATGATGATGATTATTCCAATAAGACGTACGTAATATTTTTATAGCAAAACAAAAAAATTAAAAATGCTTCAAAAATATTCAGCCTTTAATTGGAACCATCAATACATACCGATGATCACCTCAAAATAAAGCTCATCCAAATATTCCATCCGGGAATAGCAAAACAAGCGCTCAAGCGCCCGGCCTGGGTAAATCCAATTTTATTACGCTAATAAAAGGCAATCCAATTAGAGCTGGAGATTTTTTACAGCGCGAGGCTGCAGGACTCTCGAGTGAAGGGCTGTGGCTACAGGTTCCGAATGTAACTGCTGTAAGCAAGAAATGTAAAGATGAAATAAACAAGTCAGTGCAACGTGAATCTGGATAAGAGTGCTGTTACTACATTTCTCATCGTTGCTTTTTAACCCTTTAACTAACTCTTTTTAAGTGCCCTGAGTTCAACCACTATTTTAAATTGCCTTGTTGTCCCACATAAGCCGCAATATATTTCATGATTTTAAAATTAATAAAAGATGAAGAATAAAAAGCTAAGTCACACAGAGCAAGATAAGTAAGAGTTTGTGTTTATACTTAAAGTTCACAATAAATGTTTACCTATTTCTGAACTAATTGATAAAATACGACAGTCACAAGCGAGTAGGTACCCAAATAGATGGTGAACAGTTGTCATACTTTAAATAATTATGTTTCTGAATTTTTTCACAAGTTCTGGGCATTAACCGTGAATATAAAAAAAACTGGACAAGTGCGAGTCAGGCTCGCATACCGAGGGTTCCGTACAAATCCAGAAAATGTCATAAAATTGGGAAGTAAGTTGTTTAAATCTCTATACTATTAACCATCGATTAAAAAGTTTTTTTTTTCATTTTTCTCTTCTTACATCTAAAATTACATATTGTTAAAATAATTAAAAATCTGTATTATCATATGCTAATGAAGATATAATGAAATATAAACTGATACAAATCTTTTATATGATTCCTATCATGATACGATTTACTCACTTTGAATTTTAAACCGATATTTCGTGAATTTTGAGGCCCTATTTTTTTGTGATTTAAATTAAAATATGCAGTTTTCAGATTTATTCCTATAATTATGTGTAGTGTCTGAGACAATGCTTCTTTCCAAATTTCATAGTTCTATGTCAGCGAAAAGTACCCTGTAGGTTTTGGTGTTTGTGAGTGCGAAATATGTGGTTTTTTACGACATAAACGGCTTTAACTTTTTTAAACGATAACTGAGATGTTTTTCTTTTACACGAATGCAAGAGACTATATATGTACGTATACAGTTAACATTTCAACTCGATATCTTTACGCGTTCCCGAGATAAGGAGTCTTGACATACACACAGGCGGACAGACGGACAGACGGACAACAAAGTGATTCTATAAGGGTTCCGTTTTTTCGTTTTGGTACGGAACCCTAAAAGAGGGAAGATCGAGCGTAAGGGCCTTCTGTATTTTAACTCTATCTGAAAACTGTCTGTCATCTTAGGAAAAGTATCTCAAATATCACAACAACGACATCCGAATACTTTTGTCTTATATTCTTGGAAAGCGGCGCCGACACCAATTTAAAGATTTTGCTTCAAGTTTAGGTTCACCTTAAAACTGAATCTTTCTTTTATTACATCCATGACGGTAATGAGCAAACGTTGCAAGCGTTTTGGAAGCGGGGACTTATGTTACATGCTTTTTATAATGAGGTTGAAAAGTGGAAAATTTTCCTCAGTTGAAGAGTTTTCAAATGTAATGTTTGTTATACAACCTTACAGTTTGTAATTAATTCCTTTGAAATAAACAAGGAGAACAGTAACATACCAGCCGGCAAAATGTTATTTTATAGATTTTTCAGCAGACTCGTACCTTGTGAAGGTATTTGTTATAGAATACCAATTCTTGGTAAATAACGAGAAATGATTTTGAATACCTACATAAATGTTAAATAGAAATCAAAATAACTAACTACAGCTATTTTTGTATTAATTTACTGAAATATTGTAAATAGATACGCGTTGTAGGGTAAAGCTTGCTTGCATAAAAGTTATTTATTTTAGATTTAAGCATCGATGTATGTACACTAAATACGAGTTTTATGTATGTGTCGGCTCTATTTAATAGCTGCTTAAATTAAAAAAACGACTATGAGCTACATGAAAACAAAGTTACGAGTATGTTTGCCAGATTAGTTACACTTATTTTTAATAACAGCCAACTACATCGTAGAACGATGCTTCCATTCCACGCGGAATAAAGACAAGGAAGTGAATCGCATATTCTCGACCACATCGTGATCCAAACCGCATAACAAATCTACTGGACCAGTATTGCACTAGTTTTTGTACCATTAACTGAAGTTATATGCCGGAAAAAGGATATAGCAACCTTAGACATGGTAAAGGTACGCTTATGGTCGGCTTCGAGGCCGATTATTGTGTGATTATTTTAATTGTATGTTTAATGTTTATGGTTTTAGGACAATGTATGCAATTAGATAGATTTACTATCTACTGTTATCGCCGAATTATTGTAATCACGCTTGTAAATAGACTTGAAAAGTAGAGCTACGATTGTTGACCTTATTATTTCTTATCCAGGCATCGTTGAAAAGGAGATGATTTATGTAGGTTGTTGTTTCCATTAAAGTTATATTTTGATTGAGAAGATATTTATAATATGAAATATCAAATACGACTGCATTTAATTATGACTGAAATTACCTATATGTAACGATATTTTTGTTTTAATACAAGTAGAAAAAGTGAATGTCTAGATTGAAGACTGATGATTGTTTACTGATCATTTGAAGATTGTATGCTATGTTTGTACGTACCAACAAGCTTCAATCACGAAATATCTCATAAAAGTAGAGTTTACATTCAATATAGGTACATAGTTAGAGGTACAATTCTCTCCTATTGTTAGGTACAATGTAATTGAATAGACGCTCAAAGCATATGTATACTTGCATTCTTCATATCACACAGGTGGTCATAAACATTACGCCAATAATTGGCAAAAAAACATAACTAACAATTACCAATAGCTGACAGATTGTTAACCGTCACTTGTTCCCAAAAAAATGACACGCAGCCAGTCACTACCGCTGAAACAAGTACGAATTGTAGCCCATAAAATATCGGATAAAATCAGCGGAGCGACAGGTCATTCGAAATATACACTACTATGTTCGAATCCAATGTGTCTATTTGGCAAAAAAATATAATTGGGCCGGTCCCTGACGAGATAAATTGGGGACTCGCAACACCACGCGGCCTTTTATTGCTTCACTAAAATATGGTTTGAATAGAAATGGATTTTGTATTAAATGTTTGTTGCAAGTTTCCATCTGTGTGTTAACTAGCTTCATTGTAAAATCTTCTATATTTTTGCCTGTTACAACTTCGATGTAATTGGTTTTGGATTTGTGAAAAAACTCGCCCGTTTTCTAGTTATTTGTTATTGCCATAGAATAAGAACAGTAATAGAAACCGTACTAAAATAGCAAGATATATTCATCACTTAGTTTAAATATGAAATTTAACAGGTGTTAGAAAAAGGTGCGCATACACCCGAATTTACCGGTGTGAAGTTGGCAGCCAACTCTAGCAGCCAATATAACCCGACCAAATAATGTGAACTTTTTTGTGAAGTTAGCAGCCATCGTCAAGAACGTAATAAAGCTTTCAAACACTAATACCAATGTGGTCCGAAAACCTTAATTATAGTCTAAGCTACACCCTACATAAAAATTGAACCCTATAATGTAGCTCAAAAATAAGATAAATAACTCATTACAAGATTACAGGGCGCGGTGGATTTCGACCGGGTTGGACGTCGTTACGTCGGGTTAGATTACAAATTCTGATTCAATGATACACAAGCTATCAGAAATATGTAAAATAAAATTGGCTAAAATGTTTCTTGATGCTATTTTGGCTCTACAAACTTGACACATTTTTTGAAAATTTTAATAATTGTAAAAAAATTCTATACTATTTTTATTTCATATAATTTAAATGGAACACGCAACAACAGCTATTGCGCTATACAACAATATAAGTTCCAGGGCCCTGAAAAATACCACTAGGCGAAAATTCTCTACAAAATCTGAAAAAGACCGCAATTTTCAAGTTCAGCAATTGGCTGCTGGTGAATAACGGGCCGAGTTCTCTATTTAGTGCTTGTGATGTATATTATTCTGGTATTCTGAGAGAATGATGTCTGCGCTGTCTCACACTGTCACTTGCAAAGCGGATTAAAGCCATACCTTTATTGCAACTCCTGCTGAAAAAAGAA
Organism: Hypomecis punctinalis; assembly: GCA_949316475.1. Classification (NCBI taxonomy): domain Eukaryota; kingdom Metazoa; phylum Arthropoda; class Insecta; order Lepidoptera; family Geometridae; genus Hypomecis; species Hypomecis punctinalis. The sequence goes on from OX438804.1 coordinate 19,413,478, forward strand.
AATAATGACCGAAATCGAGTTTTCACGGCGCGGTGGATTTCGACCGGGTTGGACGTCGTTACGTCGGTTTGGATTACAAATTCTGATTCTATGATACACAAGCTATCAGAAATATGTAAAATAAAATTGGCTTAAATGTTTCTTGATGCTATTTTCACTCTACAAACTTGACATATTTTTGAAAATTTTAATAATTGTAAAAAAATTCTATACTATTTTTATTTCATATAATTTTAATGAAACACGCAACAACAGCTATTGCGCTATAAAAAAAATTAGTTTCAGGGCCCTGAAAAATACCACTAGGCGAAAATTCTCGACAAAATCTGAAAAAGACCGCAATTTCCAATTTCAGCAGTTGGCTGCTGGTGAATAACGGGCCGAATTCTTTACTTAGTGCTTGTGATGTATATTATTCTGAGATACTGATGTCTGCGCTATCTGAAACTGTCACTTTCAAAGCGGCTTAAAGCCTGACCTTTTCTGCAACTCCTGCTGAAAAAAGAAAATAATAACCGAAATCGAGTTTTCATAGCCCGGTGGATTTCGACCGGGTTGGACGTCGTTACGTCGGATGGGATTACAAATTCTGATTCTATGATACACAAGCTATCAGAAATATGTAAAATAAAATTGGCTTAAATGTTTCTTGATGCTATTTTGGCTCTACAAATTTGACACATTTTTTGAAAATTTTAATAATTGTAAAAAAATTCTATACTATTTTTATTTCATATAATTTAAATGAAACACGCAACAACAGCTATTGCGCTATACAACAAAATAAGTTTCAGGGCCCTAAAAATACCACTAGGCGAAAATTCTCGACAAAATCTGAAAAAGAACGCAATTTCCAAGTTCAGCAGTTGGCTGCTGGTGAATAACGGGCTGAATTCTCTACTTAGTGCTTATGATGCATATTATTCTGAGAGAATGATGTCTGCGCTAACTCAAACTGTCACTTTCAAAGCGGCTTAAAGCCTGACCTTTTCTGCAACTCCTGCTGAAAAAAGAAAATAATAACCGAAATCGAGTTTTCATAGCCCGGTGGATTTCGACCGGGTTGGACGTCGTTACGTCGGGTTGGATTACAAATTCTGATTCTATGATACACAAGCTATCAGAAATATGTAAAATGAAATTGGCTAAAATGTTTTTTGATGCTATTTTGGCTCTACAAACTTGACACATTTTTTGAAAATTTTAATATTTGTGAAAAAATTCTATACTTTTTTTATTTCATATAATTTAAATAAAACACACAACAACAACTATTGCGCTATACAAAAAAATAAGTTTCAGGGCCCTGAAAAATACTACTAGGCGAAAATTCTCTACAAAATCTGAAAAAGACTGCAATTTTCAAGTTCAGCAATTGGCTGCTGGTGAATAACGGGCCGAGTTCTCTATTTAGTGCTTGTGATGTATATTATTCTGATATTCTGAGAGAATGATGTCTGCGCTGTCTCACACTGTCACTTGCAAAGTGGATTAAAGCCATACCTTTATTGCAACTCCTGCTGAAAAAAGAAAATAATAACCGAAATCGAGTTTTCATAGCCCGGTGAATTTCGACCGGGTTGGACGTCGTTACGTCGGGTTGGATTACAAATTCTGATTCTATGATACACAAGCTATCAGAAATATGTAAAATAAAATTGGCTTAAATGTTTCTTGATGCTATTTTGGCTCTACAAACTTGACACATTTTTTGAAAATTTTAATAATTGTAAAAAAATTCTATACTATTTTTATTTCATATAATTTAAATGAAACACGCAACAACAGCTATTGCGCTATACAACAAAATAAGTTTCAGGGCCCTAAAAATACCACTAGGCGAAAATTCTCGACAAAATCTGAAAAAGAACGCAATTTCCAAGTTCAGCAGTTGGCTGCTGGTGAATAACGGGCTGAATTCTCTACTTAGTGCTTGTGATGCATATTATTCTGAGAGAATGATGTCTGCGCTAACTCAAACTCTCACTTTCAAAGCGGCTTAAAGCCTGACCTTTTCTGCAACTCCTGCTGAAAAAAGAAAATAATAACCGAAATCGAGTTTTCATAGCCCGGTGGATTTCGACCGGGTTGGACGTCGTTACGTCAGGTTGGATTACAAATTCTGATTCTATGATACACAAGCTATCAGAAATATGTAAAATTAAATTGGCTAAAATGTTTTTTGATGCTATTTTGGCTCTACAAACTTGACACATATTTTGAAAATTTTAATATTTGTGAAAAAATTCTATACTTTTTTTATTTCATATAACTTAAATAAAACACACAACAACAACTATTGCGCTATACAACAATATAAGTTTCAGAGCCCTGAAAAATACCACTAGGCGAAAATTCTCGACAAAATCTGAAAAAGACAGCAATTTCCAAGTTCAGCAGTTGGCTGCTGGTGAATAACGGGCCGAATTCTTTACTTAGTGCTTGTGATGCATATTATTCTGAGATAATGATGTCTGCGCTATCTTAAACTGTCACTTTCAAAGCGGCTTAAAGCCTGACCTTTTCTGCAACTCCTGCTGAAAAAAAAAAAATAATAACCGAAATCGAGTTTTCATAGCCCGGTGGATTTCGACCGGGTTGGACATTGTTACGTTGAGTTAGATTACAAATTCTGATTCTTTGATACACAAGCTATCAGAAATATGTAAAAAATAAAATTGGCTAATATGTTTCTTGATGCTATTATGGCTCTACAAACATGACACATATTTTTTGAAAATTTTAATAATTGTGAAAAAATTCTATACTATTTTTATTTCATATAATTTAAATGAAACACGCAACAACAGCTATTGCGCTATACAAAAAAATAAGTTTCAGGGCCCTGAAAAATACAGCTTGGCGAAAATTGAAAATTGCGGTCTTTTTCAGATTTTGTCGAGAATTTTCGCCTAGTGGTATTTTTCAGGGCCCTGAAACTTATTTTGTTGTATAGCGCAATAGCTGTTGTTGCGTGTTTCATTTAAATTATATGAAATAAAAATAGTATAGAATTTTTTTACAATTATTAAAATTTTCAAAAAATGTGTCAAGTTTGTAGAGCCAAAATAGCATCAAGAAACATTTAAGCCAATTTTTGTTTACATATTTCTGATAGCTTGTGTATCATAGAATCAGAATTTGTAATCCAACCCGACGTAACGACGTCCAACCCGGTCGAAATCTACCGCGGCGTGAAAACTCGATTTCGGTTATTATTTTCTTTTCTCAGCAGGAGTTGCAGAAAAGGTCAGGCTGTAAGCCGCTTTGAAAGAGACAGTTTCAGATAGCGCAGACATCATTCTCTCAGAATAATATGCATCACAAGCACTAAGTAGAGAATTCGGCCCGTTATTTACCAGCAGCCAACTGCTGAAATTGGAAATTGCGGTCTTTTTCAGATTTTGTCGAGAGTTTTCACCTAGTGGTATTTTTCAGGGCCCTGAAACTTATTTTGTTGTAAAGCGCAATAGCTGTTGTTGCGTGTTTCATTTAAATTATATGAAATAAAAATAGTATAGAATTTTTTTACAATTATTAAAATTTTCAAAAAATGTGTCAAGTTTGTAGAGCCAAAATAGCATCAAGAAACATTTAAGCCAATTTTATTTTACATATTTCTGATAGCTTGTGTATCAAAGAATCAGAATTTGTAATCTTACCCGACGTAACGACGTCCAACCCGGTCGAAATCCACCGGGCTATGAAAACTCGATTTTGGTTATTATTTTCTTTTCTCAGCAGGAGTTGCAGAAAAGGTCAGGCTTTAAGCCGCTTTGAAAGTGACAGTTTAAGATAGCGCAGACATCATTCTCTCAGAATTATATGCATCATAAGCACTAAGTAAAGAATTCGGCCCGTTATTCACCAGCAGCCAACTGCTGAAATTGGAAATTTCGCCTAGTGGTATTTTTCAGGGCCCTGGAACTTATTTTGTTTTATAGCGCAATAGCTGTTGTTGCGTGTTTCATTTAAATTATATGAAATAAAAAATAGTATAGAATTTTTTCACAATTATTAAAATTTTCAAAAAATGTGTCATGTTTGTAGAGCCAAAATAGCATCAAGAAATATTTTAGCCAATTTTATTTTACATATTTCTGATAGCTTGTGTATCATAAAATCAGAATTTGTAATCCAACCCGACGTAACGACGTCCAACCCGGTCGAAATCCACCGAGCTATGAAAACTCGATTTCGGTTATTATTTTCTTTTCTCAGCAGGAGTTGCAGAAAAGGTCAGGCTTTAAGCCGCTTTGAAAGTGACAGTTTAAGATAGCGAAGACATCATTATCTCAGAATAATATGCATTACAAGCACTAAGTAAAGAATTCGGCCCGTTATTCACCAGCAGCCAACTGCTGAACTTGGAAATTGCTGTCTTTTTCAGATTTTGTCGAGAATTTTCGCCTAGTGGTATTTTTAGGGCCCTAAAACTTATTTTGTTATATAGCGCAATAGCTGTTGTTGCGTGTTTCATTTAAATTATATGAAATAAAAAATAGTATAGAATTTTTTCACAATTATTAAAATTTTCAAAAAATGTGTCATGTTTGTAGAGCCAAAATAGCATCAAGAAATATTTTAGCCAATTTTATTTTACATATTTCTGATAGCTTGTGTATCATAAAATCAGAATTTGTAATCCAACCCGACGTAACGACGTCCAACCTGGTCGAAATACACCGCGCCGTGAAAACTCGATTTCGGTCATTATTTTCTTTTTTCAGCAGGAGTTGCAGAAAAGGTCAGGCTTTAAGCCGCTTTGAAAGTGACAGTTTAAGATAGCGCAGACATCATTATGTCAGAATAATATGCATCACAAGCACTAAGTAAAGAATTCGGCCCGTTATTTACCAGCAGCCAACTGCTGAAATTGGAAATTGCGGTCTTTTTCAGATTTTGTCGAGAGTTTTCACCTAGTGGTATTTTTCAGGGCCCTGAAACTTATTTTGTTGTAAAGCGCAATAGCTGTTGTTGCGTGTTTCATTTAAATTATATGAAATAAAAATAGTATAGAATTTTTTTACAATTATTAAAATTTTCAAAAAATGTGTCAAGTTTGTAGAGCCAAAATAGCATCAAGAAACATTTAAGCCAATTTTTGTTTACATATTTCTGATAGCTTGTGTATCATAGAATCAGAATTTGTAATCCAACCCGACGTAACGACGTCCAACCCGGTCGAAATCCACCGGGCTATGAAAACTCGATTTCGGTTATTATTTTCTTTTTTCAGCAGGAGTTGCAGAAAAGGTCAGGCTTTAAGCCGCTTTGAAAGTGACAGTTTAAGATAGCGAAGACATCATTATCTCAGAATAATATGCATCACAAGCACTAAGTAAAGAATTCGGCCCGTTATTCACCAGCAGCCAACTGCTGAACTTGGAAATTGCTGTCTTTTTCAGATTTTGTCGAGAATTTTCGCCTAGTGGTATTTTTAGGGCCCTGAAACTTATTTTGTTATATAGCGCAATAGCTGTTGTTGCGTGTTTCATTTAAATTATATGAAATAAAAAATAGTATAGAATTTTTTTACAATTATTAAAATTTTCAAAAAATGTGTCAAGTTTGTAGAGCCAAAATAGCATCAAGAAACATTTAAGCCAATTTTATTTTACATATTTCTGATAGCTTGTGTATCAAAGAATCAGAATTTGTAATCCAACCCGACGTAACGACGTCCAACCCGGTCGAAATCCACCGAGCTATGAAAACTCGATTTCGGTTATTATTTTCTTTTCTCAGCAGGAGTTGCAGAAAAGGTCAGGCTTTAAGCCGCTTTGAAAGTGACAGTTTAAGATAGCGCAGACATCATTCTCTCAGAATTATATTTATCATAAGCACTAAGTAAAGAATTCGGCCCGTTATTCACCAGCAGCCAACTGCTGAACTTGGAAATTGCTGTCATTTTCAGATTTTGTCGAGAATTTTCGCCTAGTGGTATTTTTCAGGGCCCTGAAACTTATTTTGTTTTATAGCGCAATAGCTGTTGTTGCGTGTTTCATTTAAATTATATGAAATAAAAATAGTATAGAATTTTTTCACAATTATTAAAATTTTCAAATATATGTCAAGTTTGTAGAGTGAAAATAGCATCAAGAAACATTTAAGCCAATTTTATTTTACATATTTCTGATAGCTTGTGTATCATAGAATCAGAATTTGTAATCCAAACCGACGTAACGACGTCCAACCCGGTCGAAATCCACCGCGCCGTGAAAACTCGATTTCGGTCATTATTTTCTTTTTTCAGCAGGAGTTGCAATAAAGGTATGGCTTTAATCCGCTTTGCAAGTGACAGTGTGAGACAGCGCAGACATCATTCTCTCAGAATACCAGAATAATATACATCACAAGCACTAAATAGAGAACTCGGCCCGTTATTCACCAGCAGCCAATTGCTGAACTTGAAAATTGCGGTCTTTTTCAGATTTTGTAGAGAATTTTCGCCTAGTGGTATTTTTCAGGGCCCTGGAACTTATATTGTTGTATAGCGCAATAGCTGCTGTTGCGTGTTCCATTTAAATTATATGAAATAAAAATAGTATAGAATTTTTTTACAATTATTAAAATTTTCAAAAAATGTGTCAAGTTTGTAGAGCCAAAATAGCATCAAGAAACATTTTAGCCAATTTTATTTTACATATTTCTGATAGCTTGTGTATCATTGAATCAGAATTTGTAATCCAACCCGACGTAACGACGTCCAACCCGGTCGAAATCCACCGCGCCGTGAAAACTCGATTTCGGTCATTATTTTCTTTTTTCAGCAGGAGTTGCAGAAAAGGTCAGGCTTTAAGCCGCTTTGAAAGTGACAGTTTGAGTTAGCGCAGACATCATTATCTCAGAATAATATGCATCATAAGCACTAAGTAGAGAATTCAGCTCGTTATTCGCCAGCAGCCAACTGCTGAACTTGGAAATTGCGTTCTTTTTCAGATTTTGTCGAGAATTTTCGCCTAGTGGTATTTTTCAGGGCCCTGAAACTTATTTTGTTGTATAGCGCAATAGTTGTTGTTGCGTGTTTCATTTAAATTATATGAAATAAAAATAGTATAGAATTTTTTCACAATTATTAAAATTTTCAAAAATATGTCAAGTTTGTAGAGTGAAAATAGCATCAAGAAACATTTAAGCCAATTTTATTTTACATATTTCTGATAGCTTGTGTATCATAGAATCAGAATTTGTAATCCAACCCGACGTAACGACGTCCAACCCGGTCGAAATCCACCGCGCCGTGAAAACTCGATTTCGGTCATTATTTTCTTTTTTCAGCAGGAGTTGCAATAAAGGTATGGCTTTAATCCGCTTTGCAAGTGACAGTGTGAGACAGCGCAGACATCATTCTCTCAGAATATCAGAATAATATACATCACAAGCACTAAATAGAGAACTCGGCCCGTTATTCACCAGCAGCCAATTGCTGAACTTGAAAATTGCGGTCTTTTTCAGATTTTGTAGAGAATTTTCGCCTAGTAGTATTTTTCAGGGCCCTGAAACTTATTTTTTTGTATAGCGCAATAGTTGTTGTTGTGTGTTTTATTTAAATTATATGAAATAAAAAAAGTATAGAATTTTTTCACATATATTAAAATTTTCAAAAAATGTGTCAAGTTTGTAGAGCCAAAATAGCATCAAGAAACATTTTAGCCAATTTTATTTTACATATTTCTGATAGCTTGTGTATCATAGAATCAGAATTTGTAATCCAACCCGACGTAATGACGTCCAACCCGGTCGAAATCCACCGCGCCCTGTAATCTTGTAATGAGTTATTTATCTTATTTTTGAGCTACATTATAGGGTTCAATTTTTATGTAGGGTGTAGCTTAGACTATAATTAAGGTTTTCGGACCACATTGGTATTAGTGTTTGAAAGCTTTATTACGTTCTTGACGATGGCTGCTAACTTCACAAAAAAGTTCACATTATTTGGTCGGGTTATATTGGCTGCTAGAGTTGGCTGCCAAATTCACACCGGTCCCGAATTTACGTAATTTCGAAGGGTTTCACAAACTAGCATTGAGCTATCTAGAGTGTCCAAATTCAAAAAGGTAAAAAGTAGGAAGGTAAAATGATCAGAGATTTAAACCTTAACTTAACTGGAACTAGAGGGTTTTAATTTCCGAAAAAGACAAAAGACTAAGTTTAACCGAATTTTAACCATTTTGACATTCCAACTGGTGATTTTGATGTATGCGACAGACATTGCGTTTTTAGGGTTCCGTACCTCAAACGATAAAAACGGAACCCTTATAGGAACACTTTGTTGTCCGTCTATCCGTATGTCCGTCTGTGTGTATGTCAAGACTCTTTATCTCGGGAACACGTAAAGATATCGAGTTTAAATTTAAATTGTATATGTATATCTATGGTCTCTTGCAGTTGGGTAAAAGAAAAACTTCTCAGTTGTCGTTTAAAAATGTTAGAGCCGTTTATGTTGTATAAAATTGCATATTTCGACACTTACAAAAATCAAAACCTACAGGGTACTTCCCGTTGACATAGAACTACGAAATTTGGCGCGAAGCATTGTTTCAGAGTACACATATAGGAATAAATCTAAAAACTATACATTTTTATTTAAATCACAAAAAATAGGGCCTCAAAATTCACAAAATATGGGTTCAAAATTTAAAGTGAATAAATCGTATCATGTAATGTATAGAGATTTTAACAACTTACTTCCCAATTTTGTTAAATTTTCTGGATTTTTACGGAACCCTCGATGTGCGAGCCTGACTTGCACTCGTCCTGTTTTTTTTATTCCACTTACTCTCGCGTATGCTGTGTAACCAGATATGAAATAGACAGCTGTACCGTAGTTTTTATTTGAGTCAAATTTAGCAATACTTCTATTACTTGTAATTCTTCTGAGGTTATTACTGTGCGCCGAGTATGATAGCTGTCTATCGATAAATCTGACAACTAGGAGAAAATGTGTTTTTTTTGTTGACAGATGTCTGGTATGACATGTATTAATACGAGATAATTCAATTTAAGAGTTTCACAATGATACTCGCTACATTAATTTGTACTGAAAATTGCGATATCTACTCGTAGATTGAAATAGTGATATCGTAATTTAACGTGGTGATATCGCTGTCATTGTTAAGATTTAGCAATTTGAACACATTATTATTGTTATACCTTCTACAGGAATAATCGCGCACTGACAATAAGAGATGATGATGATGAGTCTACCCGTGATCACAATCGATGCAATAGGCTTGTTTACTAAAAAAAATATAATTAATAAATAAATAAATATTTGGGGACATCTTACACACGGCCTCTGACCCCAAACTAAGCAAAGCTTGTGATATGGCTGCCAGAGACTGATAAACTACATATACATATTGTTAAATACATACTTATATATAATAGTAACTAAATAACACCCAGACACAGATCAAACACCTATGTTCATCACATAAATACATGCCCTGGGTGGGTATCGAACCCACGCCTCTTTAACCCAGAAGTTAGGGTCACTAACCACTGAGCCACAGAGGCAGTCAATTGATCAAATAGATTGTCAAAAAATATTAGACACGTATTTTTTCTTTTGTCAATTTAACGAAAATTGGTGAAGATATAGCCCGTTAAATTTCCGCGTGACGTCACTAACCGCTATCAAATGTACCGGCTAGTGCCGCCACGAGTCCCCACTCTCAAACTTTGACAAGGTTTATCTTTATCACTAACTAGTTTTTACCCGCGGCTTCGCCCGCATACGCAAAATATCATTATAAGTTATAGCCTATGTGTTATTTTGATATATAAGCTATATTATTGCAAAGTTTCATCTTAATCCGTTCAGTAGTTTTTGCGTGAAAGAGTAACAAACATCCATACATCCATCCATCCATCCATCCATCCATCCATCCATCCTCACAAACTTTCACGTTAATAATATTAGTAGGATTGGTAATTTGACAAAAGACTGACGGACTAATTATTATAATGATTTTTATACCCAGTAAACATCCCTATTCGATCAAAACGTTGGGATAGTGAGGTATTTAGCTATCGCATAGTTTTCAATGCGCGATTAGTCCCGTAGTGTAAAAATGATGTGATCATTATTCATTAATTTTTCAAAATTATGTTTGTACGATAAAGAAGCTAATGAATAAATGCTGATTCACTGGTTTATTACCAGTGCGTGAATGGTAAATGAATTACCACTACTTATATCAGTGAAGCCAGTGTCAGTGATTGTTGGTGTCAGCACTGACACGGAGAGCATACTGTGTCCTCACTGACACTGATTAGTATGCGTTCATAGAGAATGGATGAGATTACATTTCTGGCGACTTCCAAATAGGAGGATTTTTTGGTATGTTCATCGATATTATCGTCAATTGTGAACCGAATATACTCCCGAGTAAGTATACTCGAAACCGGCTGAGCCGTTTTTGATAAATCAACAAAAATGTACATGGATGTCACATCGATTCGTGCAAATTATTCGTATTCTGTACACGGTAGAAGTCGGTGTTGGGAATTTTTGCAAAAAAGAATTATTCACTGTGACGGTTCTATGATATGTACCATAAAACATAAACTATAACAAATCTTTTCGCCATATTTCTTCTCCAATAACACGTATCCCGTTAGCGCGACAATGTCAACACCCCGCACTCAACACCAACACATTACGCGAAACTGACTCTAAGCTCTAAGCATTACTTCCCGTATTTTCTACGAATCTCGATATAACGCTGTTGTTTTTCTATAGGAAGTCTCGGGAACATTATCTTTAGCGGAGCTCCCACAAGATTAATGGTAATGGGTTCACAAGCTGAGGTGACGCTCAGCCGTACCGACGTGAAGAAAAATGAAAATATTTATGTTTGCGAACGTCGAGGGGAGTTTACTTGGCACTTTACAATATTGTGCTGTGCTTTGACGTGGGAATGGGGATGATGAGGGCGTAATGCCGGTTTGATTGACAGAGCTTGGTGTCTGTTTACTTATTAATTTACTTATTACTAATGTTATAAATCCTTAAGTGTGTTTGTTGATCTGTTAAAGTTATTGGCTGCGTGAAAGACGCAGATAATTATTTATTGATTTTGTGGCATGGGTATAGATCAGAAGTTGAAGAGTATTTATAAGAAGGCTACTTTTTAAAACAATGCTGGCAAAGCCACGGGCATAATCTAGGTACTAATAAATTTGTGTTAGGTGCCATCTTGCTAGATAGTAAGCGATGTGTTAAAAGTTGAAGCAATACAAACTTTGAAGGAGTTTAATGTGAAACATTTCTATCGTTTTTGTACCTACTGTAGTATTTGATAACATTCTGCAAGATTGTTTCAAGACGAATTATTGTGCTTGATCACAAACAGAGTGACTCAGGTGAAAGAGACAGTGAGTGACATTATACCACGTAAAACTGATAGCAGAGGCTGTAAAGTTATAAATATGGAATACTCGGTGTAAAAATTCTACCTAAATGATGGACAAACTACCTAATTAAAACCATAAAAACGCTTTGTACTTATGTAAACCGTTTGAGACTAATCTGAAAAAAAGTTAAAAGCTAAGCTATAATTTAAACCTACTCTAAACTCAGACAGAAGATTTATTAATAGCTTTTTTGCTCGTCTAATTGTGGAAATCGTATTATTTTGTATCTCAATCAATTGTAATCACTTTTACTACCATTTTTTCCTTGAAAAATATTTTATGGATTCCACCAGCAACGGGAGATCTGTGGTTATGTGGGAGTCCCCGCCAACCCTAGTCGGCCAACCCACTAAAAACCTGGGGTGTTTCCGCCTCTGCTCCATGTGTCGGGACTACGGGCACGCTTCCGCACTCCTCCGTAGCAATCACTTTTACTTCCATAGCTTCCAACACTCTTCTATAAACAATACTAAAACAACAATTCCAATAATAATCACTAAACATCCTTGCATCAACTAGTTCTAATGCGGAAAATGTAACAAATAGTGAAAGAAAAAGCGTTGTAAGGTCAACAGGATGCCTCGTGAGGACAGCCGATGTGCGGTGTTTGCGTAAACAGTAACAAACTAACTGGTTTCTTAGTAATTGCATACCTAATCGCTTTATCATATTGTCACGAACGTGCTTGCGCTTAGATTGAGCCTGAATTGAGAAAGAATCGTGCATTGCAAATTTCGATGTATAATAGAGTACTGGAGCCAACCGCCTTTTCAGTGTATTAAAAATAGTTATGTTTCTACATAGGTCATGAGGAACAAAGACTAGACGACCGTTTATAGCTACCACTTACCTATGTACGTACTGTAATAGCATGCTTAACTATTTTTATATTGTATTAAATAAGGGTAAATTTAAAAAATTCTTGTGTTGGCAAATGCAGTCGTTAGAGCTGTCTAATTACTGACTGATACACGAAATAGGTTCTGGAACATACATTTTATTTAATTATTGAATACTAGTTTTTACCCGCGGCTTCGCCCGCATACGCAATACATCATTATAATGTATAGCCTATGTGTTATTCTGATATATAAGCTATATTATTGCAAAGTTTCATGTCAATCCTTTTAGTAGTTTTTGCGTGAAAGAGTAACAAACATCCATCCATCCATCCTCACAAACTTTCACGTTCATAATATTAGTAGGATTAATTATTTTAGTTAATTATTATCGTAATGTTTTCTTTTATTATGATTTTATGATGGACGCGTCCATAAATAGGATCATCGATGCTGATATTTAATTATTTGTTATTAATGTACTATTTTGACGATAAACAATTTCATTTATTTCTATGTTTATCATGATATTTTTTTTACTATGGGAACTTTATGGTATTTTTTGCTCAACGGAACAGCAGATGGATTCATTTTTTGCAGGGATTTATAATTGAAAGGTCGGAGAGTATTACAAGCAACTTATATCATCACGTTAAGCCACGGGTTAGAACTGGAGTACTATAGTGTACAATAAATATAACACCTTTTTTTTGCAAAATGTGAAACAAACTAATCCATCGTAGCCAAACCACGGGAGCAAAATAACTTACATTCTTACAAAGTTGTAATACAATGAATGTAGTTTAATTAACAACTAAGCTCTATAAATGGATTTAAATTATTGAACCGCATGTTGCTGGACTAAATTTTAATTAACTTATACCAAATAAACGCTATTGCAACAGGAAACAGAAGCTAGCAATATTTGCATCTGTAAATAAATTTATCAATAAATTTAAATTTATCAATAAATTATAATTATTTATTTGCTTACTAAACTTTCTGTAACTATTCTTTGGTATAGTTGACTTTAACTATTGAGTAGGTATCTTTAATATTGGTATCCTCTAAAACATTACACTGATAAGTATTTTTTTCACGATTTCATATTTGGAAGAAGTAAAATATGGCCATAAGATTTTTAGGTTCAATTATTAATATGTATAATTATATATTCTAAAATTAATTAATCGTTTAGAGATACCATAATGAGCTAATATTTGTACTGATACACTTGCGTAAGTTATGTAATCGGACAAACTCTAATAAATTTAGGACCGCATTTATAATTTAATTAGTTTTTCTGTAGTTAATATCTAAATATTACTTGAAAAGCGCGCGCAACAAAGTCTACTTGCTCAATTCTACACCGGACCTCAAGATACAGGCTTAGCCGAGTTTGAGGCCTCCTGGCAATCGTCACTAATGTATATTTGTTGTGGTAGAACATTATTTTGTATTTGTATTAATTAAATAAGCTATACACAAATTAAAAAAAAACCCTCCACCATGTCAATGTTTTCGCAACAAAGATCAATTCTTGAAAAAAAAAAAACACTCCTGGTATATTGTCTTCTAAAGCATATTATGGCTAGACCTGTTATGCGATAGTGTTATACTGATAGCACGCATGAGAATCAAGTAACTTAGATTTCTCTCGCTATAGTGAAATAGAGGTAAGACATACGAGTAAGTCAAAGAAATCCAACACAAATACCTATAGCTATGTACCTACGCAGAGCCTACGCAGAGAGATTCAAGGTAATATTTAGGTATTGGCAACAATGTACAAATCATGCATTAACTGCAATTCCAAACGTAAATAAATATATCCTAGAACGACGTAACAACATCGACTTTAATATAACCACAGTTTGAAATATATTTCCAAAAAAAATTTAGGCGGCCAGCTGAGGTAGGTCATTCAAAGGAATTTATACCGCACGCGCCATTAAACTGCTTTATAAACGTATTTTTATGTAAACTTTGTATCTGTTATCTTTATGACAAAAAGGCTAAAACACTTCCTTAGTAGTTGCTATAAAATTCTTCCAACAACATAAAAATGCTCGAGGACTCGCTACTTTGTTGTAAAACCTAGAAATTAGCCAAAATGCTTTGTTGAGTACTTATAGTTTGACTACGTTAAAAGTTTATAGTAAACTAGCTTTTGCTCGCGGCTTCGCCCGCGTGATATTCCTTTGGGACGGGAACCTTTTAATTTTTTGGGATAAAAATTTAGCCTTTATCATATTTTAATCTTTGAAATATATTCATTCACCCATCATGGGTAGGCCTACGTCCTGCAGTGGACTGTTACAAAACGCTGGTACAGTACAGTAACTAGGTAATTATAACTATGCATGCCAAAAATCAAGTTGATCTGTTACTCTTCTGCTGCGTGAAGGAGTAATAAAACAACTAACACACTTTCGGATTTATATGAGAAAAAGACTGATTTGTTTTCAGCCAACTCCTAAAAAAGCCGAAGTTCTCACTTTTTCTGTAAGTTTATTTTTAAGTTCCTCAATTTCACTTTGATAATAAAAAGTACCTACTATCGGAGAACCATTCCAAATATATACATGTCAGGACATTTAAGCTAGAAACATACTATCGGACGCGGCTTACGGACGCGACTGACAGCCGCGACTGATAGGTATCTAGATAATGAATGTACACTGAGCCGTGCACACTATCGGACATAAGTCGCGGACGTCACCTTGGGCTGACCTTGAGCGTTCGGACGTCCGAGAGTGATCTGGCGCGCCGGATGTTTTAAAACGTGCATACTGCTAAGTCGCGGGTGTCACTCGCGTCCGTAAGCGGCGTCCGATAGTATGTTTCCAGTTTTACGCTTTAATATGTATTTTAATTTTTTTTTATCAGGCAAACTTGCCTTTTGCGCCTGTGCAGTGGTGCTTTTGCTACCTCCAATATCGCAGAAGTACTCGAATCGAGTAGGCTTGCGCATGGTGGTGGCAAAAAGCCTGACAGTATGACGCCGATCCCATGGAAGTGTATGGACAGCTTTTAGTATGAGACGCGACTTGCATCGATACTTTGGCGCCGTCACATTTTTCTGAGACTCAGAGAAGAACTGGAGCGGCGATCAATTCAGCGGAGCGGCACAGGTGGAGCAAATATGCTAACCTCGGTAGTGGTGACATATTTAAGCCTTTTGGACTCTTTTTGAGAGTATGGTAGACGCGACGCGTGACAGAAATGCTGGTTTTTATTTGGCTCAACTCATAAACATTGCCATTCAGCGTGGCAATGCAGCCAGTTTGCTGGGCACGCTGCCAGCTGGCAGTGGGGTTGAGCATTTGAATTATCTTTAGACCTTTAAGGGTCTGTTGATGATCCAATTACTTTTTATGTACCTAGTACTAGTGTATGTAGTTTTAGCATTAAGTTTATTGTATTGCATATTTACTTAGGAACAACTTTTTGTAAAGACTCACTCTGTTAGACGATGACTCTTTGCGTGTGGCGGTGGCCCTTCTCCTGGGCTGCAAGTTGTGTGAACCTCATAGATGCACCTGCGGTTCCATGATGGAGGCCGATGGTCATCATACGTTGAGTTGTCGTCGGTGCACAGGAAGGCGTTCGCGTCACCATGCCCTCAATGACATTGTCCGAAGGGCTTTCGTCTTGGTGAATATTCCCTGCGTCTTGGAGCCGCCAGATCTGAGTAGGTCGGATGGTAAGAGGCCGGATGGACTAACTTTGGTGCCTTGGAAGAACGGCAAGTGTCTGGTGTGGGATGTCACGTGCGTCAGTACTGTTGCTGCCTGTCACCTTAGTCACTCCATCCAGTCTCCTGCAGCGGCTGCGGAGGATGCTGCTATTAGAAAACGGCATAAATATGCTGCATAAGAGGCACAATATTATTTTGTACCAGTCGCTGTTGAGACTTTGGGTTCTTAAGGGACCGAGGGCAAAAGCTGATTCGTGAGATTGGGCAACGGATCAGAGAAAGGAATGGAGACCCCCCGCTCCGGTTGTTTTTTGGAGCAGAGGTTGGCCATTTCCATTCAGCGCGGTAATGCTGCTAGTGTGATGAGGACCTTTGCGTCGGAGACAATAAGGGGCGGGCTTTTTGACTAATTTATTTATAAGCTAGTTATAAGTTGACATTTTTATATGAATTTGTGATGCGAATTATACGTTTTTGTAAAGACACTAAGTATTTATATAGACTGCTTCGGTGGCTCAGTGGTTAGTGACCCTAACTTCTGGATCAAGGAGGCGTGGGTTCGATCCCCACCCAGGGCAAATATTTATGTGATGAACATTGGGTGTTTGCTCTGTGTCTGGGTGTTATTTAGTTACTATCTATATAAGTATGTATTTAAAAATAAGTATATGTAGTATATCAGTCTCTGGCAGCCATATCACAAGCTTTGCTTAGTTTGGGGTCAGAGGCCGTGTGTAAAATGTCCCAAAAATATGTATTTATTTATTATTTAATTATAGCTGAAGAAGATTTCTCCAATATGAGAATGATGTCAATACCATTATAATTTTTTATCATATTAAGTTACGCCAAAAAGCCATAAGCTCAACGTAGTCACACTATATCAAAGCTCAGGCGACTGCGATTTGTCTTCATTAATTTTATTTAGGTATGTAGCGCCAACGAAATACGTTCACTTGTAACGATTTAATTTACAATGTTATTTCTCGCTTGACCGCTGATTTGTTCACTTGCAATTAACCAATTTGCTTTTGAATAATATTTTAATCGAATCGCAAACAATTCATTTTGTACAGGCGACCTATCAAAGCATTGGACCTGATTATAAAACGTTGAGTATAGTACTAAGATGATAAGTGTAATGTTGTAAAATGTAAAGGATGCTAACGATAAATTTAATGTAACACGTTGGAAGCGGGTTTCATCCAGTGCGCATCACCGTCTTTATGATTGTCGTGGGCTTCTATCCATTTTATAGATGAACCTTCTAGGCTGCGCTTGCCGATTAGATGGTCTCCACTCGAGAACTTTTCGACCCAACCCTAGTGTTGTGGATCCACTTGACAATCCTACTAAAATTGTAAACGCGAATGTTTGTGAGGATGGATGGATGGATGGATGTTTGTTACTCTTTCACGCAAAAATTACTGAACGGATTGAGATGAAACTTTGCAATAATATAGCTTATATATCAGAATAACACATAGGCTATAAATTATTATGATATTGCGTAAGCGGGCGAAGCCGCGGGTAAAAACTAGTATCGGTATATTATGGTTCTTCTACGGATATTCGATATTCTTCTACGGACGGTTCCGAGCATATGCCTTTCCAACAGTTGTGGTCTAAGAAGCGATTAATAAGGTTCATTATGATCACGTTTCAGAACCGTAAGTTATTACCGGTAACACACACTGGTCTGAATTTTTTGACGGGAGTAAGAAATAGGTACTTTGAGGATTATGAAGCGGTACTTGTAGGTAAATTGAATAATTGTGCACTGAGTTACGTAGTAATAGAGTTTGTGCAAAAAGAGAACCGTCGTGGCGTTACGGTGAACTAACAATAAGATTTTCATCAGCAGTCGACCGAAGGTTCCGACTTGGCAGACACGAGTCTACTGATGAAAACCGAGTTGGTGTTTGCCAAGTATCAAACACTTTAGTTATACTAGCAATGACAGAGCAGTGTTGTCAACGTAACAAAATTAGTAAAATGGCACATGAGCGACCTCACCAACGACGCTTCTGTTTTTGCACAAACTCTACCTGAAGTACGCGGAACTGATCCAAGTACCCTTGATTTTGATCCGATACAAGTAATAAATCGGTCTCATGTTGGTAGTTCGCATGTTCGAATCGTCAGTTACAATAAATAAATGAAAATAATTTATCGACGAGCCTTGTTAAATTATTGGGTCATCATAAATGAAAAATTGTTGAATTTTGTTCGTAATTTTTAATCGAATCGACTGAAAATAAGAGCGATTATTTATCGGTTTACTTTACAAGTTATCAGGAAATCAGATGATGTATTGTAATGGCGTGTTCTCTCATCATTTTGATTTCAAATGTTGTAAGGTAATTGTATTTTTAAACTTTCACGTTTTGAACACATTATTATTAATTACTACGGGACTAATCGCGCACTAAAATTACGAGATAAATAAATACCTCCTCATCCTAACGTTTCGGCCGAGTTGCATCGAACGTGGTCACGGGAAGACTCTTTTCACTTAGGGACAGTAGCTCTGTAGATATTTGCTAGAAGGCTATAAAGGATATTTATGAAAATGCTATACTTTTAACTTTAAAATAGAGCCCAGTATTATTTATGTACTCTACCTAGAGGAATACTATGTAAATTCTATAATGTATAACAACAACATAAAAAACAACTGGAAAGCTTTAAGTAACCTCTTTGAGTGTGAATTTAACTTCCAACAAACTAATCATAGTAAGCTCTAAAGCCGGATTTAAACTAACCGAATTTCATGAAAAAATAACCCGGAACGTGCAAATGTGAGATTCAAAGTGGGATGTACGCTCACTCAAAAGGCTTTCCTCTGCGCTAATGAGGAAGCGAGAGTGAAACCACAGATAGAAAAAATGCAGAATGCGTTTTTATTTAATCTATATTTATATAAAATTGTTCATTCGGTAGTCGATTCTCCTCGCCTTCTGTCTCACCTAACATTTAATACCTTATATAGCGCCCGTAGAGCAAAAGTCACTAACCTTTTTTCACTTTAAATTTATAAAAATAACACATCTTTTTTTAACCCCATCGTCAGAATGGCTCGTCAATACAACGATTTACTAAAAAAACACTCCCAATTGGACATATTTCATCCCAACTTCAATGCTTATAAAAAAACTGTAAAAGATATCCTCCATTTCAATCGCAAACAGGATTGTTTTGACGCCACAAATACGCTACGCCTGAGTAATTCAGTTCAGTGAATTTTCTATTTTACACACATACACTCTTTGTTTCCTTGTTTTGATCAATAGACTTTAGATAATTTCAGTGCCGCTTTGTAAGTACCCTTCTGCAAGCACCCTTCTGCAAGCTCGCTACAGAAAGATACTTTCAAAGTATTCGTCTACTTTTAATTTTTAGTTTTCCTGTATACACATACCTTGGACGACAATCCAGTGTAAAATTTAGCTGTACTGTACTGTACCAGCCTTTTTAGTAGTCCACTGCAGGACGTAGGCCTACCCACTAAGGGTGATTGGGCCATATCCACCACGCGGGCCCAGTGCGGGTTGGTGGATTCACATACGCCATCGAATTTCTTCTACGGACGTATGCAGGTTGCCTCACGATGTTTTCCTTCACCGAAAAGCCTGTAGTGTGAAATTCCGTACATAAATTCCAAAGAACTCATTGGCACGGGACGGGGGATTCGAACCCACGACCTCACGATTGTAAGGCGGGTGTTACTACCTCTTGACCACCACGGCTTCTAATTTAGCTGCTAAGTTGAAAATTTAGCTACTAAGTTTAGAATAAGAATTTGATTGTTATTTGTTTTGTGTATCAAATAAATAAAATAAAAATAAAGTATTTGCTACAACAATTTCGTGAAGACAATGTAAGCTAGAATACTTGCAAAAAGAGAAGCGTCTTAAGTGAGGTCAGTCGTTGGGAAGACAACGGCGATGTGTGGCCAGCACCGCTGTACACAGGAAAGCTGTTATTACAAGCTTACAGAGTGTGAAGATGGAGGGCACTGGTGGAGATCCCAGTTCCCTCTGACAAGCACAGAGGCAGGCCACCGAGGGGGTTTTAGTGGAAACGTCCACATAACCCGATTGCACCCCAACATAACCGGGTATCTGTTAAAGATTTCCCCCCCCCCCCCCCCCCCCCCCCCCCCCCCCCCCCCCGTCAACAAAAAAAAAGGTGTGGTCGCCCGTGCCCATTTTACTAATTTTGTTATGTTGACAATTATGTTATGTTAACACTGCTCTGTCATTGCTAGTACAACTAAATGGGTTTGATACTTGGTAGACACCAATTCGGTTTTCATCAGTACTCGCGTCTACCAAGTAGTACCTTGGCTGCTGATTAAAATCTTATTGTTAATTCAGCGTAACGCCATGACAGTTATCTTTTTGCACATACACTACAACACTACAAGCAATAAAGGAAGTTTTTTTGTTAGAAAAAATATACAGGGTTATTTCTAATCAAGTGTGTAAGATGTCCCAAAAATATTTATTATTATTTAACTAACATCCTTCTAGGGGCTTATTCTGTACATCAAAACTAACAACTTTTGTGATACAACTTTCATCAAAACTCAAAAAAAAATCAGCTGTTCCATACATTTTGTCGCGGGTGAACTACATTTTTCTATGGAACAACAAAAATTTTTTTTTTAGTTTTTTCGAAAGTCGTAGAACAAAAGTTGTTAGTTTTGATATACAGAATAAACCCCTAGAAGGATGCTAATTGATTAGAAATAACCCTGTATATTTAGCTGGAAATGTTTGCTTTGTGTGCTCTGTCATATAGAAACTGACTGAAATTGATTATACTTCAAAATAAATATCTAGTGCTTAGATTGCATAATGCATTATCTCAGATAACATTATAAATCCGATAAAAAAATTGTGTTGGTTGGTTTGTTTTACGCAGCAATAGATAAAAGGATCGACTTCATTTTCAGCATGGATATAATTCAAAAGTCGTCATCATAGGCTACTATTTATCTAGCAAAAACAAAAACCAAAATATCACGCAAGTAAAGCCGCAAGCATTAGTTAGTAGGTACTTAGTTATTGCATACTTTTACCTCTACACATTTTAAGATATTTAAAGGCAATATTTGAGCTAGCTCCTTTTCAGGTGTAATTTATTTTAAGCCTTATCTAATTTTGATGTCTGTGTTGAAAATTCTCCCTCTCAAAAAGGAATTTTCAGTGCAACTATCTCTCGCTAAGCGCACCACATTTTAAATGCGGTCACACCGATTTTTTTAAAGCAGCAGTGGATGTTTTACTTTATCGTTAAGCTTGATTCACATTCAATTGAGCTTTGACCAGTTTGATTCAATTGATAAGCCTAGGCTTATGACATAATAAACTTAAAGTACCTTATGTAAATACGATTAAATAAGAAAAATTCTCTACTAGTAGGTATTTTTTTTGTTTAGAATTTTTTAATGATAATAATCAAACTTCAACGGCATGCTATACATACAACGAGCTATGGAGAGGGTTATGCTCAGAGTCTCTCTGCGAGATCGAATCAGGAATGAATGAGGTGATACGTAGAAGAACCAGTTACCGACATAGCCCAGCGGATTGGCAAGTTGAAGTGGGTGATGACCGATGGGATCGAAAAGTTTTCGAGTGGAGACTCACAGTCAAGAGCAGCGTAGGACGTCCACCCACAAGTTGGACAGAAGACTTCATTAAGACCGCAGGATCGCGCTGGATGCAAGCCGCTACCAAGTGGTCTTATTGGAGTTATAGGGGAGGCCTATGTCCAGCAGTGGACGTCCTATGGCTGATGGATGGATGGATGGTCATAAACTTCGAACAATCAGTCAACCACAAAGGCTTGGTATGAGTTTTCATGATGATAAGAGAAAAGATGGATGAATCAAACTACTATCATGATACCATGCGATACAGTAACGCTACCAACACACATTGTGCGATTATGATTTGCATGACATACAATATGTCGTAACATTTTTGGTCTAATTTGTGAATGAATGTGATGTGAATTTAGCTTTATTTGTATATTTAGTGTTTTTGCACAGGAACGGTGGCGTGGCGCGCGTGAATACGGCTACAGGTGAACTTTTATTTTTGGCTTAACACACCGCATAATGTTTAAAAATTAACAAAACTTGAATTAGTTTTAAGGTTTCGTAGACGAATACTAGGTAAATAAAATTGATCCCATGTAAATATTCTACTTTTGTTTGATCGTATCTAATAATACAAGTATGAGTATTATACATTAAGCCCAATTTTAAAGGCGCCATCATAATTTTAATAGCAATTTAAATGTTCTTGTTTCTTTTTCACTCTGTGCATTGAAAAGAGACGCCTTTAAAATTCGGCTTATAGTTTCTCTAGACGACAGAAATATAATTCTTATCTAGATTATCAGTTTAGTCATCATTATGGCATGACTGTGGAACCAACTCCAAAATTGCGAAAAAACCTGTTGTTCCAAACATTATTCGCGATTTCAGAATTGGTCCCATAATAAAAAATTACGATGAGTAAAATGAAAATCTAAAATCTGTAATCCATTTTCCACCTATGGAATCTTAAAACTGATTTAAGTTTTGATAAAGTAACATTGCATTTAGATACGCATATTTTCTCTAATCACACATGTATGAAAAACATGTTCGATGTTCACATATTAAAATACCAAGCTTATCTGCTTATTGAAGAAGATTTAAACTACATAAACAACTAAATTGAGACAGAACTTTTGTAATCTAATTTATGCCAAGAATTTGAGATTTTACACGTTCTCATCAATTATGAGAAGGAACTTAATACTGAATTTTCTGTTATGAAACAGTTTGTAAGGAATTTATTCGTAATTGAATTATTCCTTAGGTAGAACTTGGTAATAAGCAGGCTGTTTCCGAGGCTGCCTTTTATGCCTTAGGTATAATGCGGTTAAACTGAAGTTTGTGAATTATATCTTCCTATTTCGTTGAAACAAAGGTAAGAAAATAATTGGTAATGAAAAGTACTTGAAAAAAGTTAGTCATATGATAATCATTTTTATTTTAAGATTTACATCAATTCTATAAGGGCACAACTAAATTTATAGTTATAAATAAAAGTCCGTCATTGCTGAGAAAACAATATTATAACTATTTAAGTACTAGTTTTTGCCCGCGGCTTCGCCCACGTGATATTTTGGTTTTTGTGCTATGCCATAGGAAGCATTTTTTTCTCGGGATAAGAAATAACTTATATCACTTTCCATATTTCAAACTATGTCGATGCTAAAAATATTTCAGTAATTATTTCATACTTTATTTTTTATACATTATCTACTATTGCAATATTATTTTGCTCTTGAAGACAAACTAGCACGTTACAAATATTCTCGTTTTCAACTTTCTTTTTTTATATCCTAAAATAACAATACTGTCTAAAAACCCCTAGTACTTAAGAAATAAACAAGCAACATTGAAAAGCTTTGATGAAATGCTATCAGCCAAGACTCACTCACTTAAAAATAATTTAAGTGTCAATTTCAACTATAATACCATAACGATAGCAGATCCAAACTTGAATTTTACAGCCGTGCTAAAGAATATCGTTGAAAGCAACAAAGCTAGTTTAAGACATGTCGTAACCCGTATATGCCTTGATCGCTATATTGTGGGCTTACACTCTAAGCTGTGTACTCATAAAACAGATTAACAAGAAGAAATGGGCCTTACGAGTCTAGATATAAAGACCAGTGTGTCGTGAACCGGCTGCAGAAGCTATAAACCTTTATCGGCTCCTTAGTAATTTAAGGCTTTATATATCAGGACGAAGAAAGCCTGGCCAGCTCCGTCCTCAGTTGGTCTTAGGCACGTCAAAGTCGTAAAACTGGAGTTGGGCTTAAATGATAAATTTCCGCTCTAGAGCATCCTACAGTCCATCAAATCTAAGAGGTTGACGTTTCATATTTTTTCATCCCATCCCTATCATTCAATTGTCAGAACTGTCAAACGGTACTTCTTAGATTTGACGCAGTCCGTCAAATCTAAGAAGTACCGTTTGACAGTTCTGACAATTGAATGATAGGGATGGGATGAAAAAATATGAAACGTCAAACGGTACCTCTTAGATTTGATGGACTGTAACTACAGAATTACTTAGCGATTACTAAAGCGTAGCCTCTCTTTACTGGGGGTGTGCGTCTACAAATTGAAGACTCAATATGGACTGTAGGAGTAAGCATAAAAATGTTTAGTGAGAGACGCGCAATTACGTATGCGTAAAGTGTCTACTAAAAATTATTCCCAAAACGTCTTAGGTACTTTTATTACAATTGGATGCTTTGAATCGTTCTAGAAACTAAGTTTAGTTATTTTTTTAGAAAAAATGCAGCTTTTTTTTAAATGTAGGTAATGATGCATGCTTCGGAATCCAAGCCAAAGAGTTTCGGGCTAAGAAATCAATGGCAAAACGACAGCCACAAAATGGTGAATGTCATTCAATAGTCTAAATATTTTTTGGAACTAAGTCATGGTTGGAGGAAAATATTGTTAAGAAATCTGCATTCGAATTTAATGTCCAGTGTCTTGAATATGGTATAATCTTCTTTAGGGTTCCGTACCCAAAGGGTTAAAAAGGGCCCCTTTTAATATTACCAAAGATTATAAATACAAGTATTGAGTATTTTTGTCTATGATATTACTAAGACTCCGTATGTCCGTCTATCAGTCCGTCTGTAACCAGGCCATATCTCATGAACCGTGATAGCTAGACAGCTGAAATAATCATAGATGATATATTTCTGTTGCCGCTATAACAACACATACAAATAACAGAATAAAATAAGTATTCAAGGGTATAATTTCAATAACCCTTACATACAACAAACGTGATTTATTGCCGTTTTTTTACTCGATATTAATAACGGCAACAGGTAGATGCTTGTAATGGGGTTAAGGAGACTCCCATACGGTTCGAAACCCTTCGTGCACGAGTCCAACTCGTAATTGTCACATTTTTGAAGTGAGATCTTCTTTACCATCGCTGTGCACTTTTTGGGATGGGTAAAAAATGTGAAACTCAAGTCAGGACACGTGACCTGATCGAAAATTCGTAAGACGGAGGGAGAGTAGACCACCGGCGCGCCGTAGAGAGGAAGTAATTTCTCCCTCACTTTCTAAAAATCGAATCTTTCTACGAAAATGTATGCCTACTCCTGATGCACGGCGGCGCTGGGCGCTTGCGCGAGTGTGCGTGTGTAATTTTGTATTTTATCACATAGGTAAATAAATAGTACTTTATCCGATTTACCACAAAATACTTAAACACGCTTTAGAAACTGTTTAAGGTGACGCATTGACGAACTATTGTTTCTGAAAGATCGAGTACCGCACCCCTTCACTCGGACAAATTTTACACGGTCGCGTCCGACAGGATAGAGCCAGGAGAGCGGCGGGCGGCAGTGAGTTTTTCATTGATTACTCATAATGTACACATTAAAAAAAAAAAATTCTCGGTATGTTAAATAGAAAAGTGATCTGGCCATTTAATTCGTAAAAAATAATGGGGTGGTGTCGCTGATAATTCTGAGCATTCGAATTATTAAACTTTTTTTGGTGAGAAATTTGGAAGTTTTTTTTTAATATAGTCGGTCTCTTTTCAAAATTTTATCCGGTTCATTAAATTTTTCGAGATTTTCCCTTATCTATGATATCTTTTAAATTTGAATCAATATCATTCGTCCTCTCACTTCGCGCATTCAAAAGTACTCGTTTTCGTGGTTCTCGGCCCGATGCCTCGTCTTAACCGTGCAATTTGTACTGCTAAGTTCTGTCTAAAGCGTTCGTAAAAGATTTGTGGTAAGACGGCATTTGTTCAAGTTTTCATTTTTGCCGGCACTGCCGGAGTGCAACTCGATGTTTTTTATTATTTTATTACTATTTTTCATTATTATTTCAAATCTTTTTCTAGATATAACTGCATATAACTCGGCTCTGATGAGCCTTTTCAGAGCCAAGTTATATTCAGCAGTTGACTATAGGTGTGACACGACAGAGGGTGAACCATGTTAATCCATAGCAACTTACGAATACTAGGTATGCATAGCTACATCCTTCAGGTCTGCTAGACAAGTTATTAGTGTATGCTACGAACCCTCAGGTGAACGACTTTTAGCTGAGTGGAAAATTCAAGTGGAGATAGGAGGGATTTTATTTTACGTAATCTGGCTCGCAGCTGCTGCATGTTGCAAGCCAAATTAGCCTTTGAAAGCATTTAATTGCTTTGTGCTTAAGTTATATTCATGTAACAGCACATTTTAATGTAAATTATGAAATTATCTGGATTTCAAATTTACTATTTACCAATGAAGTTGTAATCATTTCGAAACTTAATGAAATAATATGTATGGGTTAAGAATAATTATCGGATAGTAAAATAAAAGATAAATGAAAAACCGTCGTGGTCAAGATGTAGTGACACCCGCCTTACAATTGTGAGGTCGTGGGTTTGAATCCCCGGTCCCGTACCAATGAGTTCTTTGGAATTTATGTACGGAATTTCACACCACAGGCTTTTCGGTGAAGGAAAACATCGTGAGGCAACCTGCATACGTCCGTAGTAGAAATTCGATGGCGTATGTGAATCCACAAACCCGCACTGGGCCCGCGTGGTGGATATGGCCCAATCACCCTTCGTGGGTAGGCCTAGGTCCTGCAGTGTACTACTAAAAAGGCTGGTACAGTAAAATAAAATAAAAAAAATATGAGAAAATCTTACACACGGTCTCTGACCTCAAACAAAGCAAAGCTTGTGATGGCTGCCGGGGACTCTGATATACTACTTAAACATTAATTATTTTCAAATACATACTTATACAGGGTTACTTCCAATCAATTGGCATCCTTTTAAGGGCTTATTCTGTACATCAAAACTAACAACTTTTGATCTGAGACTTATGACAAAACTAAAAAAAAATCGTTCTTCCATAGATAAATATTATTCACCCGCGACAAAATGTATGGCATTGAGTGAATTCTTGCTCCATTTTAATTTTTTCCCAAAAATAAGAGCGCCAAGAAATAGGTATTTAATCCAGTCATAACTAAACAAAAACTCAAATTATCCGGGTCAGAGCATCTCTTTGTATAGACAGCTTAATTAGGTTTACTAGATAATAACATACTCATAACATGTTCATAATGTGTACAGCCGGTAATATCAACATCCAATTTCAGTGGCGCACCTGTCACCGCAGCTATCGGCACATTATCTACTAAATCCAATAGAAATTTACGCAAACATCGGCTTT
Organism: Hypomecis punctinalis; assembly: GCA_949316475.1. NCBI lineage: Eukaryota > Metazoa > Arthropoda > Insecta > Lepidoptera > Geometridae > Hypomecis > Hypomecis punctinalis. Next base: position 19,440,739 of record OX438804.1, read on the forward strand.
AGCTTTTACCCTATTATGAATAAGCCCGCAGAAATGCATGATGTCATCATCAATAGATAAACCCTTTATACGTAAATAGGATAGGTACAGCTAGAGAGTATCAGGTGTCATGTGTTTATAATGCTTGCGCAAAGTTTTGGCACGCAATGTGGTTGTTTTTGGTGTTTTAAGGATTTGACACACTGGATGCGTTCTGTGGTCTGCAGTCAGGTCAAATTAAACTAAGCCAGTATTATATATGAACAATGTGGTCACTCAGGGCAATCAGTCAGCTGGCGGGGCAAGAAAACAGGTCAGGCGTATCCGCCCGTATGCGTTCTACGTTCCTTCCGCGTGGCCGCACGGTCAGATCGTTTATTTATACAAAAATATATTGAGACTTGAGATTGATTGAGAGTTTTTCACGCATAATGCAAGCTGCGTTCAATGTGACCTGGGGCTCTATGTACGCGTTCTGACGTTTGACTTGGCGACCAAAGGCGTTTCGTACAGCTCTCTTTCGTGGCGCGAGCAGAAGAAGAAGCGAAGCCGAACGTCAGAACGCGTAAACACAATACGGCCCCTGGCCGGAGACCACAGAATGCATCCGGTATGCCAAATGCTTTAAGTTGGTTTTAGCAGGTAAGACAATTAAGAAAAAATAAATACTCAAACTGATACTCATACGCAACAGAAGTGCACTCTGTAGTTTTTCATATTTTTACAGCGTCAAACACTCCAACATCGATTAATTTTGGTCTCCCCTATGGTTCTCCAATAAAATTGGTTAGGTTAGACTGACATTTCAACTTATCAATCTATTTCATTTACTTGTCGACGGAGAGTTTTTATCCTATACTTTTTAATACGAACCTCAACTTTCAAATATTGAAATTATTTGATATTAAGATTTTGCGATACCTTTTTTTTACCAGGGGAAATCTTTTAAAGATACCACCGCACCTCGGGACAGGCGGGTGGTTATGTCAACACTAGCAACTAGCACTAGCAATAATATTTTGCTATAAATAAAAGTCCCCGCCCATTGCTGGACGGTATACCCACCAAAACCCCTGAGTGTTTCACCACTACGCTTGGTGTCGGGGCTACGGGCACGCTTTCGCACTCCTCCGCGGCACCTGACAGCGCTGGCCCAAACCGGGCACCATCTCGGAGTGTAAGCTTCCTCCTAAATGACGATGTGCCGAACACCAGACACATCCACCACCTGGGACCAACCAGGACTGAGCGTCGGACAGCACCCGTATTTGACAGCTCTGGTCCCGATGCAACGGGTCAATTAAAGTGGCCCCGCGCCTGCCACTACGGCTGCAGAGGATATGGAGAGCGGCCGACGACATACCGACACTCCTCTTCCCCTGCAGCCCCACCGCGTCCGCCATCAAAACGGTGGCGACCCCGTCGGCGGAAGGCAGAGTAAGTGGCAAAGACACAACAGCAGTCCTCTCCCGCCGCGGCCTCTAATCCTCAGCCGCAGTGCCTCCCATACGACACTCCAGCCCCCCTCAGTTGCGGTGCCCCCCATAAGGCACATTGTGGCCAGCTTCTACTCGTGCCTGGAGGATAAGCCCGGAGAAGCGGCCCCACCACGGATTCCTCTTAGCTTCACCCTAGTCTACCTCCAGCATGACCTAGATGTAGACTTCTACCCTAGGGTTACTGAGCCCCCCCGCCAAGGCCCGACAAGGCGGGAGGGAACCCACTCGGGGGGAAGATTTTGCAATACCTGGCTAAACTTGCAACAACAAGAGGGGCAATAGCAAATGGATCTAGCATTCCGAAGCAGCAGTTATCAATACTCTTTCAAGATACGAAGGAATTTATTAAATATTCATAGAGACCATTTTCTTGCCACGCACTGCACCATATCAGCTCGCCCGTGTATGTGCCTGTTAAATGGGCGATAGATCAGACCCTACAGAGTCGGGAGCAGATGGTTTTGGAAACTTGTAACATCATAATAGATCTCAGGTAACATGCGATGGGCGAAGCGAGATAACGAGCCGTCATTCATATAGTTGGGACGCCAAGTTTTAGACATTTTGCTACGCGATAGCTGCAAAGACGTCGTCGTATGTTTAGAGGGTAATTACTAAACATGACTGTGTTATTACTCGTTATGTTGAAAGCAATTTGTATAGAGCATCATTTTTAAGAATCAGAATTTACGTGAATGGAGCAGGTCAGGTATAAAAGTGTACGATAATTTTGATAGTTTTTTTTCCACTAGCTTTTTAGTCACTCAATATGTATTGTAATATGTAATAATAATTTTACTATATATAACTTATACAAATATGTACTATGAATAACTCGTATGTTGACATCTAAATTAATTTTATGAAATAAACGAATATGAATATGAATATTGTGCCATTTGTTTCTGAAGTCATTGTATAATTTTAACTTATTACCACAAACACTTACGAAGATAATAAAATGTGAATTTTTATATGAATTTGTACTATTTTTTATGTTTATTTTATGTATTGACTCATTGATTTTTAAAAGGATGAACACAACGATATTGTTTTCCTTGTCTTACTACAGAATCCTTAAAAGTATGTAAGATGTATCATATTTTGCAGAAAAAAAACGATTTAGTTATTATTATTATTAACAGCGTTAAGAACCGCTCTATATAAGAACCAAGAATAAGGTGATAAAGAAGCATTTCTAGTAACAAATAAACTACACAGATTAGGGATACTTTCTGAATATGAATGTCAAAGCCCTGTACTAAAATAATCCCGCCACTACAGCGAAATATCGTAGCTGCACAAAACAACATAATCCCGGGATTGCAGGACAGTATTGTTTTCCGATTCTCCTAAGCTGCACGATTATCCCGGGACCAGATGCATTTGCACAGTCCGCTGTAATGAAACACCATCAACTGTGTGAGCGCTGCGCTAAAATGGTAGTGTTTACCCCTTTTTGCGGGAGTCAGCCTTTCTGGAAGTGACAAATGTATTCTTGAACTTAGCTGCAGATATTGCTTGCGTTACATAAGTAAAACTTGAAGTGATATTTCTTTTTGTGTTCCGTACCCAAAAGGTAAAAACGGGACCCCGCTGCCCGTCTGTCCGTGATAGCCAAAACTTTGCAATTTTCACAAATCACTTATTTCTGTTGCCGCAATAACAATAAATACTAAAAACAGAAAAAAAAAAATTTTAGGCTCCCACACAACAAACCTGATTTTTTGCCGTTTTTTGTTTGATAATAACGGTGACAGGTTGATGCTTGAAATATTCACAGAACATTAAATTTGATTGATATTTTATTTGACTGCCTCGGTGGCTCAGTGGTTAGTGAACCTGACTTCTGGATTAAAGGGGCGTGGGTTCGATCCCCACCCAGGGCAAGCATTTATGTGGAGAACATAGGTGTTTGCTCTGTGTCTGGGTGTATTTAGATACTATCTATATAAGTATGTATTTAAAATATGTATATGTAGTCTCTGGCAACCATATCACAAGCTTTGCTTAGTTTGGGGTCAGAGACCGTGTGTAAGATGTCCCCTAATATTTAAATAATATTTAAGAGCTCTCTAAAAATAAATAGTTAAAATAAAATAAAGATTGAAAGGTATATAAGGTCCCAAACCAAGTAACGTGATTTTTTGCTCGATATTAATAACGGCAACAGAAATCTTCCTGTTAATACTTCCTGTAAATATTTCAAGTCAACGGCAACAGGAAGATTCCTGTTGCCATTGACTTGAAATATTTACAGAATATTAAGTTTAATAATTCTTTCAAAAATAAATAATTAAAATAAAATATATTAAGGGGGGCTTCCATAAGGTACGGAACCCTTCGTGCGTGAGTCCGACTCGGTCTTGACTTATCTTGATTATTTAAGGCTTACAAGATCAAACTAAGCAAGAATTAAAATGTTAGTTGTCAAGAATAAACTATGAAAAATAATGATACCAAGTCCAGAAACGTTATGTCAGTGCAGCGCTGACCACTTACGAACTGCTTTCTCAAGGGGGCCGTGAATACGTAATGTGATAAAACGATGCATAGCTAAAGGAAACTGAGGCGGCCCTGATTACCCGCTGTTGGATGGAACTTCCAGGTTGGACAAGTTGCGTATGAATATTATAGAAGTGGTACTACGCCTCGGGCTTCGCATTGGTTTCGGATGTAATAACTGAAACTTAAAAATGTTTGCTGGGGCTGGAGTATAGACCTCAAATATTGGTGTAAGAAACAAGATTGACTATTGTAAAAAAAGCGTTCCGTCGCATACGGTCGAGTTACCGAAAACCCGTCAAAATCGTGATCATTCAAAAACGCGGTTCAATCGGTTAAGAAAGGGATTGGTCAATATCGCGAATCTAAGAAACGCGGTAACGTGTCCAGCCAAGACAAAAAAAAGAAACTAGCGATACAACGTGTGTAATATTACACAAACCATTTCGATCCACTTTTGACCCCTTCATAAAATCTAAGTACCTATCTACTAACATTACTTTAAGCATCATCGAAATTTACTAACTCCAAAACCTGTAACTTTTTGAGCAAAATAAACGTTATCTTATCTTATAACTCGAAAACGATTTAACCTAAATGTATAAAATTTAGCTTATTTAATAAAATTGTTCAGCTAGCCTAGAATACAACATTTCTTTAATTTTGCTTCAACGGTTAATGATACATTAACGTTTAAAAACCGGAGTTTCACTGACTGATTCACTGATTCATAGATCAAAAACCTAATCCATTTCCAGATGATCTAGAAACTAGATATTTGGCATCAAGGTAGACTATTACGCATATACAAAGGAAACAATATAAAATTTGGAACTTTTATCCCCCAACCCCATGAACTAGGGGATGAAAACATGTATGAGACTCACTAATTTTCAAACCAGAAGTCTAAAAATTTACTAAGCTGTAGAGTTTGTGAAGTAAGGACTTGTAGAGTTAAGGCATGTAGAGTTAGAAACTTGGCACTACATGCGATCTGACAACTTTTTGAAAGTGGTCTTGGCTTTATTTCACATGAGAATGTTTTTGTTGGATAGTCAAATTACACATTGTCGTAAGATTTGACAACTTCTATTTTTTGTGCATTTCTATAAATAAGGTAGTTAAGAATTATATTTAATTTTTTTTAAAGTTAAATAAATAAATATCTTATCCATCAATAAATTTATTAGAAAATCCTCGAACAAAAATAACAGAAATATCAGTAAATTTTAAATTTAATTTCGATTACATAGACACTAGACAGGCAATTGACGAATTTTAATATTCAGTAACAGTTCAGCCATTATTTTTAACAGAGCAATCTGACTCTGCAATAAAAGTAGAAAGAACGTTCACAGTTATAAATCTAGATTTATACGCTATTGGAATCGAGAGGATTTTGCTCCTGACCCATGCTTGCTTATGGATTACAAAGCCGCCAATAAAGTTTATAAGCTTAACTTAAATAAAAGGGGAGCACTGAATTGTGTAAACAAAATTTTAAGATAACTTAGCATTATTCTTATGTTTGCCAATCCTCATAACTTCAAATATTCCATCTAGATACAAAGAATGTTTTAATTGTTGCACTTGTTTTAAGTTTTCTTTTTTCTACTGTACCTATGTCTATTGCGATATCTGTCTATCTATCTATTTATCATTATGGTAAGTAAAAAATCATATTTTGCTAAAACCCCATGTAACACAATAATGTTGCGGTGACGACAGTTGCTCTTAACTATACGTGTCAAGATCGATTGTTTTCTATAGTATTTAGTATAAGATTTGTGCATTTTTACCAATGATGTTTAATGTCTACTTCAATGATTTATACACCTTCGATGTATGTGTCTTAGGAGCGATTTACAATACAAAGGAGAACAAGATCTATCTCACAATTAATAAATAGACACGGTATACAGGGTTATTTCTAATCAATTAGCATCCTCTTAGGGGCTTATTCTGTACATCAAAACTAACAAATGGGGTTCTGCGACTTTTGTCAAAACTCAAAAAAAAAAATTGTTTTTCCATAGTAAAATGTATGGAACAGCCGATTTATCTTTTTGATTTTTGACAAAAGTTGCAGAACAAAATTTGTTGGTTTTGATGTACAAAAACGTTAAGGCTGCTGCGTAAATTTGTGGTTTGTTATATCTACATGTACCATAGCCTAATTTTAAACGTCTAATTCTAACAGTTTAAATCCAACTGTAATATCGTAGCACCTACATGAATGAATCAATTACATAACCTTTTCAAAGAGTAAAGGTTCCAATTTGCATCGCAATGTTACCTACAAGTCTACAAAAAACCAAGTTCATTGTATTAGAGCAAACAAAAACCGAGCTTCTACAATGTTCTCTGACATTCTGTACAGATAAAGTTACTTGACTTTTAAACGGTAACCTTTACGAGTATTATGTAACAAAATATTTACCTTCCTCCAAAAAATACAACCCGGACTATCAAGATAACGATCGGCAGCAAGCCAGTGTCAACCCTAACAGGCGAGTCGATGTTATCAAATATGATGGAGTGTTTTTGTCCAAACTTTAATTATAACGCTGCTCTAATTAAACGATCGATAGTGTTTACATGCGCGTTAGAAATTATTGCGTGGTTCAGGGTTAACTTTGAATTTTTGATGTGATTGATATATGGTGATAAAATCTTACCTATATTTAAACTTAGATTTCAATTTATGGAGACATCTGAATAAAGGCAATTGCAAAAGTATAGAGTAGAGACCCGTGGTTAAAACATAGGGCATTCAGTATTTTTAGGGTTCCGTACCTCAAAAGGAAAAAACGGAACCCTTATAGGATCACTTTGTTGTCCGTCTGTCCGTCTGTCCGTCTGTGTGTATGTCAAGACTCTTTATCTCAGGAACGCGTTAAGATATCGAGTTGAAATTTAAAATATATACGTAAACCAATAAATTCTTGCAGTTCGTAAAAGAAAAGCTTCTCAGTTACCACATAAAAAAGTTAGAGCCGTTTATGTCGTAAAAAAGCGCATGTTCAAACGCTCACAAAATCAAAACTTACCGGGTACTTCCTGTTGACATAGAAGTATGAAATTTGGCGAAAAACATTGTCTCAGAGCACACATATAGGAATAAATCTGAAAATTGTATTTTTTTTAAATCACATAAAAATAGGGCCTCAAAATTCACAAAATATGGGTTCAATATTCAAAGTGAGTAAATTGTATCATGTATGGTATAATGTAAAATAACTTCATTAGCATATGCTAAAACAAGTTTTGGAACCCTCGATGTGCGGGCCTGACTCGCACTTGCCCGGTTTTTTTGTAAATGGTATGAAAAAAAAATGTTCACAAGATTTTTAGTGACTAGTGAATTCCTAAAAAGATAATAGTATTTGTGTTTCAAGGATCTCCGTCTTTGCAGTGTTGTTTTGGATGTTGTCTTTCACAAATAGGTGTGTATTTATGTAATAATACGTCCCTGATTAATTTCATTAAGGGATAGAATCAAGTAAAATAAAGTAGAAAAATAGCATATTTCTTAGCGGCGTTCTTGAACTTCACTCCAGGTGAATTAACTAAACGCCGATGTAAATTATCACTCAAATTAAAAACAATTAAAATATCGTGTCCGCGGTCCTCGTAAAACGCGGGCGGATGCTTGACCGCGTTTCATACGCATCAGCGATCAAACAACGTCGTTGTCACTTTGCGTCGTGTCACACAATTTGAACAGTTGTTTTGTGGTTGTTGTTTTTATGGATGTTTTATTGTGTTCCGCGTGACAACAGATGTGTAGATATACAGTATATCATAGGTACCTATGCTAAAATTATTTTGCTAAGCTGTACTTACGGACAGTTACGCCGTTAGACAGTTGCCTTACAATCGTGAGGTCGTGGGTTCAGTATATGATAGGTACCTATGCTAAAATTGTTTTGCTAAGCTGTACTTACGGACAGTTACGCCGTTAGACAGTTGCCTTACAATCGTGAGGTCGTGGGTTCAGTATATGATAGGTACCTATGCTAAAATTGTTTTGCTAAGCTGTACTTACGGACAGTTACGCCGTTAGACAGTTGCCTTACAATCGTGAGGTCGTGGGTTCAGTATATGATAGGTACCTATGCTAAAATTGTTTTGCTAAGCTGTACTTACGGACAGTTACGCCGTTAGACAGTTGCCTTACAATCGTGAGGTCGTGGGTTCAGTATATGATAGGTACCTATGCTAAAATTGTTTTGCTAAGCTGTACTTACGGACAGTTACGCCGTTAGACAGTTGCCTTACAATCGTGAGGTCGTGGGTTCAGTATATGATAGGTACCTATGCTAAAATTGTTTTGCTAAGCTGTACTTACGGACAGTTACGCCGTTAGACAGTTGCCTTACAATCGTGAGGTCGTGGGTTCAGTATATGATAGGTACCTATGCTAAAATTGTTTTGCTAAGCTGTACTTACGGACAGTTACGCCGTTAGACAGTTGCCTTACAATCGTGAGGTCGTGGGTTCAGTATATGATAGGTACCTATGCTAAAATTGTTTTGCTAAGCTGTACTTACGGACAGTTACGCCGTTAGACAGTTGCCTTACAATCGTGAGGTCGTGGGTTCAGTATATGATAGGTACCTATGCTAAAATTGTTTTGCTAAGCTGTACTTACGGACAGTTACGCCGTTAGACAGTTGCCTTACAATCGTGAGGTCGTGGGTTCAGTATATGATAGGTACCTATGCTAAAATTGTTTTGCTAAGCTGTACTCACGGACAGTTACGCCGTTAGACAGTTGCCTTACAATCGTGAGGTCGTGGGTTCAGTATATGATAGGTACCTATGCTAAAATTGTTTTGCTAAGCTGTACTTACGGACAGTTACGCCGTTAGACAGTTGCCTTACAATCGTGAGGTCGTGGGTTCAGTATATGATAGGTACCTATGCTAAAATTGTTTTGCTAAGCTGTACTTACGGACAGTTACGCCGTTAGACAGTTGCCTTACAATCGTGAGGTCGTGGGTTCAAATCCCGGTCCCGTACCAATGAGTTCTTCGGAATTTATGTACGGAATTTCACACCACTGGCTTTTCGGTGAAGGAAAACATCGTGAGGCAACCAGCATACGTCCGTAGAAGAAATTCGATGGCATTTGTGAATCCACCAACCCGCATCGGGCCAGTGTGGTGGATATGGCCCAATCACCCTTCACGGGTAGGCCTACGTCCTGTAGTGGACTATTAAAAAGAGGCTGGTACAGTACTTACGGACAGTGGCGGATTTCTTTAGGCTTGAAAGGTGGAAGCCTAGAGCGGCAGATTTTAAGAGGCGGCAAAACTGTGACCAAAATTTACTCAGGAATGTGGCCGAAAACTATTGCTTGTGCAATCTTTAACTAAATCACGGATACGAATGTAAAAATATCGGAATTGACATAATGTAGTAAAGAGTTACGAAAAAAATGATCTCGTTTCTTTTAACGTTTGTGAACTTTTCTTGTTTTTTTTTTGGTACTGAATTACTGAAAAAAAATGTGTTTAATATTTTTCATTTTCATTCACCGTCTCCTATCTTGTGACGATAGGGGCGGAACAATTAGCCCAAAGGTGGCAAATATGTAAATCCGCCACTGCTGACGGATTAGTTTCTGACAACCTAAATTTAGTAGGTAAATACTATACGGTAGGTAGATATACTATATTTTTAACGGTTCATTCAGCTTCTATCCATCAGCCATAAGAAGTTAACTGCTAGACATAGGCCTCCTCTATAGATCTCCAATAAGACCGGTTGGAAGCGGCTTGTATACAGCGAGATACTGCGGTCTTAATGAGGTCAGCTACCTTCAGGGTGAACGTCCTACGCTGCGCTTGCTACGTGGTCTCCACTTGAGAACTTTTCAAACCCATCAGTCAGCAGTCCTCCGCGCTATGTGCCCTGCCCACTGTCTTTATGCCTCCTGTTAGGCTATGTCATTCTTAGCCTTGTAGCTTAGCCAGTATGTTTTTGAATCAAAAAGTAGTTAAACTGAAATTTTACCTCCTTCCAGTTGACAGATTGATCAATGAAATTTTTAACCGACGAAACGGAGAATGTTATCAAGTCGATGCTTACACAATTATATTGACTAAGGAGTAGAGTTTTTTGAGTAAGGATTTGAAGATTTAAGGCGTGTAAAGTTAGAAGCTTAACTCTACATGAGACTTACACCTTTTAGATAGTGCAAACTGTGATCTTGCTTAGGCTACATTTTACATGAAAATGTTTTTGTTGGATAAGTTTGTGGTTACATACTCAATAAGTTAGTGCTTTATCACTACCCGTATACAACGTGGTACGAGTACATATTGATATCATATTAGTGTAGGAACATAATATATTTAGAACGCAAATTATGTCATTATGACATTAATTGCATTCACACGACATTATCAAATCGATAGTCCAATTTGCAAGTCTCATTATTATTTGGACAAAAAAATTGATTTGACGATAACAGAGTAATATCCTGTGCTAATTAGCAACGCTCTAGGTATTTTGTTTGGTCAACCGTTTTGCGCAGTTCATTAATGTCAATATTTGATTGGCGATACTATTTTTTTCTAAAATAGAATGCAACGCCTAAATTAACCGGAACCTGGCGGCCCATAAAAAGTAAAATTATGTAACTGTGTTTTGGCTGTCATACAAAGTAGGTATGACTTTATTGTTTGAATAAGATTGATTAATTTGTTAGGTCTGAAGCACATTAAAGAATTAACACAGAAATTCATTGTGTTTCTATGGACGACAAACCCTAACTGTAATAAATAATTGTACTCATCATTACGACCAATTTTTTTGTGACCTCAAGTCGAATTCTTAAATATTACTCATGTCTGAGGGTCGTGACCACCACCTACCAAAAGCTTCTCTTTAACGGTCTTGCGACATCGTCTTCTATCCTCGGCGACATGGAGCGCTTCGTACACTGACGTGTCCAGAGTGATGCGGATCTGCAGACCAATCGCGTTAATTTTAAACAGCTTCATCCCATCTGTAATTCAGTTAAAGTTCGGTTGCAATTGTAGTTAAGTTTCGATTCAGCTTTAAGGAATTAGGTATTGCGCTAAACATCATACACCAACCGTTCATATGACACCGGTTACGTTCCAACTCTGATCGAGTTGCGTTGCAACTTCAGTCAAAATCATTAGTGCGATACGAAAATAGACAAAAAAATCGAAGTTCAGTTAAAGTTCAATTGTAGGTCAGCTGTAATTTTTTAGTGCGATTGGCCTGCTGATCGGACCAACGCATCGGGCCCCGAGCTTGTGACCTTCTACCTTCGACTTTTCCCCCAACCACGAGCTTTTACAAGTTGTCTCCGTCCTTCCTAGTTATGTGGTTGCTATCCAAAATACTAAATACACGTCTAAAACAGATGATTGAGAGTCTATTCGTGACCCTGACTATATTATATCTTCTTTGCTATGACTATGGTATGTCTAAAATAATGAACGGGGTCTATAACTTGACGTGTCAATCAAGCCACATACCGCCTTACCACTAAAGATTTAAACACGCTTTAAACACTGTTTATCCCTGCAATTTGTACTGTTAAACAAAGTTTAAAGCGTGTGTAAAACTTTTATGGTATAAGAAGGATAGCGTTTAGTTGAAAATACTACCCGAGTAGCCCTAGTTTAGTTGAAAATACGACTATTAAAACTGGCCCTGCTGAACGGCTATGGCATTTGCTACGCAACACCTAGTTAACGTAATCTTTTTTTGTTTAAGAAACGCTGAACAAGTATTCCAAAATATTACATCTATCCATCAGCTAATAAGTATCTAATATAAATCTCACTTTAATTTATATAAAAACACTTATTTTGTATCCATTAACACTTTTCTTATTGCCTCTATTAAGACACTATGTTAACGTGTTTTTAGGGTTCCGTACCTCAAACGGCAAAAACTGAACCCTTATAAGATCACTTTTTTGTCCGTCTGTCCGTCTGTGTGTATGTCAAGACTCTTTATCTCGGGAACGCGTAAAGATATCGAGTTGAAATAAACTGTATACGTATATCTATGGTCTCTTGCACTTGTGTAAAAGAAAAACTTCTCAGTTATAGGATAAAAAAGTTAGAGCCGTTTATGTCGTAAAAATCACATATTTCGACACTCACAAAATTCAAAATCTACAGGGTAATTTCCCGTTGACATAGAACTATTAAATTTGGTAAGAAGCATTGTCTTAGAGTACACATATGGGAATAAATCTAAAAACTGTTCATTTTTATTTAAATCACAAAAAATAGGGCCTCTAAATTCACAAAATATGGGTTCAAAATTTGTAGTGAGTAAATCGTATCATATAAGGTATCATGTAAAAGAACTTCATTAGCACATGCTAAAACAGGTTTTTAATTATTTTAATAACGTGTTTGTACGGAACCCTCTATAAGCGAGCTTGACTCGCACTTGTCCGGTATTTTTATACACAAGCTAGCGTTACATATGCACGAGTCCTTGCTACTTGCTTTTATTTATAGAAGACTAAACTTAGGCACATTACATACAAAGTAAATACGAGTACCTTCACCTGGTTAGAAAGTATTTACGGCATTCAATTACATAGAACCAATCTGTAGGAATCCTAACTATCCTATACCTTTTAGGTTAAGAATGTGAATGTTGTCAATAGAAATTCTCAGGTTAAATCAGTAATTTACCATTTCCATATCAATTAAATAGATCTCAATTACAGATAGACGTTAGCGCCGTACAACATGCTTTAATAGCTTCTACTATTCGACGTTTTTACACTAGATAAATATAAATAAACAAATCGTTAGTGGGTGTTTGAAATAAAAACCTTGGTAGTAAGCTGTTAGGATTTTTTCACTGGAATTGAGTTGAAGTATATGTTATAAGTTCACTAGATCATGGTTAAGGCGTTCGTATACACAGTTATAGTTTATACTCGTTGTAATAAAAATATGATTAGTTCAAAAATTGAAATACTTTTATTAATGTATCTATCTATTTTACACTCACCCGGCGTATAAGTGGGGTAAGTACATACTTACGCCACGCCATACTTATACGTCAGTTTAGTGTAGGGTCGAATTTTTTTACATTTCTGAAATGTAGAGCCTGAAGATTAACTATTGTCGTACAGGATATGTTATCATGACTAGCCATACTTTGTATTATTATTTTTTTCAACACACTTGCTCATAAAGTGGCTCTTATTTCACCGCAATCAGACACATAATGAAACCTGTAATCAAACTGTGTCTTTTTCATTGCTATTATTCACAAGTGAGTTATAGTTTTCTTTTTTTTTTATTGGCGGAGTTGCTTTGTTCTTAAAAAAAGTTTCGATACAAAAAAGATCGTGTTCAATAGTAGGTACAAATAAATTAATGTACCTATGAAACCTCATTATTGTAGTCTATGGCCGATTGCCATTGCGCGCGCATAGGAAAACTGATTAATTTTTCCCGCCATATCGAAACATTTTTCACAACTCGATTTCACTGTTGAAAATATATTTTTGGCATTATTTTATTCACAAGTCTGTTGAAAAACGTCGTATGCTACACGTGTTTTTTGATGATTACCGTCCTCGGCTCTCTTAAGATACTCGACTACGGCTCGGGTCCCAACGGCGCCTCAGCGGTAATCACCAACATTACATACTTATAGGTACCATATTGTATTGTCCGTACTTACGTCTACATGCAAATAGGTTTACAAATAATTTTGACGGTTTTCATTTATCCATCTATCAGCCATAATATGACGTCCACTGCTGAACACAGACCTCCTCTTTCCAATAAGACCAGAAGCGGAAGCGGCTTGCATCCAGCGTTGTTCTCCGGTCTTGATGAGATCATCATCTGTCCACCTCGTAGGTGGACGTCCTACGTTGCGCTTACCAGCACGTGGTTTCCACTCGAAAACTTTTTGATCCTATCGGTCATCAGTTATCCATGCTATGTGATCTGCCAATTTTAACCGTAACCGTTACCAACAATTGTAACCGTTGACTACTACTACAAATTTATAAAGATACAATCGATTTACATCCCATCGGTCATCAGTTATCCATGCTATCTGCTCTGCCCATTTTAACCGTAACCGTTACCAACCATTGTAACCGTTGACCACTACTACAAATTTATAAAGATAAAATCGATTTACATCCCATCGGTCATCATTTATCCATGCTATCTGTTCTGCCCATTTTAACTGTAACCTTTACCAACCATTGTAACCTTTGACCACTACTACAAATTTATAAAGATAAAATCGATTTACACCCATCATACATTTGCTGTGCCTTTTATTTGGAAACTTTGCATTGCTTAGTGTACGAACGAAATCATTGTAGGTACTTACTAGTAAAAATATATCGGACATAAAAACAAAGAACTCGAACAAAAATGATTGATGCATAATGACATATTCATGTCACGATATAGAGCAAAACTTTGTACAGCTCCACGATATATATAATTACCAAAAAGTAATGTAATTGATAAATGGTTGCGAGAAATCTATTCTAAGATCGATGGAGTAATTAGTAGCTAGAACTGTTTCCTGCCCTGGGTTCCTTTAGTATGTCTACTGCTGACTTGTCAAGGAAAACGCCCATATACAAAAGAATAATGATTTTTGTAATTGATTAGAGTACTGTACGCCAGTACGTCGATGTATGTGGCCATTTCCACGCAAGACGATATCTAAATTTTGTAAAAGATATGCGTCATATGAGATTGATAAAATAATATTTTAACTACTACTCTTAACTTCTTACTAAAATGTTGATGGACACAATCTTAGTTTATTACACCTAGCAATTTAAGTTAGATTTCAATTACTTATTAGCCCATAGCTAGATAGTAATTTTTTAAAAAAAGCTCGAAAGCGTTTCGTAAATAAAAAAAATAAAAAAAAAACTACTTTTCTTGTAATCTCCAATTTAAAGGTACCTATTACGATGGATAACTGTAACAGTAGCGCACCGTATTTGATTTAACTACAAAAAACTATAATATGGAGAACTTAATAATCTTCTATGACCGAAAACAAAATTAAGTTAGTTCAACTTTGTGTCAAGTGTCGGTTTTTAATAGATTTTGAGAAATGAAGCCAAGCAATTTAAGATTTGGATTATTCCGAAACTAAAATAGGTATTTGGTTTTATTTTATCGTTAGATACTCTCACTATCACATATATACATAACTGTGGTGGTCAAAAGGTCCCGTACCAATGAGTTCTTTGGAATTTATGGACGGAATTTCACACCACTGGCCGCCGGTGAAGGAAAACATCGTGAGGCAACCTGCATACGTCTGTAGAAGTAATTCGATGCCGTATGTGAATCCACCAACCCGCACGCCGTGGGTAGGCCTACGTCTTGCAGTGGACTATTAAAAAGGCTGGTACATTACATTACTCTTACTATAATCACAAGAAGCAACATTTTCCATGAAGCTCATGGCACAATACACCAATTTATTCGCAAGAAACGCGTGTATATTATTGATACGAAATAAATTACTTACAAGTCACTTCTTTACTTCATACTACAGGGCTAGCGATAAAAATCACTAGCACAGACGGCGACTAATCAGGAAATTGAGGCGTTTTAATTGTTATCAAAAGGTTTATAATGGGAGTTCTTAAAAGCAACGTCCAACCATTTAATAGCTTCCCATGAGCACAAACTAATGGGTAGTAAATGCGTTAATTGATACTTTTGTGCGGTGATGATTGGATATTAGACTGGAAGGTTATGAGTACCTTGAAAGGGAAAGAACGTTTTGTAAGTGCTTCTTTTGTATATCGAATTGAATATTGTTAGCATTAATAAATGAGTTTTAGAAAATACAGCTAAGAAAGTTTAAAGAATAGGTAAAAGTAAAAATAAGCAGGACATATTGACGAAACGGACCAGACGGAAAATTAACAGATGGGCCAAGGTACCCTTTGGTCACCCTAGGGTCAAGATATCATTATATATGTAACTTGTTCATGTAACTACTAAAAATTACATGTACTTTTTGGTATATGTTGGTTCCATGATAAAGGTTGCTCATAATGACATAACACAACATGTTTTTTGTACTCATACTACATATTTCGTAAATATGTGGGAGATTTTTTCCAGTACACATAAAACGTACTTATGTAATATTTTATAATAGAAGGCCATGCATATAGCTTGCACAAGATC
The DNA here is from genome assembly GCA_949316475.1 of Hypomecis punctinalis. Taxonomy (NCBI): domain Eukaryota; kingdom Metazoa; phylum Arthropoda; class Insecta; order Lepidoptera; family Geometridae; genus Hypomecis; species Hypomecis punctinalis. Next base: position 19,456,940 of record OX438804.1, read on the forward strand.
GAAAAAAATTGAAAGAAAGGTCACATAATGATAATTCCGAAATGAGCTGATTTCATAGATAAAATAATGTACATGAAAATCATGAACAGTAAATGCTATTGACATAGAAGTAGCTTTCTTAAGCAGAGGTTATAAAAAAACCGACAAAAAAAAGCATGTATAAGTACGCTACTTTATTTAGCGGAAACACATCAACATGCTACCGAGCAAGTTTTTCTTGCTCAACAAATGCACGGTTTTTACCACTTTATGTTATTGTTTCACTGAGATTGCACTAAAAACCCAAGTACTCGTACCCCTCTCAATACAGTTTCCCCTACAATTCCTACATCATTAAAATCTCCATGCCCTTCGTACTGCTAGGGATTGTTAAGTACTTATTCAGGTTCCATATCACCCTTGTTTGTCATTACTCAAGGATGTACTGCAGATGCTATTTCTAAAACCACCGATCAAATTAAGACCTTATTTTGGTAGCTGTAGGTTCAAAGTGGATTTTCGAGTTGAATGCAGTCCGTGTATTTGACTTGGCTGTCTGAGTTATGTTTGTTAAGCCATTGGCCATGTTTACGATGTGGCGGAGTACTTTGTCGTATATTATGTTACTGATGCAAGCTAAGTTCAAGTTTGATAGATCTTCATAATAGCATCTATTGCAAAAAAAATTACAAAAAATTGACTTAATCGAAAATGGCACATTGTCTCGTATGCACACACCTATCTTTTCAATGATAGCTCCTACTTGCATTTAAATACAATCACAACCCTGTTTTAGTTTTTAGGGTTCCGTACCTCAAAAGAAAAAACGGAACCCTTATAGGATCACTTTGTTGTCCGTCTGTCCGTCTGTGTGTATGTCAAGACTCTTTATCTCGAGAACGCGTAACGATATCGAGTTGAAATTTAAACTGTATACGTATATCGATGAACTCTTGCTGTTGTGGAAAAGTCAAACTTCTCAGTTGTCGTTTAAAAAAAATAAAGTCGTTTATATCGTAAAAAACCGCATATTTCGACACTCACAAAAATCAAAACCTACAGGGTACTTCCCGTTGACATAGAACTATGAAATTTGGCGAGAAGCATTGTCTCAAAGTACAAATATAGGAATAAATCTGATAACTGTACATTTTTATTTCAAATATACAAAAAAATAGGGCCTCAAAATTCACAAAATATAGGTTCGAAATTCAAAGTGAGTAAATCGTAAGGTATAAAAGAAAAGAGCTTCATTAGCACATGCTAAAACAGGTTTTTAATTATTTTAACAATGTGTTTGTACGGAACCCACGATGTGCGAGCCTGACTCACACTTGTCCGGTTTTTTGTTTGAGAATAAGTTCTGGGCTTTTTTTAGTAATTCTGCAAGAGTGTGCAAGGAAATAAACTACTCGTACCAAGTCTCGTACTATAAGATCATCATGATATTTTTTCCTTAAATCTGAATTTCAAAATTAGAATGAAAAGAAACATGACGTTTCTATGATTATTTCACTAAAACCTCAAAGTAAATCCTTGCTAAATAATTACCAACTTCTTTAAAAATAATCACAGCCCAAACCGTGCTCTATAATTCCCCTACGACTTATGACATGCCACGATTTCCAAATTACAATAGCAGACTTTAGCAAGCTATAATTATACAACGTTTGTACGCGGAAGCAAATTTGAAAGGAAATGGGCAGGCATAGGCGTCTAATTATTCCTGCTATTGTTTCATTGTTTGTCTAGCCCACATTCTACAAGATTTGGCACAGGTACCTTGTTATATTGAATATTATTTAGATATCTTATCATCACATGTCTGTGAGTATGTGTGTTAGTAAGCTAGTTATTTGATACTGGGCCAACAAAAATGTAGAGAATTGTGAGTGTGATTCCTTGTCCTGAAGAGTTGACAACGCTCTGGTAACCCATCCGATGTTACAGGTTCTTACTTAACATCAGAAAGAAAGACCGTCAGATTATTTACCAATTTATTACCAACATAATAAATTTTAATGGTTCGTGTGAATTAAACTACTATTTGTGTGTTGATAAGGTAGAAGAAATTGGCGAAAAAGAGAAATAAACAAAACAATGTTTCTCTTTCTTCTTTTGTCGTAGTAGATATCTAACGATTTTGTTAATGTATTTTTATCGAAATTTGTCTGTGTTCAAAAGTTTAGATAACATCTTATGGAAAGCATGGATATGTTACATCTTCAGAAGTATTAGTAACGACACACTAGGATATAAATCTTTTCCTACTTTTTCTTCTAAATAGGTTCCTAACAAAATATAATATCACATGTTTTTACTATATAAGCCAATTATTTCTCTTAGCCAGAAAGCAAAACAGTGTGGTGCAGCCAGTCAAATCATACCAAGTCATGTGTCAATCAAAACATTCTCAACGATAAGTGTTTAAAATATTTGAATAGATATTATCTAAATGACAAAGTCTGTCGCAGCTCTAAAACTACGTGCCAATCACAATTGAAAATAATGCGCACTCGGCATGTTATGCATTATTATAGTAGGTACGTAACACACAACAGTAAAAATGTGTATTCCGTAATTAATAGTGTAAAGATCAGAGACTTCGCGAGATGGGATATGGCGTCTCAATCTAGTAGCGACCTGATTTCCCACGAAACTCTTAAAAACTATGCGTATCGCCAATAAATGAGACAATCACTGCTTACACCTGTCTTTATACGCTCAAATACTGTATTCTGCATAGTTCATGGTAGGTAACAGTATTTCTCTCATTTATTTATGCGAGTCCAGAGCCGAGAGGCCGAACAAAGCTTCTCTATAGATTTCTATGAAATACTATTGAAACCGCTGAACTTTTTTTTTTTTTTTTTTTCAAAAATAGGATAATATTTTTGAAATGTGTGCACGTACCTAAATTGTACATATCCGTTTTCTAGGTACTATCTACCTTTGGACTAAACAGCTCAACCTGTTTTGTTGAAAAAAGTGCTCAAGTTGAAGCTAATCGTATTTTTTTTTACGGTCTTTTGACCCCCAACTAAGCAAAGCTTGTGATATGGCTGCCAGAGGCTGATATACTACATATACTTATTTTTAAATATATACCTACCCATATATAGATTGTAACTAAATAACACCCAGTATATTAAAATAAAGGCGCTATTTATAAACTTTACTATGAACCTAAAACTAATTTTGGTTCGCCTTAAAACTGCATCTATTCATCGTGTGAGTTTGCTATGAACTAAAATTGGTTCATAACGAAGTTGTGCGCCTGCAATTCATAGCGTGATGTGTTTCAATTCGCCTACTAATTATACATAAATTACCTCATAAATTACCGAAGCTTATCGTTTTTCGTGATAAGACATAAGAATAAATTGTTTGTTAGTGTTGTCTATTTTCTCTGTTTTTACTTGTAGTGTACATAATGAAGAGTTTTCGTATCTACTTTGGTACTAAGAAATTGTAACGTATAGCCCTACGGTACTTTTTAGGGTTCCGTACCTCAAAAGGAAAAAATGGAACCCTTATAGAATCACTTTGTTGTCCGTCTGTCCTTCTGTATGTATGTCAAGACCCTTTATCTACGTATATCTATGGTCTCTTGCAGTTGTGTAATAGAAAAACTTCTCTGTTATTGTATAAAAAAATTAGAACCGTTTATGTAGTAAAAAACAGCATATTTCGACACTCACAAATATCAAAACCTACAGGGTAGTTGGTTGACATAGAACTATGGAATTTGGCGTATCGTAGCATTGTCTCAGAGTACACATATAGGAATAAATCTGAAAACTACATTTTTATTTAAATCACAAAAAAATTGGGCCAAGATTCACAAATTATGGGTTCAAAATTCAAAGTGAGTAAATCGTATCATGTAAGGTATTATATAAAAGAGCTTCATTAGTACATGCTAAAATAGGTTTTTGATTTTTTATAATGTATGACGAGAAAAGTGAAAAAAAAAACTTTTTGTCGATGATTATGAGATTTTAACAACTTACTTTCCAATTTTGTAAAATTTTCTGGATTTGTACGGAACCCTCGGTGTGCGAGCCTGACTCGCACTTGTCGGGTGTTTTTAATTGACCAAAAAGATGGTTTAAGCACTGTGTACAAGGAGTAATAAGGTCTACAAACGCATACATCTGAATCTTTACATTCATTTAGCTTATATAATATTTTCGCCTCTTATAATATTTTCCCTCGTTCATCTCAACCATAGAAGTTCCACTGCTGGACATAGGCTTCTCCTATAGATTGCCAAGGCTAGCCGGAAACAGCTTGCATTCAGCGCAATTCTGCAGTCTTAATGAGGTCATCCATTCACATTGTGGGAAGACGTCCTACGCTGCGCTTGCTGATACGTGGCCTCCACATGAAAGCTTTTCGATCCAACCGATTAATTATCAATCCTCGTGTCGTGTGCTGCCATTACAATTTGCCAATCCACTGGGATATGTCTGTCATATCTTATCCTTATAAAATGACCAAAAACTTGTTGTATTTGAAGTGAAGACTTCTTTACCGGCGTTTACTTTTTGGGATGGGTAACATTTAAAAGCGTCAGGACACGTAACCTGATCGAAAATTCGTAATACGGAAGGAGCAAGTTTTCACTTCTGCCAGTACTCCCGGAGTGCAACCTGTTTGTTTTTTTTGTCTGCGAAAACATTCGAAGCAATAATTTTAAAATACCTGTAAGTAACTGTTGTAATTACAGTAATAACATCCTCAACGCCGTTTCTGTTTAGCGTCAGACGTAAACTGTATCACGTTACCGATATAAACGTCTCAATTCGTCATGTTTGTCGTGACTCTATTAATTTAATTCCTATTGTAATTGAGCTAAATTAGCTGCTGTCTTTGTTTTAAATTAAGTTTATTACGAGCGGTAGTTATGGTCACGCATGATTTGCATTCAATTCGAATTTTCAAGGTGGTTTGCTGAGTCTGTTAAAATTTATGGCCCATAATGTACTGTTGGGTTAGTATAAGCTTGACACATGTAACTTAGAAATGTATGGTTAGAAATTCGGGATTGTCTCTACTTATGAGCTTTTCTTAGGTAGTCGTTTGTGGAGCCGTAAAGTTTATGGTAACCACATGTTGACAGTACAATAATGTACCTACTTGTTGTAAATACCTACTTAGTTTGTGTATATATTACAAGTAGTCAAGGAGCATTATTGTTTTATATAAATACTTTGTATTACTGTACCAGCCTTTTGTAATAGTCTACTGCAGGGCGTAAGCCTACCCACGAAGGTTGATGGGGCCATATCCACCACGCTGGTCCAGTGCGGATTGGTGGATTCACATACGCTATGGAATTTATTCTTCGGATATTTGCAGTTTCACAATGTTTTCCTTCGTTGAAAAGCCAGTGGTACGAAATTCCGTACATGAATTCCAAGGAATTTATTGGTACGTGACCGATTTTAATCCATGACCTCACGATCGAAAGGCGGGTGTCATTAGCACTACACCATCACTAAACATTGTAATAAAAGGGTGTATTATATGTACCTACTTATTAAGCATTCAAAGCTGCGCATAGCAAACGCACATACCGTATGCTGAGTGTGAGTTTTGTCGTAAACATGACGCGCTCTTCGGCGAACGTGTAAGAATGTAATTTGTATGAAGAAATGTACAGCGCCACCAGCGGCGCGTTTTTGAAACACAACAAGTTCATACAAATTACATGCTTACGCGCTCGCCGAAGAGCGCGTCATGTTTACGACAAAACTCGCACTCAGCATACCTACTGCTCTATAGAATAGGCGTCGCTTGGCAAAGCGTAGAATCTTTTAGATGTAAAAAGTTAAAAATAGATTTCGCAAATTAGTTTTCATTTATTATTTACATATTTGAATTAGATAAAGTTAAATTTTACTTTAAATTTATAAAAAAATAAGTAATCTAAAAATACTTAGGTATTGTTCTATCATTTGTTGCTTCATTTCTCGATTTTTTACGTTAACTCAATTATAAACGAAACAACGACAAAAATGCTAGTCTTTATACTTTAATCAGACCTACAAGCTCTTGTCTTTATGCACGAGGCTTATTATGCAGTGTCAAAGGATAATACCGAGTATAATATCCACCAGTAAATTCCTCAGCGTGTCATGGTCACCAGTTCAAGATTGCCCCTAATTATGGTGCCCTCGAGCGTGGGAGACTGCGATGAATTATGTAAAACCTGAGCTTATGTGATGTCAATTACGCTGTGTTAGATAACTTGTGAGTAATGGAATATGAGCTTGCAGGGTGGGTGATTTATATCAGTTAGGCTTAGACTTCACCAAGAAGGAAGCGGGGAAGTAGAGTATTTTAGATTGTTAACTCGTTGCCAAATTATGATCATTACCACGTCATCCATAGGACGTCTACTTTTGGACATAATTATGCATCCCCATTATAGATTTCCAATAAAACCGTTTGGTAGAGCCTTGCGCTATCTTTTTTACTAACAGAATATAATTATTTTTCGCTAAAAATGGTAAAACTGCCTTCCATCGTGTACAAAATTCGAATATTCTGCTCGAATTGTTAACATGATTGTTGATTTTTCAAATAGCCGATTTCTGTAAAATTTTAATGACTACCTCGGGAGTAGGTAACCCTTTCAAACTAAAATTTTAAATTTTTTTCGATTCGGTTCAATAATTGGCGAAATTATTTATCGATGAACAAACACAAAAAAACATACAGACGAACATAAAACCTCCTCCTTTTTGGAAGTCGGTTAGTGAGAACAAAAGTCACGATTATTTTTTGTTCCTAATATGCAATATTTCTAATATATATCAGAAATTTTTAGATTATATAAGCTGTGATGGTCTAGTGGTAGTAACACCTGACCTGCAATCGTGAGGTCGTGGGTTCAAATCCCGATCCCGTACCAATGAGTTTCTTTGGAACTTATGTACGGAATTTTACACCATTGGCTTTTCGGTGAAGGAAAACATCGTGAGGCAACCTTCATACGTCCGTTGAAGAAATTCGATGGGGCGGATGGGTTATGCCAGCGGCCCAGAGGCAGGCTCCGTTATTTTAAGGAGCTGGGCTGGCTCAGGTAGACGCTGGAGGGGGAAAATGCACAAAACACCCCATGCGGGACGTCAGTGCAAGACTTATCACCCCTACTTCAAATGAGAATGAGAAATTCGATGGCGTATGTGAATCCACCAACCTGCACTGGGCCCGCGTGGTGGATATGTCCCAATCACCCTTCGTGGGTAGGCCTAAGTCCTGCAGTGGGCTATTAAAAAGGCTGGTACAGTACAGTACATATGCGATATTTGTGCAGTGATCTTACGGAATAAATGCTACTAATCTTCACTTATCTCCACTCTGTATTGGTGGAGTTTGGTCATTAGGTAAACGTTAGCTTTTTCTTTCTCGTCCGCGAGCTTTGAGAAATATTCCGGGAGATGTAATGTTGTAGTAAATAAGATGTTGGGTTTGTTGAAACATGCGTATGTTGCGGGTTTATATTTTACTACGCGGGATTACATATACCATATTAGTATTGTAATTTTGTGAAAAATCCATAATTGGTCAGTAAACTATCTGAAGATAATTAAATGAAGTTAGGTATCTTTATATTTTAAGAGTACCAGTTGTATTGGCTATAGAAGTAGGTAACTGAAGCTTAAATATGAGGAATGCATTCATGACTTTTTTTAACACGCTTTTGTCGGTTTTACTTGTATGTTTGCTTGTAACCTACCCCTTTGAGTTCAATTAAACCTACTTTGAGCGATCAGATTTTCTTTAAACTTTGCACACCTATTAAAGACCAATGACAATGTGTTTATAAAAAAAAATTAAAAACATTATGACTGCTAAGCGTGTTTTTAAGTTTTTTTTTTAAAACTACATATATTTATATTATTATCTTACTTATACCTATACAACAGTACCTAACAAAATGGCTTTAAAACTAAATTTCATAATGATAATATTTTATCAGTGGTGTCAAAAACGTCGTAAAGCCTAGTACTATTGTTTACGCGACTAGTAAATAAATTTTAACACTTTTATGTTTAATAATGCAGTGTTAATGATGATTATAAAATAACATTTTAGCACATGGACGTTAATGTAGTCGATGGAGATAATGAAACAATAATCGTAATTGTACTTTGATCATCAAGTAAAGTAAATAAGCGGCAAGCGTAGTGTAGAATGTCCATCAATAAGGTGGTTCGACAGTCTTGCTGTGATCTCAACTTCCTTACTCCTTACTATAATACTATAAATCGGTATGTGCATTGTGTTGGGTTTTGGGCAAAAATTGCATATTTTAAATAATGTGCGGTTTTTGAAAGGACACAATATATTGAGGGTGGTAGTGAACCACAGACTTTTAATAACTGAATGCAACAGGAAACGAACTGCGGTTGGCTATTACAGAGGAAGTCGTAAAAATTAATAAATAACTAAGAATCATGGTCTGGAACTGGCAGAGATTTTGACGACCATTCTGGTCAAGCCGTCGGAGCGAAGTACAAGGAACTTAAGGAACAAGAACAACAAACATTAGAAGAAATAAATCTACAAAGAGTTGTTGAAATAATGGTGTTTCTACTGCATCGAGTCCTCGGTTGCCCTCACAGTTGTTACTATTTCATGCAGCAACAGACGGGCGATTGGGCCATATCTACCGAGCTGGCTCAGTGCGAGTTGGTGAATTCACATACGCCATCGAATTTATTCTACGGATGTATGCAGGTTCTCTCACGATGTTTTTTTTTAACCGAAAAGCCAGTGGTGTAAAATTCCGTACATAAATTCCAAATAACTCATTGGTACGGGACCGGGATTTGAACCCACGACCTCACGATTGTAAAGCAGGTGTCTCTACCTGTAGACCACCACGACTCTCATTTTTGGCATGGATGTAGTTAAAAAATCGAAAAGTGATATGGACTATTTTTATCCCATGAAAATGGAATAGCACAAATATTAAAGCTAATGGCTAAGTATATAATGATACTCGTATAAGGTATGAGAAATATGATACCTACACTAGCTGACCCGGCGAACTTCGTTTCACGCAATATCTTAATAAATTATAGCCTATCTGTTATTCTGATGTATAAACATTATTTTTGCAATGTTTCATTTCAATCCGTTCAGTAGTTTTTTGCGTGTCCAAACAAACAAACATCCATACATACAAAATTTCGCGTATATAAATAATACTAGCTGCACCCGGCATTATCCGCGTCAGCCAGAGATAAAAAGAAGCCTAAGTGTTAATCCATCGTCTAAGCTACCTCCATATCAAATTTCATCTAAATCGGTTCAGCCGTTTGTTCGTAAAAGAATAACAAACATCCATAAATACTCACGAACTTTCGCGTTTATAATATTAGTAGGATGTGTTATTCTGATGTATAGTCATTACTATTGTAAAGTTTCATCTCAATCGGTTCAGTAGAAGTTTTGCGCGAATGAAGAAACATCCATAAGTACATATTTACATATTTTTTAAATAATTTTAGTAGGATAATCTACCATTATTTTCATTACAAATATCATACGATCATTATTTCATTATACGATCGTCTAATACTCGGTCAAAACGTCGGGATACTGAAGTAATTTAGATTTCATAGTTTCAGTGCGCGATTAGTCTCGTAGTACATACAAATAATGTGTTCAAATCGAGAAACTTAATAACTACCACCCTCTACCTACGATCTGATCTCATCATACCTTCTAAGGAAATGCCATTTACTGCATATCAAATTGTTTTTTCTCACCTCGAGTCTTCCTGTACACGATGACAAGCGTATTGAGTCGTCTGTCACCAGCAGCTCACACCTTCTATGCCACAGATCTCGCAAGATAGGAGATGTCGTCTCTCTGGAAGGGACCTATTTTCGCTCGAAACGAGTGCTAAGTCGACAACTAAGTTTAACGTCAATAAAATCGTACATCTTTTATTAACTATTATATTTTTTTTTTGCGTACAGTGCAAATCACTTATTATATATAGGTGTTAGATGAGTCCACTTATTGTGGACTCATCTAACACCTAGGTACCACATTTTGTAATGTACATTTACATCTCTCATGTTCGGTAAGTAGGTTATTATTACCTTCAAATGGGGCTTGTAGGTGACTAATTAACGCTCTAGGGTATTGCTGTAGCTAGAAAAGCTCTAGGGCGGTAAGTAATCTACTATTAAAGGTCGATGAAACGTTATCGTAAGCATTATGTAGAGTGAGAGAACTCGTAACTTTGTAAGTGAATAAAAGGTGAGATTTGACGATGTATAAATTGATCTTGTCCTATATACCTTTCAATTTCAATAAAATGTTTTATTCTTGTAATGCCGGTTTTTTTCTACTTACCTCACAATCGAGATGTAAAGCAGAATAGTAAGCTCGAGTGTAAGCACCAATTGCACCATCGAACTATAGGCGCCCTCGCTGCGCTCGTGTGCCTAAATATCTCGGGCTGCAATTGATGCCTTACAGCCCTTGGCTACTAATCTACTATTAATTACTCGTAAAAATGAATTTTGGAATTACTCACGATATTATTTGCAGCTTTGCTTTTCAGCAACATATTATGACAGCTGAGTAAAAATCTGTACAAGAAACAAAATCAACAGGGTCATATTGACCCCTCCTCATCCTCGCCGGGTTAAAAGTGTCTTATACGCCAGATAAAGAGGAGGACACTAGCAAGACCTCTATGGAACACACCTTCTATGCATTGTTATTTGTGGCTCCACCTGTTGGAGGCGCTTATCATGCCATGTTTAGTTACTGTGCAGTAGAGGACAATTGTAATTTGACTTCCTCTTTTTATTTGGGTGCCTATGAAGAGTAACGTTTGACATGTATGCATGTTTGTGTGAGATGAAATGCACGGCCATAGTATGAGTTTGTATTTTAACCTATACAACTATATCTCTTTAAACTTTCACGATTTGAACACATTAATATTATATACTACGGGGCTAATCGCGCACTAAAATGAGGAGATAAATAAATACCTCTTCATCGCGATGTTTCGGCCGAGTTGCATCGACCGTGGTCACGGGTAGACTGACCACCCTAACCCTGACCGTCTACCCGTGACCACGGTCGATGCAACTCAGCCGAAACGGTATTTAATTATCTCGTAATTTTAGTGCGCGATTAGTCCCGTAGTATATAATAATAACTGTATCTCGTCTAGGAAAAGGTTTCCCTGGCTGCGTAGTACATCAGGCACCCGTGACGTTCCTGGCTCATCAATCGAGATGCGTTCGCGCCCATGTTCGCGCCACATATCCCGCCTAAATCCACTTTAGTTTGGCAGCTTTTCGGTTGACATCAACTATTCCTGTAATAGAACGCAATGCTGTTGCAGACTCTATGGTGTATAGTAAACTAAAACTATAATAGTTTTTGTGTAGCTAATTTTTTTCGACAAAGGCTCTGTTCTAGAATGTATGGAGCCACATGAAAATTATAGTAGTTTCCGTTTAAAAATAATCTCATACTAACCCATCTGGTTTTGGGATTTCATAGTCGAAAAGGGCTTGAAGAAAAGAACATATTACCTTGAAATTCTTTTACATTGCCGTTGTCAATGAAAACCCGAAAAAGATCCAGGTAATTAATAATGTAAACTCAAACTCATCTATAAAATTTAAAGAAAAAGTATGTCTAAACTTTAGAAAACCATTTAAATGAAACAGTCTGGTGCATACACAATTCCAACGTCTCTGGAAGTTTAAATAACTGTTATTGTGTCTCGACGTTATAATAGCAATGTGTTAAGTACATAATAAAATTAAGTATAATTATTATTATGGAATTGTAGAAGCTTTTATTTCATAAAAGTAATCAAAGTATTCTTTCCTTTCTAGTTATTTCTCAAATGATTTGTGTATGATTGGTGTTAGATAATCTAGTCTGTAGGCATGTCTTGGATTCAAAACTTTTTTCAACCACTCTAATAAAAAAATCCTCAAAGATGCTCATATCTTGCAATGCGCTCGTGAGGATAGGTATCATGATCATAATAACTTCACAATCGAGACTTGTGGTAGGTTTATCTCTACAACTTATTGTCAGAAAATAATTATCTTTTTGTGATAAACATTTCAAAAATTGACGCGTTCGCAGGATTTAGTAGGACGTTTTTAGAGACAGCGTTTTAGCTTAATTTGGACAAAGCATCTGGGCCGGAATCCCAGAGAGATGCAGGTTCAAATCCTGCAAACGCGTCAATTTTTGAAATGTTTATCGCAAAAAGAAAGTTTCTATACACCTAGTGTGTGAAACACGATAAAAATCATTTCATAGAAAATAATTATTTGAATGTAAAGCTCAAAACTTTGTAAAAATGCCTAAAAAATATGTAGAACTAATTACTTACTCAAAATTGCGGTACCTACTAAAATCCCACATATATTCCTATTCTACCTAATCATACCTAGAAACAAGCATTTCATCAGAATACAGAAACGCATGTCTCAGCCGAAATATATTTTTCACAAGTCACACCTATTCCATTGTCATGTATTCACACCTCTTGGACAAATAAAGTTGTAGGAAGTATCACCCATTGTCGTGTTACTGTGAATAGATCCTGTTTAGGCGGGCTGGTAAAATTTATCATTGTTATGCTTATGTATAGCTATTGTTAGTTTGTGATGACTGTATTTCTGACGTCAGGTGTTGAAGTGTTTTTTTTATTGCTGGGCGAGGGCGAAGGTCTTCCTCATAACTTGATATTTTAGCCATAGGCAATGAGGTAGTCTACTCATGGACTTAATTGGACATATTTATCTCACTAAGTATTAAAGTAAAAAAAAAAGAAAAACTGTGCATCCGTAAGAAAAGACAATATATATTTTTATCCCCCAATTAGGAAAGAGTATTTTTGCTCTTCGAAATATGAGTGCAAATGCCTTTTTTATCCGCTAGAGGATAAAGTAAAATTGAATTTAGAACATCGTGTACACTAAGTTTGTGCCTTGAAAACATCATTAAACATTTATTTATTTATTATTTTCCACAATACAATATATTTACTTCTACCTCCATGGTGCAGAATTTATCACAACCTTTTTAATTAGTTAAAAACTCAGTTTGGAACCTCTTTGGTGAACTTTTTTAAAATTTGCTTTGCCCGCTCCATTTTCTTTTCACGTCAAATTGTTAAAACCTTACATGAAAAACAAGAGACTCGAAAACAAGTGACAAGTCTAAAATTAGTGATTCTAGCGACGAGGAAGTTTATTTGACACCCACAGAACTGACTGAAACTGTTAATAATGCGCAAACGAGCTTTCTCCCTCAACAATCACACGAGAAGTATTTGAAACAGTATCTAGCCGACTAGTCATTTTCTCGTTGAGGTGGTTGGGTGGGATGAAAAGTTACGTGTCGCACTCGGATTTTTCACCTTGTGCTCATTTGATTTCCTCGCTGACGCTCACGATTTTAATTTTTGAATAACTCGTTGCGCTAGTTATTCAAATTTAGAACCCTCTCGGTAATCGAAATTGAGCACGCGGTTAAAAAGCAACTTTGCACTCTTGTATACATAGACTGCCCAGTATTTCGGAAGCTGAGCAAAAATAAGAACATTTTAGACGTTCATTTAACGATTCAAAATTATAATTGGATCAGAAATTCAGAAAGTTAGGTAAATTTTGTTTATGGAAACGTTTGTGATAAACCTCGGAGCGTCCTAAAACCGATGGGAAATTAATTAACTGCGCACATTCTGAAACCGTCAGTGGATTGTACAATCAGTATGGAGTCCACATTGTTTCAGGCATATTTTGATTTTTTTTTTATTACAAGCTTTTATTTAACTTACAATGGATGTACCTATGTAAATTCGGGTGGAATCTTACGAGTCGATTTTGACCAACTTCCCGGTTTCCGATTGAGCTCAAATTTTGCACGCATATACCTACAGCCTTGGCCAAAAGTATTAGGCACCCTGTATTTTCACTCTATCTCCGAAACTAACTTCACTCCTTTTTGGCATTTTTAACAAAATTAGGTGTCAATTTAATCACATCAACAGAAATGAAAGCTTGTTTACTTGTTAGAGTCCAGAATACAAGTGACCAAACATTGACTGATAAGACCGAAAGAAAACCGAATCCTTTGTTTTCGGTCACCAGGTGTTTTATGACCTTAACAAAGAGCCGCTTGATATTCTAAGAAGTTATTTATGACCCCGGTAAGTCATTTAAGATAAGCACTCAGTTATTGGATAAGTACTATCAACATGTATTTTGATTTTTTAAAGGTGCCTAATACTTTTGGCCAAGGCTGTATATATCGCGTGACAAAGCAATAACACCTTATATAGTAAATTATGGTACCATGGAACTGATCTGATGATAGATTCGGAAAGTGACCACCATAGGAACTCCTGTACTAAGCATGTTAAATCCGTCGTGTTTGGGCTCGTGTTACTTGTCTTGGCTAGCATTCTGCTGCTATATGATATCCAGGATCTAAAAGAGTTAAATTTTCATATTAAATTTATTATGGTTTCTATCATGTTTACATATCCGAATATGTTGGCTTTGTTGTAATCAGGGGAACGTTTAGACATTTTATCAAAGCAAACTGCGGTCAAATTAAAAAAAAAAAACTAGCATGTTACACGGCATAACGATGTTTTTCTTCAAGAAAAAGACAGTGGTGCGAAATTCCGTAGTTATTTCCGTAGTATTACCGAAAGGATCTCATTCGGTAGTTGGATCCCAACTCATGACCTCACGATTGTAAGGTAGGTGTTATGACTACTACACTACCACGTATGTCATACCATACATTTTGTATAAAGTATCCATACTTTAAAGCAGAAATATGTATGATACTGAGCAATCAGTAAAGTTAGACGTCGATACTCTGTGTAAACGCAGCGAGTAACGCCTACTGTGAAAGCTCCCTTTACGTAATTATTATGGTTTGAAATTAATTCGATATGAAACTCGATACACTGTTCTGTTTATTTGGGGTGATTTGTTGCTCATTTTCAGCAGAAAATGAAAACGATAGTCAATATGAATCGAATATTGGCAACTTAGTAGCAGTAGACAGTACAAGAAATAATTTTGTGGGTTCGGTTTAGGTAGCGCATATCAGTATCATAATATGTATGAAAATAAATCTTATTGGCAGTTAGGTTCTCGTTATAAGTATCAAGTTATTTGTTTTTTGCATAGGGGGCTTGATTCCCATCAAATAAACTCTCCGGTATTTTTTTAGCAAACAGACACTTTATTTACATTTCAATTGTGTTAACTTCAATTGCGTTTTGAAAAACATATTTGTTTCTTTCGGTTTTCTTCTATAGTTTATTTAAGGATTTTTTTTGGTGTTTTTAGGGTCTCGTACCTCAAAAAGAAAAACACGGAACCCTTATAGGATCACTTTGCTGTCCGTCTGTCCGTATGTCAAGACTCTTTATTTGGGAACGCGTAAATATATAGAGTTGATATTTAAACTATATACCTACGTATATCTATGGTCTTTTGCAGTTATGTCAAAGAAAAACTTCTCAATCACTTTTTTTTCGACAATGCTTAGTCAATTCTTTCAACAAAGTAACGTGAAACTTTTAGTTTACTGCCCTCTCTCCCGTCGCGATGATAAATTCCAGAAAGTTCTCGCAAGAAAACACGTGCGAAGCGCATCTCAGTCCGAGACGAGTGCACTTCGGGCGTTTCTCGCATTCTTCGCCTAAACGTGAGGCGCTTAAGGTGCTCCAGAGCATTCCAAGGCCTTTTAATAAACGAGCCGAAGAAAGACATGTACCGTTTGTTGATTAGGATGCTATGTTTGGTGAAGTTTATCTCGTGAACTGCAAGTACGTATTTAAAGTGAATTGCTTAATTGGTTCCAATTTTCTCCTGGTAGAAGCTTTGACTTTGGAAGTACTACACAAGGAATAATTATTTTATGCAACAAATACCATGACCGACTTCACTCGTGTACAGCATCATGACATAGTATAAAATTAAAGTCGCTTTCCGCTGTCTGTCCCCATGTATGCTTACATCTTTAAAACTACGCAACGGATTTTGATGCAGTTTGTTTTAATAGATAGAATAATTCAAGAGAAATATTTATATGCATAATACACCTGTGCGAAGCCGAGGCGCATCGCTAAAATGCAAATATTATGCACGGATCGATGTAACATTTTTCACATTATTGTTGATTTATCAAAAATGGCTCAGCCGATTTCGATAAAATTTTAATGAGACCAATTTCAAAGTACGAGTGTACTTTGAAATTGGTCTCTTTTTCAATAAAAAATAATTAATGAAATTGGACTACTATGAAAAAAGTTATGCGTGGTTATACATAAAAAATATATAGACGCGTCGAATTGTATACCTCCTCCGGTGGTTCGTCGGTCAAAAAGACGAATTTCCACCCAACTACTGGTGAAGGTGTAGCTTCGCTATGTGTTCGCATGTACACACGTATACTTCACTCAACATATCACTTCACCTACGCGTGTTGATGGAAGTAGTGCAACGATAGTGGATCATTTCTATACTAATATAGACTTAAACCGCGTTTCTGCCGAAAATATATTGTCCAACGTAAGTGACCACTACGCCCAACGCGTCACGATTACAGGCTGTGCTAGGTCGGAACCTAGACCGACACATATTCAGCGCAGGCTGACGACACGAACACGAAAATTACACTTTCTGTCTGCACTACATAATGTAGATTGGCAGACCATGACTGAAATAAATGACGAGTGTGACAGCCTCGCAAACAAAATAAATTATAACTATTGCTAACCAAATTCAAATATGTTTTCCAGAACGTTTCGTACCTATACGTAAACAAGAAGCGGTATGGATCACTGACGACGTAACAAATATGAGATTACTGATAAAAGACATATCAAAATTATTACTAATATTTCCGAATAATTCAAATTTATTGACATTTAATAATGACTTATGTGATTCATATAATAATTTATTGACGAGTTCCAAATTTAAATATTATAATAATTTAATTAGATCTTGTGACAATAAAAGTAAAATTATATGGTCAATTATCAATAAAGAAACTGGGCGTGTAACGCGTGACAAGGTGGACTTTACCGACGTACTATTAAAAAGCGACGGAAGCGCTTTCGTAGATAAGGCAGAGTTGGTTCAATACGTAAATACTGTTTTCTTGAATGGCAATTTCAGGCGGGCGCCCGCGCTGCCGACACGTTGAGAAGTCTAGCTATGCTATCAGACGCTGTGCCGTATTACAACAAATCTTTATACCTTCGGCCGTTTACAGTATCTGAAATAATAAAAATACTAAGAAATAAGATTGCACCGAAAAATACTTCGGATATTTATGATATAAGCACAAACATGCTAAGAGAAGCGGCCCCGATTGTTGCTCCGGCGCTAGCAGTGCTATTTAATAAATGCCGTAAGAAAGGATGCTATCCCAATGTGCTAAAAAAAGTAAAAATCGTACCAATATACAAAGGGAAAGGTGATAAAACATCCGCCAAAAATTACAGACCCATATCTATAATTCCTGCCTTGGCCAAAGTTCTAGAGGTTGGGATAAATCAGAGGCTGTTAAATTTCTTCAATGAATGCGAGTGCTTCACTGACCGCCAATACGCGTACCGTTCCGGTAAATCTACTACGGAGCTCGTTCGAGAGGTTCTCTGGAGCGTGTTGCAAGCGCGGAATAAAAGACAGCATGTCGCAGTTGTCTGCTGCGACCTCTCGCGTGCATTTGACACAGCAGACCGCGATCTACTAAAAAAGAAGTTCGAGCATTAAGGTGCCAGAGGTCCAGCGGCAAACCTAATGGCAGATGTTGTCTCAAATAGACGTCAAGTGATAGTGGGTGATGCGGGTAAAGTCCGATCGGATGAAGGTACTTCAGACCTAGGAGTCCCGCAGGGATCGTGTCTTTCAAACACATCGTTCGCACTACTTTTAAACGATCTCCCGAGCTTTGTGAAAGAAGCGGACATCTACATGTTTGCTGACGACGTGGCAGCAGTGGTTACAGCACTTAATGCACGGAATCTGAAAGAGAAACTGATTAGGGTGGCACGAGATCTAGAACATTGGTTCGAAATAAATGGCTTGGCTCTAAACCTTGACAAAACGTGTTTTATGCACTTCAATCTGTCTAACAGAGCCCAAGAACCGATCGTGGTCAATGTTCGTGATACGATGCTGCAACGAGTACCTAACGTGAAACTTCTCGGTTTTCATGTGGACAGCGCATTAAAATGGGATGTGCATATAAATAGATTATGCGCGCGTTTGAGCCAAGCCTGTTTTGCTCTGAGCCGCCTTGCTAAATCAGCACCGAGGGACGCCGTCCGAGCCTGCTACTTTGCCACGGTCCACTCCTTACTCACGTATGGGACAGAGCTGTGGGGAGACGCGGCTGAGCGCGAGCGTGTCCTCATATTGCAGAAGCGGGCTATTAGAGCGATAGTGCGGGCGCGATGGGATGTTTCGGCGAAACCGCTTTTCATAGAATTGGGTATACTAACGGTGCCGTCTATACTCATCTACCAGGTCAGTGTATTCGTTCACACGAACCAACACAAGTTCCAAAAGATAGGTGTAAATCGCGATGTTTCGCCCCGTAGTATGTACATAAATAAGTTTAAACAAACAAAGCACAAGCTCACTAAAGCAGGAAAGTCGGTGTACGTGAAGGGTCCCGATATTTATAACAAACTGCCCGACGACATAAGAAATGCGGCTTCTATCTCTATTTTCAAAATCAGGCTTAAAAGGTTTCTGATCAGTAAAGCGTACTATTCTTTGAAAGAATATGATAATACCAATACAATTACAACCAACATAAATTAAGTATATTAAATGTACAATGTATCGTACAGAAATTAATTATTATTCTTAAGACTTGCGTTTTATGTAATTTAGCACCAATAAAGATCTGTATCTGTATCTGTATCAACACATCAATGACTAGAAAACAGCATTTACTACGAGGTTGCTACTGAATACGAAAAGCGACAGCTTTTTTGGTAAGTATTCATCTGATATTTGAAAGTCATAACATTATGTACTTTTTGTTTAGAAAGCAATGGAGGAATGTATTCGTGTAATAAAATTAACAGAATAAACACAAAACAAAAAAATACAGATATTCACATTCCACACTCATGCTATCACTTATAAAATAAAATTGACAAAATCAATTAAATAAAAAAATCAATTATACGTGAACTATACGTGGCATTTAAATATGCTATTAGTCACCGATTTGTTAGTCAGGAATGAGGAGATCCGTAGAAGAACCAAAATTACCGACATAGCCCAACGGATTAGCAAGCTGAAATGGCAATGGGCAGGGCACATAGCGCGGAGGACTTATGACCGGTGGAGTCGAAAAGTTCTCGAGTGGAGACCACGTACCAGCAAGCGCAGCGTAGGACGTCCACCCACAAGGTGGACGGATGACCTCGTTATGACCACAGGATCGCGCTGGATGCAAGCCGCTTCCAACCGGTCTAATTGGAGATCCATAGGGGAAGCCTATGTCCAGCAGTGGACGTCCTTTGGCTGATGGATGAGTACAAGACCATGTTAATAGAAAAGCATAAATTTATTCGTAGTATGCGTACCATATAAAGCCATACGCGACACTTATACCTTTACAAGCTTCCATTAAACAAAGGATCTGATGCCACCTTAGATAAAATAAAACATATTACAACTCTTCACATAAATCAGTCAAAATTTACATATTCGAACATATCGGAATACCTGTACGATAAGTCAATAACTTCAATAGGTCAAGTGCCCTTCAATAATGCACCTCGAATGTGCATTAACTACACAATAGTACTTTTATGACCTTATACAGTACTAAAAGTACAGGTAAAGGACAAGATCGTGTGTCCATTTGGTAGTCAGTACTTATTCTGTATTTAATATAGGAATATATTTAAGTGGTTCGCTGTTACTTTGCTCTGCTCAGCTTCTGGTCAGTTAAATAAATAATCTTTTTCTAACATCTCAGCCATGGGACACGGCTGGCAATCCCACAAACTTCTAAAGAGCCCCAAGACAATTATGTGTATATTTTGGCGACGTTAGGTCGAGATAAACGATTTTAGTTTCTCCTTCAGAAGGTCAAATTTTCTTTTCTTACAGAGCTGCTACCACGATTTCAAAGGAAAGGTTCCAGGTCAATCGAAAAAAATAAAAAAGTATATTCTATTAATAGATTGTGATCATCTGAAATAAAGGATTTATTTTATTCTCTAATCTTTGATATAGCCAATTTAAAACCAACATGTAAATATTATCATACTAGCTGACTCGGCAAGCTACATTTCGCGCAATATTTTTCTAAATTATAGCGTATATGTTATTAAGATGTATAAGCATTACTATTGGAATGTTTCATCTCAATCCGTTCAGTAGTATTTGCGTTAACGAGTAACAAATATCTACACATACTCACAAACTTTCCCGTTTATAATATTATAGTAGGATTGAAATGTTGACCTTTGTGATCGGTTCTTTTAAAAATATTTTATATTATTCTTGACTGTATTGAGTAAGTGTGATAAATTTTGTTTATTTTTCTTATGATCTTCAAGAAACTTTTTCAAAGGCAGATCCAAATTAAATAACAAATGTCATTTTAAGTAAAGTCGAATCAAAATTGATGCTAAACAATAAATGCATGATTCCTAGGCAGTGCAGTGCAGTTTCACTTTGGCTGACCGCAAATTGCCTTGAAGTAAAGCTATTTATTTATTGTGATAAAAACAATTTTACAAACATGTACATTCATCTCTTTTTTCACATTTCACATCCACATTTTTTTTCCTGCGAAATAAATATTCTATTCTATTATATCTCATCTTAATACAAATAAATATATATCAGTATAAAATAATAAAATGTCAAATTTCAAAAATCAAATCATACATCATGAATTTCTACAATATCAATCGAGCTGTTAGCACGATTACTTTGGTCCCATTAGTCAGTCAGATTTTCATAATAGGTCTTAAAAATAGAAATAACAGTTATCCAAATATCAAAAATAATGTCAAAATCAGTATGGCTGTTGGCGAGTCGAAATTACTTAAGGCAAATCTTAACATGGTTTTACTGTTGACCGTTTAAGTGATTACCGACCTTAATGTATGAGCTTAGATTGTTGATATGTTGATCGAATGCCGGTAGTTGCCAGTGCTTTACATACAATTGAATTTTTGATGAATGTCAATCACAGTTTTTTTTTGTTGTATATAACCTTTGTTTGAAACTGCGCTTTGTGGGAGGTATTACACGTTACAAATAACCACACATATTGGAGTAAACAGTGTTGTAAACGGGCTTTTAGTTGTGTTATAACTTTCATAGTTTTAAGTTTTAGTTAATTGACGTTGCAAATTCTTAAAAATACTATCGCTTTACTCTATCAATATAGATGTGATATGTTAGAAATGTATCAAGCTCAAAACAAAAAAAAAATACATTGCGCAATAAAGCACCAATATGAAATAGAACTAATAATCCTTGGAACTTTAAAATACAAAAAAATGGCCAGTGGTAAGAAATGAATAAAAATTATATTTTTTTTAAGTTACCTGTTGATTATATTCAAGCTTAATTTTACTTTTTAAGATTTCATTTTTTGTACCAAAAGCTACATAAAATAAGTATTTTGTCTCCTTAACCTGATTCACATATTTTATTATTATACAAAAATGATAATGAAAATGACATATTTTATTATTACAAAATTATACAAAAATGATGGCAATAAAATAAATCAATACTGGGCAATACCTCACACCTTATGTGGTATGCTTAACAAGTAACGCATGTCATTAAGTTGCAACTTTAAACTAGGTAAATAGCAAAGTCGTGATCTCGACAAATTAATGCTTATTAGTTTAATTAAGGGAAGCCATTATTGGGTCCATGTCACCGTCTAAAGAACGCGAACTAATTGCCCTGTCAACTGCAAACGCATTAATCTTTATGTTAACTTATGACGTGGAACTGCTGCGATATTGCTCAAGGAAAAGCGCGAAATTTTGAGGAAAGTTGTGATTCGAAATGTAAAGGATAGCTATGGGAGAGCACTGAAATTTGTATATAAACAGACGCGATTTTCACAATTTTAACTTTAAATTATAAGCTGTTTCCTAGAGTTTTTCTGTAAAGAAATCTATCCCGTTTTTTTTAGTTGAAATGATAGAGACTTACGTAAAGTATTTCTCTTTGAATGTTAATAATTTTTTTTATTCCGTATATGTTTGCGTTTGACTACATACTGATGTTAAGCAGATAACTATGCGGTCTAGGGTGTGGGCGCTTACCTAGAAGATACCTATATTTTCTCGGGATTTGAAGACGGTTATTTTTTTAGCGGTATGACAGACCCAGTTAATATCCAATTTGACCTGAATTTCTACCTGAAAAGCTAAAATCTAAAGCAATATAGAGCCCAAATGTTCGAAATTCAGGCCGAAATCGCGCGAACATAAACAATAACACTCAATCCTCTCCTCCGATATCGCAATCTCCAAAGGGAGCGTTCCCTTACGTTAATGACGCAGTTATTCATAGTTCGCAACTACGCTCATTATAAGTTGCGATCAAAACTTGCACGATAACCGTTAAGACGTCTAAAGGTAAACGCAAACTTCGTGGAATCTCAACTTGCAAACAGCGAAGAAGAAATATTAGAAGTTGCTAGGCACGACATGCCTTAATACATCTTTTGTACTATGTGGTAAGTACGAGTTTTGCTCACGTAGTTTTGGTATTTTTTGATACATATTTTAATACAAAGGTCAGTCATTAAAAAGTCCTCAGATGAATCTAGTGAAGTTCTAGAAAACTTTGATATATCCTGACGCTTCCCGATTTAATGCAACATAAAAGAAAGAGTTAGGAGACTTTTGAACTAAACAGAGTTTTTTTTAAATCTGTTCACGAATGGCAAAAATTTCAACAACAACAAAAATTATACAGACGAATATTAGTACTTTCTCTTTTTTGGAAATCGGCACAACTGACATTTTTCCACATTGAAAATGATAGTTACAATCAATGGTGTGCTATGTGTTACCTAATTATGAATTGTTAAATTAAGTAGTCATTATGTGAAGGTTTTTTCTTATGCGGCTAAATAGGATCAGTGCCACTTGACGGTAAAAGTTTGAGTTGTAACTGAAGGTCACTTCAGTTACAACTCAAACTTTTACCTAAAGGCTTTTAATTAAAGGCTTCTAGTTACATAACTCTGTCATAAAATATCGAAAGCATCTTCGAAACATAGAGTACAACTATCAAGTTGTACTCTATATTTCGAAGACGCTATAGATATTATATATCTATGATCGCTTACAGTTGTGTAAAGGAAAAACTTCTCAGTTATCATATAAAAAAGTTAGAGCCGTTTATATCGTAAAAAACCGCATGTATCGACACTCACAAAAACCCAAACCTACAGGGTACTTCCCGTTGACATAGAACTATGAAATTTGGCAAAAAGCATTATCTCAGAATACACATATAGGAATAAATCTGAAAACTGAACATTTTTATTTAAATCACAAAAAATAGGGCTTCAAATATCACAAAATATGGGTTTAAAATTCAAAGTGCGTAAATCGTATCATGTAAGGTATCATATAAAAGAGCTTCATTAGCACATGCTAAAACAGGTTTTTAATTATTTTAGCAATTTTCAATGAATGAGAAAAGTAAAAAAAAAAAACTTTTGTCGATGATGATGATGATGATGAGTATAGAGATTTTAACAACGTACTTTCCAATTTTGTGAAATTTTCTGGATTTGTACGGAACCCTCGGTGTGCGAGCCTGACTTGCACTTGTCTTTATTTAAACTTATTATAGCAGGGGCTATATGGACTGATAATATCAAGCTAGTATTTGTGCAAGATTTAAGGGTTATAACAGAATTATACTTCACTGTACGGCAATAGACTCTTAATTAATAATCTACTACTGAACGTAGGCCTGCTCATGACAGGTGATCAAATCGTATTGCCTTCACTAATTCATGGATTCCCAGATGTCATCGAATTCCTTCTACCTGCATATTATTATTAGGTATGTCAATACCAATATGCAGGTTGCTTATTGATGTTTTTCTTTGCTGAAAATTCAGTGATATGTAAATTTTTACATAATTATATTCCAGAGAACTCGAAACATATTAATTTAAGTTTTTTCAGTAATATGCTGATGTCCATACATTATCATTAGGCAGATATTCGGATAAAAAAAATGTTTTGTGTCTGGATGTTAGTTGTCCCTTTCTTTGTCTGACACCTCTGACACATAATTATAATCCTAGTGGGTAGCTATTAGTGTGAAATGTTACTTATTTATTTTATTTGATAAAGAGATAGATGAGGATTATCGAGGGATATAGCGGAGGAGGCGTGAAATAATGATTAAGGAGATCGTTGTTATCCAGAACGATTCATTTATTTTATATCCCAAAAATACCTCTCGGCTACAATAGCTATCAAATAAAAATACATCGAAATTGGTCTACGATTGTTTAATAACTACCATCCGAAACAAAAAAAATACGCAGATATACACACGTGAAACTTAATTATACACACACTTATTTTTTACTAGTGTAGACAATAAACAGTAGGGAGGTATACCGTATTATACTCCGTCCAACGAGACGAACTAATATGGCGCTCTCTCCCTTGCACAATCGTATGAAAGTGATAAGGACGCAGCTCCGACTCAAATGGCCAGGATTGGTCAATGGGCATGGCTAATTATTGAAAATGTTAGGCTGCGTTTACATCGCCGATCTAAATCGCTTCCTAATTCTATCATCTAAAAATAATAGTTTTTTATACAAATGTCTACTTTGACATAATCTGTAACAAATATTTAGTTGTTGTGTACAAATCGAATATGCTAGGATATGAATAAATTAAACAAAAAATATTTTCTTAACCGTTTATTCACTTTCTGAATCACTCGAGTAATCCTCCAAGTTTATAACGAATCGTTCTTGCATTGTTTCCATATTTCTATCCATTAGGTTCATTTTAGGTTCTACTACTTCTACCACATGTCGTATGCAGTTCTGCCACTTGCTGCTGTCAACTTTTGTAATGGCTTCGTTTAATAATTTTTTGATATCGTTCAGTTTAAAACTGGTATTATTTTGTGCCACGTACCCTTTAACTTGAGCCCAAATTAATTCTATTGGGTTAAGTTCACAGTGGTAGGGGGGTAAGCGCAGCACTTTTTTGTTTTTTCCCATAGCCATTTCGTCGATTACATATGCGTCGTATTGGTGTTTATGGTCTTTCACAATTTTAAGTAATTCTTTTTTTAAGATGTCTTCTTGAAATGCATTTATTTTTTCCTTCAACCACTGTATTATTTCTTCTTTTTTAGTATTTGTGGTTGGGATTTTTTCCACTTTTCTTGAGTGGTAAGGGGCGTTGTCCAGTACTATCAATGAATTTTCTGGTAATATTTCGAGAATTTTTGCAAACCATTCTTCGAATACGTTTGCGTTCATATCTATGTGGTAATCTCCATCTTTTTTTGACTCAAACAATAATAACCCTCCTTCAACAAAACCATTTTTGCTTCCTATATGTGTTATGATCAGGCGTTTTCCTTTAGCGTAGGAATCAGTCCAGTCCAAGCCGGGTCAACGTAAAACCAAACACACTGAATTAAGCACCGAACACGTTAAGCACGAACGTCCGCACTGCTCAAGAGACAGAATCGGACTGATATTTGGTCGCAACGTGTACGCGCCCTAAGTTCCTTATACTCATACTCATACTCATATTTATTTGCTTCCACAATGTTATAAAAAGATTAAAAAACTTAAAATATGTAGGTACAATTATTTATCTCCAACCAATGACGTTTAGCGCTTGATTTCTCCATTCGTTCGTCTCGTTGGACGGAGTAGGTATACGAGTAGATACTTTAATGCTTATATTATTGGAAGCATCAATTTTAAAACAGAAAAAATGCCAATTGATGATTGGAATGGTTAAACGTAACAATAATTAATTCTACCTAAGTTCAAAGTCGCGTCACTGCATATCCGTCGAAGACTATTTTGGCGTACTGATATATAGTTTAAAGTATTCCTTTATTAGGTATATGCATAGATTATGCTAACGTTTACTTTGCATACTGTACGATACATTTCTGAGAGAGGTTGACTTGCCTTTCTTATCAAGGGCACAATGCTATCCTACCCGTCCGATTCATATTAGAAAGCTCAAAATAATTAATCACAACAATACCCCTCATTTAATCCTTCCGCAGCCAAAGAGAAGCGCTGAATTAACTGATTATCATCCAAACGCCGGCAAAATTAATTTATTATGTGAAGCCGCCAAGTAATACCGGATTAAAAATTAATTACAGTTCCAAACTAAGCTTTGGGAACGGTCAGGATGAAAAAGTTTATCGCGGATTTTCACTACGGACCCAACATTTGAACAGCTTGCAAAACACACTAGTTTATAATTATTCAAAAACCCTATTGAGGTAATTAAAACTTGGTTATTGTGAATATTAAACTTTAGTGGACTTTGTCTGCGATATAATTTGTGATTAATATAGATGTTGTTTTGAAAAAGTGTGAAAGTATCTGAAAGCATTATGGTAAATGTTTGTTTAACAAAATATAAATACAAGGTAATTTATTATCATAACAAAAATACACAGTTACAATTACCATGGGGCCTCAAACTAGGCTAACCCTGTATCTTGAGGTCCGATGTAGAATTGAGAAAATTGAATTTGTTGCGCGCGCTTATTAAGAAATATTTTGAAATTAACTCTGTAGTTAATTTCAAAATATTTCTTAAAAAATTTAATTTCTTTTCTGTAAAAGAAATTAATTTTTTTTAATTATAAATGCAGTCCTAAGTTCATTTGAATTTGTCCGATTACTTAACTTACGTAATTGTAACAGTAGGTAGGTAGGTACAAATATTAGCTTATAATAGAAATAGTGCAAAAAATGACGACTCACTTAAAAAAAAAACCATTCGGCCAGAAACCCATTAAAATTATTGTATAAATGAAGTTGACCAATTACTAAACTACACAGAATATTTTTAACCAAATCAATGATTTCTGTGAAATTAACAAAATATACCTACTCGTACTAAATCAAATTGATATTAGCAGAGATGTTGTGTAATTTACTCAAAAATATACAAAAAATATCTTCAAATTTTGACGTTCGTGATGTTCTTGCAAATTATATTCGTTTGTTCACTGTTTTAATAGAGGCAGGTGAGTTTAATAATTAAAATCAAATATAATATCAGGTGTGATTATAAAAATTTCAAATACATTATTCACAGACTTTTGTGAATATCAAAACATATTTCAAAATCCTCCAGCGCATTTTTAAGATTTATTGTAACACATGAATAAAACTTCTTTAAAAATAAAATAGATTTTAAGAATTATTCATTACGCATACTGCATACAAAATGTATAGTGTATGTAAATGGTACCAATTATTTACATGCACCAAACAAATTCTATGCAAATAACGTGGTTTTGCGGGAAACGGACAAAGCACCCAGCATATATAAAAACTTTACACGCTTATATTATCTTGAAGCTTTTGTGAGCAAAATCACTTATTTTGTCAAGTCTTACAATGTTTAGGTACAGTCAATAAGTACACGGTATTTGGTTACAGCAGAAGTTAAATTAGTGTTATTTATTCTACAAATTAAATTGCGGATTACTTATTTAAATTTATGGATAACTATGTGTCTGTGTATTGATACGCGGATAACTATTTATGTACGCTCAGCTATCATTCAATTTGATGCTTTTGTAGTCTCTACTCTCTATGACTGCTAACAATAATATCTAGACACGCGGGAGCGTGTCCAGCCAAGACAAAAAAAAGGAACTGGCGGCGCGACGTGTGTAATGTACGAACCATTTCGAGCCACTTTTGACCCCTTCATAACTCGGAAACGATTTAACCTAAATACACGAAATTAGCCTATATATTAAAGTAGTTTAGCTAGTCTAGAATTTAAATTTTTGTTAATATTGCTTCAACAATGAATGATGTATTAACGTTTTAAAACCGGGGTTTCATTGTCTGATTTACTGACTCACTGACTTATAGATCAAAAACCCAAACCACTTTCAGATGACCTAGAAACTTCATATTTGTCACCAAGGTCATTTACAAAGGAAAAAATCTAAAACTTCGAACTTTTACCCCTTAACTTGAACTAGGGCATGGGGGGTAAGCTTGTATGAGCCTTCCGCAAATTTTGATGCTAGATGTCTGAAAATTGATAAAGGCATTCTAAGTCAAGAAGAAGCTTGGCTCTACATAAGGTCTGACAACTTTTTGAAACTGTGGTCTTGGCTATATTTTACATGAAAATGTTTTCGTTGGATCTGCTTTACACGTACTTACATGCAAGCTATGTGGCCTAAACTGCGAGTGTGAACGACAACTTACGGTACACTACACACTATGGACTTGTGATGACTATTTTAACTCTCTCATATGCACCCCAAGTACGAGTTTATCAATTTTTTTCGCACTTGATGGAGAAAATAATAGATATATAAACAAAAATATTGTATGAAAAGCAAAATTCCATTTCGATGGTAACAAGTGATTCTATACTAATCTCATAGAAAATTGTAATTTACTTGTAAGATACGTTGTATACTTAGTACGAGTTGAAAAAAATATACTGAATATTGTATATGGGGATACTATGCGAGATTTAAAATAATAATTACAAACAAATAACTTCAACAGTGGTGGTTATTGGTTATTGGTGTGGGGTAAAAAATATCAAGTCTATGTTCTAATTCCTCTAAACTTTTAAAAAAGCTTTTAGCTTTTCAATATAGGGCAATGTACATATTTACTCAATTCAATTCAATTTCAATGTATTTACTCACAATTTGCTGTAAAAACTGTTCATAATAAATAATTTACATGTATATAATTGTTGTAAAACGAACAACTGTTTGGAAACAAAGAAAGAGGGAGTGTCCAGGTCACACGCTTGGAAAGCCCGAGCAATGGAAATTCCCATTGCGTGTCAGTAAAGTTGTATAAGTTATAACCACGTGACAGCCGGCTAGGCTATTAATTACGACTGACCAGCTGTATAAAACTAGGGACGTATTCAGGATATTATTTATTTCAGGTAGTTCTTATTATTAATACAAGGAAATAGTAAAATACTCTGGATTTGAGAGGTTCATTGACATAATATTTGGATATTATCCAAAAATATACCAAAAATCCATCGACTAAAATAATTCTACTTCCTACTAACGCAAAAGTTTGTGAGTATGTATGGATGTTTGTTACCCTTTCACGCAAAAACTACTGAACGGATTAATATGAAACTTTGCAATAACAATGCTTATATTAACAACAGAATAATATATATGGGCTGTACTTTATAAAGATATCAAGTGAAACGAAGTTTACCGTGTCAGCTAGTATTATACCTATGAAATAGAATTTTTGCTACTGCCATAATTACTACGAAATTAGGCACTACTACCCTGTTTATCAATTTTGCCTAAATAAATAAGCCATATTACCCTGGTTGAAACTGATTATAAATTATCTGCAACAAATTAAGAATTTTAATCTGGTATGCATGAGTAAACCAGTTCAAAAATAAAGTTTACCTAAAACTACACCTGACAACATTTTTGAATGTATAAAATTACACCACAGGAAGACTAATACATTTTAATTAGATACCTTACCTCCAAATAGATAAGTACGTAAAGTAGATACTAATGTATTAACGGAAATGCATATTTAGTTACTCACATTTATTTTGTAAATTAAATGATGATTTTTCGCAAAATATCGCAGCACCAACTTCCATCGTGTACAACATTCAAATAGTTTGTACGAATCGATATGACGTCCATGCACATTATCGATAATTTATCAAAAACAGGTCAGCTGATTTCGATAAAATTTATATGGGAAAAGATTTTTTAAAAGTTTTACAATTGGCGAAAATATCAATGAACATCTTCGAGCATATATGTATATATAGAGTCACAATCGTGCAAAAAAAGTGTCTGAGCCAAAACTCTGCCCAAGCTAATTAATGGGCAGACTTTTCAGTTAGTCGTAAGGCGATTGCAAGCCAACTACAACATCGCGCGATGACAAAGTACTCGGTAACAAGAATCAATTAGATGACATAACGACGAGATTCGAGATAGATAGATATTTGCTCGAAGATGAATATACACAAAAAAAAACAGGTAAAAATAGTCCAAGCCCTATTTGATACATCCTTCATACAGCCATACTAAAAGCGCAATACTAAACAATACATAGAACGAGTTAGTTGTTTGCCGGTAAGTTGGCTGAAAATTAAATGTTACAGTTACCTACATTCCATTTGAGCTTTGTAAAAGTTTCCTTGTACGGCTATGTACGGAGTTGTATTCAGTTTTCATGGCTTTAGTAACTCGTTGTGAAATAAGGCTTTTGATTGCGACCATTTATGTACGTATTACGTTTTGATTTCATACTTTACTCGATGATACTATAGTGGAATGTATCATATGGGAGCAAAATAATATTATTACGGCGAGGGCACTTTTTTGAATCCAGAGCAAAGTGAGGGATTTAAAGTATGTACGTCGCCCGAGCCAAAAATATATTTTGCGCCCGAGTGGTACACTCTACTTTTCATCACCTCTATGAGAAAATAAAAGGCGCCTCATATTTTATTGTAATATTATTATTTAATAAAACGTAGAGTAACAACTAAATTGAAATTAAATGGTATCTACTAAAAAAATAAATGAAAACTATATTTACATTATTTTCATTCATTTTCATGGCACTGAACACTAACATTACAAATACTTCCAAATCCAAAAAGTGCGCGGCAAAGATCATTCCGGCGCACTTAATTTGTTCCAAATTCAAAAAGTGCGCGGCAAAGATAATTCCGGCGTACTAAAGTTCCTTATAGAATAGAAATCACCACCTTTGGGCGCGCTTAAAGGCGAACCAAGTAGTCTTTTTTGAATAGATGTGATGAAAAATACTTTTCTTTACGTGTTTGAAGTTGATAGGTTATTATCAGAAATCAGAATAGGTATTTAATAAAATTGTCGACAATAACAAAATAATAGATGCAATCTGATGCATACTCAATGTAAAACTGCTCGCCTTTCATTGTGAAGAGATTTAAATGCCAGTCCCGTATTAGAACTTACTTATTTAACTCTTTAGGTACCTACTTTACTTTTTTGAAAAATGTATTTATTGATCTCAATAAGAATAAGGTCTCTTAATTTTAGTGTGACCATTGGCGGCCTTTTTGCTCATTAATGAATTTGGTTTTAGACTCTTTACGGCTTTCGCTTAGAAAAACATTGTTAGGAAACAAATATATTATGTATAATTTATGTCCTAGGAAGAAATTCAAAGAAAATGGTTGATTTGTAGCCAAGTGAACCGTACCTTGCGACTGGACCACAATGGTTATTATGTGATTTAAAATATGAGAAAAAAAAGTGCTCTCTTTCTCTCCAACTAAACTCTTGGCATATTAATAAATTTTATAGGTTTTGAATAAAATAATAACTGTTTTATGGTTCATAGAAATATAGGTGTAAAGTTTTCACGCATCCAATGGAGTGTAAGCAATTCTGATCAGCACACGAGTGGATAGTTCCCAAGTTATTTTC
Organism: Hypomecis punctinalis; assembly: GCA_949316475.1. Lineage (NCBI taxonomy): Eukaryota > Metazoa > Arthropoda > Insecta > Lepidoptera > Geometridae > Hypomecis > Hypomecis punctinalis. The sequence continues at coordinate 19,488,721 of OX438804.1, forward strand.
GTTGTTGGTTTGTTTTTAAAATAAAAGTATGTTTACGTATTAGCGCCATATGAAGTTCCTGAAGTTTTTAATATTGTATGACTAAAAAATCAATGTTTGGTATGACGACGTTTTCGGTCTACACTGACGTATTTTATGTCTAGCATTGGGAATTTTAAAGCTGTTTTTTTAAAGTTTTTATTTCATAATATTGATGCATTTTTGAGGCTACACACTAAGCCCGATTACAGAGGCGCCAGCGTAAATTTAATAGCATCGTAAAAAGCGTTCTCTCTATCGAATGCCTAAAGTGAAAAAGAAACAGAACTATGCTATTTAGCTAATATAATTACGCTGGCGCCTCTGTAATTGGACTTAATATGTCATTTACCGATTTAGCAGTTTTTAGTAGCAACGTTAAATTGTAGGTCCCGGTTGTTTTAACCGTTTAGCCATGTCAGAGGCCTTCAAGCGGCCTAAAAACTCTGACACCAGGGCTAGCCACCCGGCCTATACGAACTTACTTACTTAGTAGCAACGAGCCGTATCCACAACTCCCGTTTGAGGTTCCTCTAATCCACAGTACTGACCTATTTTGTTAGTACATTTAGTAAATTATGTGCGCATCGATGCAGTATTTGCATTTCCAATATTCTGAGTAAAGGCAGCCGCAGCTGATGGATCTGGCTTTTAGGATGTTTCTGCTTCTGATGGAAATTAAGCTGTTTCTTATTGAGATTTTGAAGCACGGTGATTATGTACCTATATGTATAATTGTATATGGCTGAAGGCTGTAGTGCTTATAGCGTAGTCTTACTAAGTGTTTTTAGTGATCATCTAAGTTAAACAGCGTTCAGCACGGTCAATCTTCAGAGATGGATAACCGCTGGTGGCATTTAGATCTGAGCGTTTCTGTGGTTAAATTCCGTACATAAATTCCAAAGAACTCATTGGTACGGGACCAGGATTTGAACCCACGATCTCACGATTGTAAGGCGGGTGTCACTACCCCTCGACCACCACGGCTTTTTTCGGTGAAGGAAAACATCGTGCGGCAACCTGCATATGTCAGTAGAAGAAATTCGATGGCGTATGTGAATCCACCAACCCGCACTGGGCCAGCGTGGTGTATATGGCCCAAACACCCTTCGTGGGTAGGCCTACGTCCTGCAGTAGACTATTTAAAATAAGGCTGATACAGTTTCTGTGGTTCCGACGACAACTTAAAATGTTGTTGTTTGTTGTAACCGTTTAGATAAGTCAGATACCTTCAGGCAACTTAAAAATACTAAAATCAGGGATTGCCACTTGTAATCATCATTATGACCACTATTTACTATGTGGCCAACATCTAAATCGAGAAAAAGTCAGATGTTCCGTACAAAAAAGTGATTTATCTTGGGGTTCGAACTCTGAAATGAATTAAAAAAAAAATCGTGTTTGTCGTAATTGGCTAATTGCCATGTATACTCATTATTTCATCTAAGATACAAGTAGTGGATAAATCTAAAATATCTGGTCATGTATGTGTCTAGTTAGTTGTTTAGTTTATTATTTATAGGTGTTTTCTTCGTTAGGGCACTATTTCTTGTTTTTGTCAGTTCATATTCGTGCAAGGTTGCCTGGAAGAAATCGCCATGGGTGATAAGGCCGCCACTTTGTAATCATATTTTTGTCGTATATGTGTAATAGTGTTTATTTTTCAAATTGTGGTTGTAAATAAAGACTTTTGTCTGTCTGTTGTTTTTAAACTTTCGCGATTTGAACACATTATTATTTTATTATTATTTTTATTATTTTATTTTATTTATCTCGTAATTTTAGTGCGCGATTAGTCCCGTAGTATAAAATAATAATTTTGTCTGTCTGTCTGACTGACTAAGTTAAATACCCACGCGATGCAATCAATAAGAAGCATTAACACATAATATATTATTATATGATAGCGTTGCCTAAGTACAAGGAGCTACCCAATACGAGTTCTTCGCAACCATAATACAATTAATAATAAACAATCCCACAATAAACGATTGCATGTAAAATGGGACCAAGACGAGACTACACTCTGCACTTTCAAAAAGTTATTAGATTTCTTGTAGAGCCAAGCTTCTAACTATATAGGACTTAACTCTACAAGCTCTTACTTCACAACTTTCCAACTTGGTCAATATACGCTGCTTGCTTTGCTTTACTTGGCTCGTCTTGGCGGGAGCACTGCCATGTTCTCAGATTTTGTACAAGGTTTTGTTTTAGGAAGTGAGACTTTAAGGCGCGTTGCAGAACAACATTTTTTATTTGTATTTACTTAGGTATTAGTATCGTATTAAACTTAACGGAAGTCATTGTGTTCAGTTACCTGAAACTTAGTAACAGTTTCACGAAAAAATAACTTTAACTTAACATTTTTCTAAGTAACCAATAGTTTTTTGCGCTACTGAAAATGCTTAACTTGCTTTATGTTCTTTGTTGCAGGGAAATTAATTGTGCACTTTGCCAGTTGATTTAATAGGCCTTTTTAGATTGCGATTATATGCACGTGCGTGCTTTCGACTTTCTAATGCAATGCAAAACCTCTTTCAATTAAGCTCTTATTTATAGTAGCAATTTTCTTTCCTCAGAAAAAAATATAAGGTAGAGTTAAAACGCTATTATATTAACGCGGCGAGGACATGGAGGGGCCATTATGACCCTGTTCATATTGTTTCAACCACAGATTTGTATTCTGCAGTAATATGTTCCTGAAAAATAATTTAGCTGTAGCTAATGAATCTATCTTTATGTTAAAAAACACTATTTGGCAGTAAGTCTCATGATTTGGGAGGTAGGGCAGTACAAACGTCGCACAGGGTCATCGTGACCCTTCCTCATACGCTGCGTAGCGCTTTTCTGCCACATCCTCGCCGGGTTAAATTTACGATGGTGCCAAATTAAGTCTGTTATATCTCTAGGTTTCATATCGTTGTTTAACGTTGTTGTTTCAGACATAAGTCGCCCACTACTGGACGTACATACCTATCTTATATAGGCTTCTAATAAAACCGGTAGGAAGTGCCTTGCATCCAACCCAATATTGAGGTTATCGATTCACCTTGTTGTTTTGCTTACGATAACTTTCAGGCTTCACATAAAACTAATTAGAAATAAAATTGCTAAGTTATAACTAAAGGTAAACCAAGACATCGCAAAGCATTGCCATACAGCGTAATAATGCTACGGGTTTACTGGGCATGCTATGTACTAACTGGCAGTAGGTTTAAGCATTTAGATTATCTGAAGAGTTTTTGTAAGTAGTTTGTTGATAATATATAGTACATTGTACACCGAGGGGAGTAAACGATCTATTTCTGTTCGAAAGTATGTTTAAGCTCGACGCGCAGCGGAGGGATTAAAGGAAACTCGAGAACAGAAATAGAACTTTCTACCGAGTGATACATAGTGCTTTAAACTACACCTACGAGGAAAATTAAATACAATATTTATGTAATTAAGCTTAGGAAGTAAGTTATTGATGACTTCTTGGGCTGTATTTTTTATTTCTGTTGGCGTCATCATTACAAAATCGTCACTTTCACTATCAGATGACATTTTGGAATATTATTTAGAAAATTAAAAGATAGGTACTGTTAAATTATCAATTTAGTTAAAAACTAAATTTAACGCAACGAAATAAATTCTTCGCATTGCAAAATATGGTTGCCATCCTCATCTCATTAAAAATAGAAAATAAAAAAAAATCAGCTTCTTTTCTCTAATTCTTTGATATAAAACCTTTTTGAGATTTGAGGTTTGTATGTTTCCCGCCTCTTTTTTTAATTATGTCATACAAAACCTTTTTGAGGTTTGTCGTTTGTATTTTTTTATGTTTGCTCTTAAAAAACAAAATAAAGCTAGCCGGGCAGTAATGGATTTTCATACAACTTTCCTGCCCTGCTTCGGAGGGCAGTAATAAAATTCCATATAATTTTTCCCGCCGCACATTTTTAAGGGAGAAATTACGAACTTTGTAACCCGTTTATGAACGAGTAATAAGACACTTTCCGAGTGGGTGTGGTATAAATTGTTTTTCTATACTAGCAGCTGAATAAACAAACTTACGGTTTCTTTTGACCAAGCCAAAATCTACGATGAAAAACTAAACAGCAAAGCTTTGGAAAGCCTCTTAAGCCATGTCATCTTAATCCAGAATAGAATAACATTTGCCCAAAATATGAAAGAAACATTAACACTTCAAGAGAATTAGACGTGGCTGATCTTCTTCACGCCAATTTTCGCAAGACTTAATAACCTGAGGGGTCTAGCGTTTTCTTTCATTAAATGGGGAGGTGATACCTAAAACCTTTTTTGGCTTAAGTAAAAAAGTTATCAAGCCTAAATTTTCCAGATATGAAAGAGCCTTTCGCAAAATATTTCGCTATTTTATTACACTTTTTTTACAAAGTCTTCAACTATTCTAGACATTTAGGAACTATAGGAAAATATTTTTGAAATATTTTCTCTACTACAATATTGTCTCTGGTGTATTTTATCAGTAAACAAACCTCAAATAACAATTTATTATTATTGAGCACACTGCCAACTGGCATTGGGCTTGAGCATTTGGATTATTTTTAGACTTTCAAGGGTCTGTGGATAATCGAATTGTTTGTTATGTAGTAGTAGTTTATGTAGTTTTAGATTATGTTAGTCTTGTATTTAGTGGTAGTTATTAAAGGATTTTGCCCTGTAAAAAATATCTTTATTACTTAAATAGCTGTAATCTAATATATCAAATTTAGTTTTTTTGTGCTAAAGTCATTTTAGTGTTTTATTTTAATCTCTTGTTAATATAGTTTCCGATAGATGTAAGAAAATAGTATTTCCAATGTTATACTCGTACCTACAGTGTGGCCGCGCGGCCGCCGTGCCGTGCCCCGAGCTGTGGTGGTTTAGTGGTCGTAATACCCGCCCTAAAATCATGAGATTGAGGGTTCAAATCCTGATCCCGTACCAATGAGTTATTTTATTTTTGAATTGAATTTATATATTATGTACGGATTTTCGCAACCTACTACTAACTTTTCGGTAAATAAAAACATTTTAAGGCAACCTGTATATTATACACATGAATCCACTAGTCCTCACTGAGCGCCAGCATGATGATGATTTGACCCAATCGCCCTTTAATATTGTTCCTACTTTCTACAGAGGACTATAAAACAAGTAGAAACTGGTTTCAAAACAAACGTACCGACATAAAGACTAGATGTAGATGTTGCATAGCTGCCGGCCAAACCGCTGCGTCCATCCCTAACCTTTGACTTTCTTTCATTAAATGCTCAAGAATTCTCGCCCTGGGACGCATCTTCCCTTGAATTAGCTCGCGTTTATTTAATACTTGTGACAATCAGATGGGACGCGTCGGGGGCGAAATAACAATTCGAGATGTCATCTCATTACGCGCCTTCTTGCTTTTGAAGGTAGGGCCGGGGCCACAGTGGAGACAATGGATAAAAATCTGAAGGAAAATCAGTTTTGCGCCACACTCAATGGATCATTGTACTTAGTTCAAACCACGGACCTTTTGTTTCAGTAATAGATGCAACATGTTGAATACAATATTCCATGTTTTGTCACATGCAACACTCAACATCATCGTCATCAGCTGGAGTAGACTTACTTCATTGCTGGGTAGGTATAATGGACTACTTCTCCTTTGTGTCATTTTAAACGGTCTTGGGGTTAATCTCAGCTACGTATGACCCGGGATGGGTTTCGTGTCGTCGACTCATCGAGGTGGTGTGTCGATCAACAGCAGAACTAGATCTCTTCTACCATAGAAGAGATGTAGTTTGATTAGATTGTCATGTCGTACCTACCTCAGAAGAATGACAAGTAACAGAAACCTTCCTAAATTTTACTCAAATAAAAACTACGTTACAGCTGTAATCTTGTATATTATGTTGTTCTGTGTAATCTACTTATGGAACGATTATCGTTTTTAAAAAAATTATCGTTTTTTTGAGCTTTTGGAAAACACGAGTCTTTTCCAAAAGCGGACAATCGTTCTACTTGTAAAGAATCTACTTCATCTGCGTTCACCTGCAGTTTTTAGCCAAATACAGTTATTTCATTCAGAATTTAATTGCGTGGTTTTTGTCGGTAGAGCAACTTCCACGTATTACTGTCTTCCGCCATTATCTTCACCTACCTGTGTGACATGACATCTACCTTCTCCTTGATTTCATCAAAAATGCTTTCCTCTCTTTTTTTCTATTATGGTTTTAATTAGATTGTCATGTCGTACCTCAGAATGACAAGTAAGAGAAACCTTGCTAAATTTAACTCAAATAAAAACTACGTTACAGATTGCTGTCTTTTTTATATCTGGTTATACAGCATACGCGAGAGTAGGTGGAACAAAAAAGGCATTGTCTGTCAGCATACGTCAAAATCACAAATTCGAATGTCAAAATGGTTAAAATTTGGTTCCACTTTGTCTTTTGCGATATAATCGGATATTTGAACCTTCTAATTCCAGCAGAAGGTACAAATCTGTGATCATTTTACCTTCCTACTTTTTACATTTTTGAATTTGGACAGCCGAGATAGTTCTATGCTAGTTTGTGAAACCCTTTAAAATTACGTAAGTTCGTGGGTCTTTTTCTAACGCCTCTTAAATTTCGTATTTAAAGTGGGTCAACGTGATGTATATCTCTTGCTATTTTAGTGCGGTTTAGTTATTCTTCTGAGTGTTGTACAAAGTGGCCAAACATCTTTCCCCTTCTGGTTTTAACTGATGTCAGAATTTTTAGTGACGACAAAACTGGCGCACTATTTGAAATATTTTTTTTCTTACTTTGTAAAACAAATTCTATTCAGAAGCCATGAATCAATTGTTGGGCATTATTAATTGTAAAATACAGATTCTGCTTTATAATTTTGACTCTGTCTTGTGAAAAGAATCATATCAGTAAAGTTCATTAAGTACATCATTTTAGTTTTTTTTAGTAAAACTTTCTTATAACGCCTCCTTAGATTAATCTCCAGGAACAATGTGCGAGTCTTCGCGAACTTGAGATTGCGTTATCGCATAACGACTGCTTTAGAAAATATATTTCACTCACGGAACGATGTTTACTCCCACTTTGCTTTTATGCTTTGCGAAAATATGATATTACAGATCTCAGGTGTGTTTGTGTTATTGTCATCTGTGTGGCTGTCAGATTTAGGAAAGAAAAATCAAGGAAATATCTTGAAATAACTATTTCTTCTTATGGTAAGTATTACGGAAACTTGTTGCAATTTTACTAATACTATTGGTCCACAAATATTTTATACGCTGTAGTTTTGTAGTAAAAAATGCAGGAAGCATCAGAAATAAAATAAATAAACAAATTAATATTTTGGGACATCTTACACACGGCTCTGACCTCAAACTAAGCGAAGCTTGTGATATGACTGCCAGAGACTGATATACTACATATACTTATTTTTAAATACATACTTATATAGATAGTAACTAAATAACACCCAGACACAAAGCAAACACTAATAAATATTTGCCCTGGGTGGGGATCGAACCCACGCCTCTTTGATCCAGAAGGTAGGATCACTAACCACTGAGCCACCGAGGCAGTCGAAATATAATTAACAAAAACCTAAGACTAAAAACGTATGTAATAAATGCTTAAAAAAGGATTATTAGTTTATTTTCATTTTATTTATTAGAAGTTTGGTACAAAAGTGACGAGCAAACATAAAAACATAAATAAACTAACCCACAAAACAATATAATTTGCCAATCAAAATATTGTACACAGTGTTTTCAGAAAAACTTAATTAAAAAAATATCAAACGCCAAACTAGTTAACATTTATTTTATAGTGTGTACGTTTATAACTAAACAAGTTTTGATAAAAAATATCGAGTACACTGCACACCTCTGTGCTTAGGTGGTTATATAAATGACACATACGATAAATTTGTCGACACATACGAAAAATTATAGCCTCCTACATTATTATTTGAATGTGGAATACTGAAAGCGGACTTGTTTGTCTTCGCTTGGATAAGTTGGGAGTCATGAAGTTTATATTGGCAAGTATATAGTTATTTAATTAAAGATTATACAATTATAACAACATTTATTAGTCAGCTGATTAATTTTGCGAGTGCCGAGTAAGAGTAAAAAACTTATTTAGATATTTTTTTTATTATTATTTAAATTTTTACTACAACGTCATATCTCAATGTTACAAATGATCAAGTTACAATTTTAGTCTAATTTTAATTTTATACATTTAGTAAGTATTATTATCTTAAATTGTCATAAAATATAGGTAAATATGTCAATAGTTCCCAACTTCAAATATATTATTACATTTATGCCGTATTTATACTGTAAGTATCAATATTTGTCTTGACTCGTAAATATGTATAAAAATATTATACTGCAAATATAAATAAGTTAGCTATAGAGTGTGTCAGTTAGAGAAAAATTATACGCGTGTGTATAATCCTAAGTGCATACTTATGGGACGAAAGGCCCATACGTTGCACTTTCGTAACTTATTTAGTTTGATGTACCTAAGTCACCCTTAAGATATTGCGCATAAATTATCGGCAACCCGGTATATAAGCCGAATCAGACAACATGGCGGCTGAGATGTTAGTTATAAGCTGCGGATAATCCAATCCTCACTCAGCTGGTAAGTGAGCTTCATTCCGGATTGGGCACCTGTAGCCCTCCTAACATCCCAGCCGCCGAGTTGTATGATTCGGACTATACCTTTACCTACAATTTGAAATACTTTGCATAGCCACCAAAAAATCTATAAGTATAACCTAAATCAATGAATTTGACCTATAATTCAAAATCTTTACTTATTACCACTGCATAGTTTTATTCAACTATTCCATGAAAAATATTCATAAATTTCAACTACGTTCATAAAAGAAACAACATCTTAAACGAATACAATATTCTCTAAAGGAAACTTTATCAGTGCGCCTGGAATATGAATTCTACGATGTCTACACTTTTAGCGTTGAATAAAATAAAATTTGAAAGTGAACCTTTGTCAAGTGAAGCGTGTAATAGGTCAACTGTATTGCATCTTGCATGAATGCGAGCGTAACAGCGCAAATATACAAGAGTAGTATAGATCGCAAATCTCGTGAGATGGGACATGTCGTCTCAAACTTTTTTTTTTATTATTTCGAATAGGTTCGCGTTTGACTACACACTGTCAGATGTTAAGCAGATGTGCGGTCTAGGGTGTAGCACGCTTACCTAGAAGATACCTATTTACTCGGGATTTGAAGACAACCACGTTGTACTTTAACGGGAAGACAGACCCAGGCAAAGCGTTCCACATTCCGGCTGTTCGTATAAGTAATGAGGATTCGAAACGCTTGGTTCTATAGCGCGGAATGTCCACTATAAAAGGGTGGCGCTTTGATCGCGTCTGTCTAGCCGTACGATAGAAGAAAGGGGCAGGGGGGACCATATTGTGCAACTCCTGGGCGCACTCTCCGAAGTGTATCCGGTAAAAGGCCGACAAACACGCTACCTTGCGAAGGTGCTCAAGACTTTGCAGCTGCGACTTAGTCAAGGTGTCGTTGTCAATCAGCCTCCTGGCTCGCCTCTGAATCGACTCCAGAGCCTCCAGTTGATATTTACTTGCGCGAAAATCAACTACTTACGTATATAGACCGAGTCAAATTTCTTAGTGCCAGTGAACACGGGGCGAGTCATGGCGCTGTAGCAAATTAGTTATATCAGTCGGGTATGTGTTCAGCTTGTAGCTAACTTTAGACACGCCAATAAGTTTAATTCGGCTTAGAGCTGATCAAATAATATCACAGTGTTGTTTTCGTGTAGCTTCATACGTTTTTGTTAGTTTTTCTCGTTAGCCAGGAAAGATTTACAAAAATGTATGGAACCGCTCTATTGTAGTTTCCGTTTTCGTGTTAACTCATACCTAACCTAACTAACTAACCTCTCATAAATATCTAACCTCTCTGTAATTTTCCTTTTTTTAAACATGCTCATTTTGAGGTGGACATTTTTGTACCATTATTTGCTACATATAAGTGTCTCGCACGCTAGGTAAAGGAAATAATTCTGTCTAGATGTCTAAGGTAAAGATGCACGAATGCGCCTCCGCCACACGTTTGGTGACTGCTTGAAAGCACAGACGTGCTTGCAACTCAGCATTCAATCTTTCCCACGCAGACCTTATAACCAGTAGACGACTCGTAATATACCTTATTCATCATAAAACTTACTTTCAGAATAGCAAGATATCGAACCACGTTTTCAAACTGACTAAGTAAATTCTTATAAAACGCAAGTGAAGCCCATTGGCAAAAGCTAACAGAGTCGCGTGAATCATGAAAATTTGCGGCTGAACGTTTCAGTCACGTCATCACTTGAAAACCTTAGAAATAAGCTAAACGGATTTAATATCGGCTATTCCAAACTGACCTAATACTAATATTATTTTGATAGAATTAAAAATTATAGAATTTTTAACACTATTTTCATATTGTTTGTTACTGTGTTTATTATGTATTAGAAATGTTTTGAAACTCTGTAAATTAGTGTGAATATTCGGGAATAAAGGCTATACTTATACTTACTCCAAACTGATGGTCATGAGTTGATGTCCACTTGTAACAGGTAACCATAAACAGAGCCGATTAACGAAATCAAAAATAAAATCAACTTAGAAATAAAGAAGTTACAAGCATTTTATTTTCTTGCTAGACAAAGAGCGCACTATAGCAGAATATGTCGTCACGGCCCGTAAGTGTAATACATTCGCCATACTATGTTATACTTTGTGGGAAAGGGACAAAGCATCCCCTCTTATCTCTACCAAAATCTTTACAAGCTGTTATCTCTGAACTAGATTGGCCAATTTTAGTTATTTTTTCAGTTTACGAATCATAATTAATTGCAGAATTCACTAATTTTAAAACTTTAAATTAATTCGATACTAGTCAACTACCTAACTGTTGTGATAAAGTCGTCCATGTTGAGAAAATCTTATATATTATATTATTATTGCACATTTACACATGCTACTATTTTTCTTGTCCTTGCTTGCGTTGGTAAGCGGTAAGGTTGTGTAAAAGGAAGATGCCGACCATACTGTCGGCTAACATGATTTGTGACTCACCCCACAAAGTAATGCCGTGTGAGTGGTGCCAACATTCGAATTGGAACATTTTATATCAGCAATAAAAGTGAACGAAAACAAAGCATAAAGTCTTTATAAAAATGGTGCGAGCATACTGCACGGTGCAGAACTTTATGCAGCGGCAAATAAGCGCTACTTAATTTGGCTACTAAAAACCAATTTATTGTAAAGTGTTACATAATGTGGTAAGTTTTCAAATGACTTTTCTAAAATTGTAGCTCAAATAGTCATGGTGATCTAGTAACACCCGCCCTGCATTGCATTCATGATGTCGTGTGTTCAAATCCAGATCCCGTACCAATGAGTTTCTTTAGAACTTATGTGCTGAATTTCGCACCACTGGCTTTTCGGTGAAGGAAATAATCGTGAGGTAAATTGCATACACCGTAGAAGAAATTCGATGGCGGTTGAGAATTCACCAGCCCGCACTGGGCTAGCATGGCGGATATGGCTCAATCAGCTGGTAAGCGTGTTATATCCTAGGGTATAACACGCTTACCGCATATCTCCTTAACATCAGGCAGTGTGTAGTCAAACGCAAACCTATGCGAAATAAAAAACACCCTTGGTGGGTAGGCCTATGTCCTGCAGTGGACTAGTAAAAAGGTTGCTACAGTAGTACACTTTAGCTCAAATGGCTCTAAGAATATTGTTTTAGCTAGATGCCGGAAAATATCGGTAAATTGCTAATTTTTATTCGTTCTTCCAAAGGTTCGTAATGATATAATTGATAAAAGGTAGGTCGAGGTAGTTGTATTGTGGAAAATAATAAATAAATATACGTTTTGGACTAAGTACCACCCATTTTTAACCACTATTTTAACCATCGGCAATAAAGAGGCATATCTTCGTCTACTTATACATACTATACAAGTCTCTGGTATTACATATACTAACTTAAGGAGCAATAAAAGTACAAAGTAGTTCTGATATTTTCTTATGAATTTTACGGTGACCAACGTATTTGCATATTTTAGAATAAGGTATGGAAATTTCTAGATAATGATTGGATGCGAAAGACGTCCAGTGGACGTTACGTCACGAGTGGGATCAGATGAGATTAGACTAGACGAGGGATGTCGCCCAAGTGCATTTCCTTGCTGCCGGGACAGCCTGCGGCACTGTAATGAAATGTTTACGTTATAGAACGACCACTATCCTGATCCTGATAAAGACCGTCATATATTCAGTCATAAGAAGTAATTTCAATCTGAGATGTGATTGCTACGACAAATTAGATTGAAATAAAATTAGGCATTAAATTGCACTTAAAATTCGCTATTAAAATTTATAAGAACACCGGATACAACTCACGATTATTTGAACGGTCGACCCGCTATGCATCCGACCGGTTTCAGAGTACTTACTGTAGTAGTCATCAGGGAATACGCGCGCCCCCGACGACGGACGCCCGCGCACTCGGACGATAATAGCGGCTCGACCGTTCAAATAATCGTGAGTTGTATTCGGTGTTCTTATAAATTTATTTATTTATTTGTTTATAGGCGAGCAGTGTATACTGATGTGCCTATATCAAGCAGTGTCGAATAAAATTAGTATTTATCTGTCAAGGAAATTTTTTTCTTCTTTATCCAAAGGTCTAGTCTATTTTTTAATGTGTTTATAATTCTTGCTGAGATGACATCCTCAGGCAACTTATTCCAATTGTAGACAACTCTATTGCAGAGAATGTGGTGTGCAGTGTTGGTTTGTGATGGTGTAGGCTGTAAGAGGACTGTATGGCGTCTGCTATCGCACATATTTTCCTTCAAGGTGTACATGTCGTGGATATCCGGAAGATTATAGAAGCTATTGAGAATTTTGAAGGTCTCAATCAGGTCTCCACGCAATCGTCGTTCTTCGAGGATCGTGAGACGAAGAGCTTTTAACCTATCTTCATAGGTCTTGCGGCGCAGAGCATATGGAATTCTGGTGGCTTTTCTTTGTGCACTTTCAAGCAAATCAATATCTTTCTTAAAGTAAGGACTCCATACCTGGAACCCATACTATATACGAGTACATACGTATATATGAATTTTAATAATGAACGCTAGTTTTAATGAAGTAATTAAAATTTACAGTGTGTTTCTCGCTATAAACGAATTATTTAAAAGGCAGATTGATGCATGTTGTTTTTAAACTTTCGCGATTTGAACACATTATTATTATATACTACGGGACTAATCGCGCACTAAAATTACGAGATAAATAAATACCTTCTCAACCCGAGGTTTCGGCCGAGTTGCGTCGACATCGACTCGGCCGAAACGTCGGGATGAGGAGGTATTTATTTATCTCGTAATTTTAGTGCGCAGATTGATGCAGTTTTGAAACTACATCTCATCATAACTTATACTAACTTATACGATTATTAATCGGATGTGGGAGACGTCCAGTGGACGTTACGTCACGAGCGGGATGAGATGAGATTAGAATAGACGAGGCTTGTCGCTCGAGTGCATTTCCTTGCTGCCTTGACAGCCTGCGGTAACGTCATGGAATGTTTTCGTGATGGCTTACATGGATGTGAGTGATCACATACCTACTCACTGCACAGATATAATTTGGTGATAGTTATTTTAATATCGGATATTTATAGTGGTTAAGTTATCGGATATTTATAAGGTTTTTAAGATATGTGTGTTTTATGGCTACTTTTATTAAATGTTTATTTTTTATTTATGTATAGCCACGTATAACTTTATACAGTGGTTCGATTTCAATAATTATTTTTTTCTTTGGTAAATCATACTTCAAATATTGAAATCGGCTCAGCCATTTTTGATGAATCAACAATAATTAGAAAAAATACTTTATCGATCCGTGCGAACTATTTGAATGCTGTACACAGTTGAAGTTGGTTGTGCCATTTTTTGCGAAAAATAAATATTTTACATGTATTTTCGGGTACTAGAAAACAATACACGTACAATTGTAAAATCATGCTGCAAATTTCTGTAAAAAAAAAAACAAGTGAGAGCTGATAGATATAACATTGTAAGTTATGTAATATTATTATGGATATAGTTTTATACGACTAAACGCCTGCTCTAAAGTAAAGTACAAATTGTGTTACAGATCTGCCGCGCTTGGCACACCACGCAATATTTCTTTCGACGTGTTAGAACGAGACAGCGTTATGGCTAAGTTATATATCTGTCAATTTTTTTCACACGTCAGAAAGAGTTGTTTTCGTGGCTTTTCGACGTCGCATGCTGGACTAGCTGGTCTAGAACGAATAAAACAAACTATTGGTTTAGGGTTTTGGGTTCTAGGAAAGTAGTTTTGAGCATAGAGACACATTTAGTTGTTATGAAAAGATATTTCAATAAATGTAGTCCAGGTGAGTAAGTAACAAACTTATTTAGGTACCTTTTTTACCTTGGTCTTTTTCAAGGAGCTTTTTAAGATTTTATTTTGGTATTAGTCATAGCGTGAAGTGATGACCAAACACAATTCTCCATAAATTAATTAGCATAACTACCACACTGTGTATGTAGCAGACATTGAAAGCGAGTGGCACGTTCCGGCTATAAATCAATATGCAGCTGCAGCTCGACAGCGGTGTATTGACGGATCTGCACTGCCTCCCGTGTTTGACTTACTAGCTTCTGCACTTCCACAAATGTACGGTACAGACTACAGTGAGTACAGACTAAATATTACTACATAATACAATGTACCTACCATGTAGGTATTCAATCCGAAAATTCATGGGCCCGCAAACCTTTAAAGCTTAAGATTTTTTCAAACATTAGCCGTCTAACCACAAAAGTTTTACGCACGCTTCAGGCAACGTTTAATAGTACAAATTGTGCTGTTAAACAGTGTTTAAGGCGTGTTTAAATGTTTTGCGGTAAGGCGGTAGAACGTTTATGATCCCATGCAAAGGCATCTGTTTCGCTGAATGATTTTAAATACTTCCTCACACTCAGTTTTATGACCAATTGCGAATACGTCGTAGCAAGCTGTTAGATCAAAAATTGGGCGTCTAAAACGGAGACCATGTAACGCAAGCGCAGCGTAGGATATTCATTCACACGGTGAATAGATGACCTGATTTAGACTGCGAGATTGCGCTGGATGCAGGTTGCTTGAGATTGGTCCTATACTCAATAAGAGTTCTAATTTTTAGTTTCAATAATTATTAAATGTATTTTATACATTAATTATTAATTTACTATATTTTTTTGGTTTGTTTTAGTGAAAAAAACTAAAATCAGTTTGGGTTCAAAACTGGCAAATCAACAGAGGACGCTGTAGTTGGAGTAGTCAACCAAGTCACGAGCAGTCTCGAGTACCTATCTAATAAAATGAGTTAGCAAGTGATTTTGATGAAGAGTAAAGGCGCTCTTTATTTTTTTACAAGGATCAACATTTTTTTAACTAAATATAGATAAATTAAATGAATGAACTCTACCCACAAGATTAAAATATGCAAGCTCCGTAGATACATTTCCTCAATTATATCTCGGAATTTCCAACCGAAACACGGACAAATTTCAAGAAAATTAATTTGCATATCTCGTGTCTCCGCTCCTTCACAAACAGACATGAGAAATATTTTACTTAAACGCTGACATTTTCTTCCATTAATATTTAATTGAGTACTTAAAAGAAATTCTGTTGGGTTCTCTGAGCAAATAACTAAAACTAATTTAAATAAAATCTTTTGCAACGTTTTTAATTTTTAATGGTTGAAGCTATAATTTTGTGGGTGTGACTATTAAAATTATGGGTGTTGCCATCATCGCAATATGTGCTGTATTGTACTGTACCAGCCTTTTAATAGTCGACTGTAGGATATAGGCCTACCTACAAAAGATCTCTACCGCGCTCAGTCTAGTGCGGGTTGGTAGATTCACGTACGCCATCGAATTTCTTCTGTGGGCATAATTATATTATGCAGGATTCCGTACCACGTTTTATTTCAACGAAAAGTCAGTGGTGTGAAAATCCATACATAAATTCCAAAGAATTCTTTGGTACTTGACCGGATTTGAATCCATGGCCTCACAATTGACAGGCAGGAATCACTAACAATTCAAATTCTTAGATTATTTTCACAGAGCATTCGAAGTCAGTTCATTCAAACTTTATACCCTCGCTGCCATCATAAGATAACATTAACAATTAGCGAAGGAAATTACCACAACAACTTCCATCTGACTTGCTCGACAAATATATCAGATGGTTATCCAGCAAACACAATCATTTTGCTTGTCGCCCTGTTTATTTACTCCCAAGCCGATGGCTTAATCAGACCTGCTTAAAGTTTACCCTGTCTAAATAATGCGCCGTCAAACATTACGCGCTCCAGTTAAGGCTGTCGCGATGTAACTGTATATTATGCACTTTCGCCAAGATATCTTGACCTTCCCTGCCTCTCAATTCTATACTCATTTCAGAAGTGTCAAGTGGAACTGAATGTAATTGTAGGGCTCAAGACATGGTGGTAGCTGAAGCGGTGTTTAGGTTACTAATACGCTTGGCAAACACATCCCTTGATCCGCTTATATTTTGTGTATGGGCCAATTTGTACTCTTATACCGTGTGAATAGAAGCTAGTATGGTTATTCAAAGATTGAGGGTAGGTGGAAGATAAAGTGATCTGAATAATTGCAGTAATTAGGAATGTAGATTTAGAATAAGTGCATTGTTTAATATCGCGGAGGTTCAACTGGAAATGCGACCTATTTTAACAATTAGAGTAATCTTACCTATCTAATAAGTGCACGAGTATGACTGTTTGATCATTTGGATGTGCAAACAGTTGGATTAGTTGTTGACGCTAGTACCGGTAACAGACACACTGATTTCCCAATCGGATATTTATTCAAAAATGTTCAGCTTTAGGCGTCTCTATATATCTCACAAACCATGACCTACGACAGTGCTCATTCCGGAACTCTATTCATGATCGTCAATCCAAATACTGTGTAGGAGCAACTATCTACTATTAACAACTATTACTAACTATTGTGCTTTAAATAAGAATGCGTCTAGGGTATACTTATAGACGTGAGACCATCATAAAATAGGAGTTCATCATTATGATGAACTCCTTTCCTATTTTGAGACTCACCCCGAAAATGCGACCATCCCTAACTTCCTACTAAATGTACGGATCAGTAGGTTTGTTATTTTCGCATTTTCAGAACGGTTTTTTTTAAATAAAAGTCAGTCGCAAAGTTGTCGCGTGAGTTTTTTGTGATATCGTAGAATTATAATGTGTATTTTTTCTTGCTATATAAAAATCTGACATACCTAGAGCTACACTGAGACAGCACATTACTTCAAACTATACCTACACTCAAAGTAGATACTCATACCTACTCTAATTACCTCTATTTCCGGGACACAAATTTTATTGCCACCAATAGAATCCAATGTATTAATAAAACGCCAACAAAGCTACATAACAGCTAATATTTCCGCTTCATAAACTGACATCTGGGACATTATAACAAGAAAACGAAGATGGCTTGGACATTAAACGAATATTGCAGCAATAAATCTTGAAAGGTGAAAGAGCAAGGAAAAATATAAATAAAACGAAAGCCTGTTTTGACGTTTCGCTGGAGAAGCCTTATTTCTTAGTCGCAGCAGCTGTCCTGTTATATTAAAATGTATGATAAACTCTCCTGTCTAATGACCACAGACTGTGTTGTCAGGATAAGGTATTCTCCCGGTTGCGCTGGGAATAATGAAATAATATATTTATATTCTTACTATAAACAACACAAAGCCAGCAAGTCGAGTGTTTTATACAGAGTGCATCTTGAGACAAGAGAAAATTAAATACCTTAATTTTGCTTGCATGACGATATAAAATAATTATTTTTTTTGCAAAAAATAGCTTCACCCGTGTACAGAATTCGCGAATATTTTGCATTATTGTTGATTTATTAAAAATCAGCCGATTTCGATGAAACTTAAATAGAACCAATTTAAAAGTATACTCTTTTCAATAAAAAAATAAATATTAAAATCGGACTACTATTAAAAAAGTTATGCGTGGTTATTCATAACAAAAATGTATTTACGCGTTAAATTGAGTACCTCCTCCGGTTGGTACGTCGGTCAAAAAACATATTTCTAAATCAGATAAACAAATTTATTCATGACAATATAAAAAAGATATTTTTTTTGTTTTTTGCGTACTTATTTGACAGCTTGAAATATACGCGCCTGATGGTAAATGGTCTAGTAATTTTCGTTGGTTCATACAACAGTGGGCTTAAGGCGTTAGCATTTTTCTAATCAATAAGGGCAAAAATTAGGAAGCAGAAATTAGTAGAAGAAAAAAAAGATGTGTTATTCTGATGTATACCTAAGCATTACTATTGCAAAGTTTCATCTCAATCTGTTCAATAGTTTTTGCGTGAAAGAGGAGCAAACGTCCATTCATATTCAATCGTTTTTATCGTTTTTATTGCACCATAAATACATATTCTCTTAGTCTAATTTATAAATGTATCATTTATATAAACCTAGAGTTACATACTTATGGACCCTGTATTAGGGTATTAAACTTTCACGTTTATAATATTAGTAGGATTTATATGGAACAAAAAAAAGTGTGATATAGAGCCGCTATGCTTGAAAACAGAAAAAAATATGTCGGTTTAAAAGAAATGCTATTGGAACTTTATGATTTTATGCAATTTACGTGTTACAATGTGCCTGAATTTCGATCAATGTTAAATGTGTTAATTTTCATTAATAATAATTAGTAATTAAATATATGTCCAACTAATTCTGACAAGGTCTAAAAACAGCCAAGAAATGAAGGCAGATCTAACTGGCAATACTGACCGCAAGATTTAAATCTGAAAGAGACTTTTTGCCAACGACTTACTTTTTACTTAAAATGGGAAAACTTTCTTCGGTTTTCTTTTGTTTCGTATTTGGAGTGTTTGTTTATGAATCTGAGTACAAAGCGCTAACGCTGTTGTTTTGCGAAAGTAATTTACACTTTGCGTACCTACCCTCGATTCTCAAGATCTTTGTTAGATGTTGACTAAGACTATTTTGCTAAATTGAGTTTTTTGGTTGCTGTCTTTCTTTCGGTGCTGTCATTTTGCATTTTGTAAGCAATGTACCCGTGATAATGAAACATTCTTAATGAAATATCTTGGCGGCTGTATTGTTGGCTACAAGTTGCGGATAAACCAATAATCGTGCAACTGTTAAGTGAGCTTCATAGTCAGAAATGCCAGCTAGTCGCCTCAAAAGTCATAGAAACTTTTTAAACTGCACAGAACCCATATCTGATCACCCCAGAGATGCTCGGTGTAAACTATGGCAGAAAACCTGCACCCCCCCCCCCAAGTCTTCCTGAAGCCAGCGGAAGAACTACCCCAGGGAATGTGTTACCGTGGCCATCGTGGAAGGCATTGAATCGGCTCCGGACTCAAGTTGGCCGCTGCAAATCTAATATGAAGTAACATTGTTTCATTGAATTTTATACATTTAGATGGCCATCATTTTTTGTGGTATTATATTTCCCTTTTTTACTACTAATTTCAATAGTCAATAGTCGCCATATTGTTTGATGTGTGTTGTGTTTGTTAAATTTTGCAAATCACACAAACATTACAAAACATCAAACAAACGCGCCATAAGGCCACTTCGAATATCCGTAAATTGATATGTCTATAAAATCAGTCAATCTATGGATATTTGAGCTGGCATTTGGCAATTACCTAAATTATCAATCGACAAGACGACGAACCAAAACCAACGTGTTTTTGGTGAGTAAAATTTTCTGCCTACCCTGTCTTAAAACTGTGTGCACGCCACTGATGGCCAAATGGGCTTATTCTGACGCTAATTCCGACAAGTGCGACTGTGGAGTAGTGCAGACAATAGAGCAACTATTGTCCTATCCTCAGTGCTCAAACACCCGCACATTCAGCGACGTTATGGAAGCCTCTCCATCTGGGGTGGCAGTCGCTAACCACTGGGCAAAGCTTGTATAGATATATCCTACCTATTTTAGAACCATCGACTCGAAGAAGAAGAAGAAGAAGTGAGCTTCAGTCAAGACTGGGTTAACTGCAGCTTGTAGGTAACATCACACCAATCAATGTTTGGATTTCACTATACCACTTATAAACGTTTGGTACCTAATTAATTAATAAAATAAGGTGCAGCTTTTTACGTAATTATATTGTCATAGTTTACCTATCTCTACAACATTCTGCCGTTATATCTAGATTGAATTCCGAATACACGAATTGTTGGTAGTGTAGGTAAGTTAATTAACTTGTGTAATTACATGTGACAGGATGGTTAGGGTGCCGCTGGGACGTAACTAATGTTACACAGGTAACCGGCCTCCGTGGTCAGATTTAGCCTTTATATTATGCCAAATGGGAATAGATGGATGTAGAAATGGTTATCTTAGTTTTATTTGCTAGATACATTTGCTTCTGACTACATACTGCCTGATCTCAAACAGATGGAGCCTAAAACGAGGCATATCTAAATTCTCTAATGTGTATTCGTCAAAACTCAAGTCTAAGATTTAACGCGTGTCATCGTGATCATTAAACCTTAATAAAAATAAGGTTTAATGTCTAATAACTGTTGTTTGTTATCTCCTTCTGTCCTGTGGTTGCGTAGCAGACATTGCTGTCAGCGATAAGGCTGTCATTTGTATTAATTTAAAATGTTAAACTTAGTACTATCAGTTGCTTGTTAATTTTAGTACCTACTCATAAAATACATTTATATCTGTTTGTCTATCTGTAAATATAACTTTGTACTATTTTTTTCTTGTAGTACTAATCGCCATAGTTACTAAAGTGATTCTAATTACCTAACAAAATATATTTAACTGGCATCATATTAAAATTCAGCAGCATTTTTTGCTAAAAGCGTACCATTTTAAGTGTCGCTGTGGCGCCACTCTAATTCCTTGCAACGTCGAAAAGATATTTCCGTCCACTTATTTTCACATTAGCTTTAATTATAAAATGGAGGCAAGCGTGTATTTAGCTCTAACTACAGGTATTTACATAGTCAGCTTAGAGTTTAACTAAATATATTTTGTCACGATGTTGTTGCGCCCAGTCACAAGTTGGACAGATGACCTCATTATGACCGCAAGATCACGATAGATGCCAGCCGCTTTCAGTCGATCTTATTGGAGATGCATAAGGAAAGCCTATATCTAACAACTGACGATTTCAAAATAAAAATAAGTGAGAGGAGAATGTTTTTGCAGAGAAAAAGCAGAGGAAGAATACCTTTTTGTTTTTATTCTCACCAATCGTCTTGTTTTGAGCAGAATTGACTCTACATTAAGCTATGTCCCTTCAGCCTCGTTTGTTAAAAGAAAATTTTAGGCCTAGTCCTTTCGTTAGCCAAATTTAACTCTGTGCTAATTTATATCGGCCATACTCTGACGTCCTACTAATATTATAAACGCGAAAGTTTATATGTATGGTTGTTTGTCCCCCTTTCACGCAAAAAAAACTGTTGAACCGATTGAGATGAAACTTTGCAATAGTAATGGTTATACATCAGAATGACAATAAGGCTATAATTTATAAAGATATTGCGTGAAACGCAGTTTGCCGGGTCGGATAATAACATACAAAAATGTACTATCACAAAGTTCGTTATTGAACTCTTCCGAAGCAGCAAAACAGCTTGTAGGTCTAAGAATAGGTCGTACTTACTTATTTAAATATCTTTATATACAAACTTTTGATGTATGGCGTAAAGCATAACGCTTGCCATGTCATCTAGTGTTTATTATTTCTTTTTTTCTGATGTTCAAAAACATAGTTAAATAGCTACGTGATACTAATATCAGTGCATCAAATACCTACAATTAAGTTATTATAAGCACTCAACTATCTTAAAGATAATTTCCTCTAACAAGACAGACAAAATGGATTCAAAATCCACGTAGCTTCTATAATTGCAATTTGCGAGACTGTCTCAAACATTCTACGAAGCACGTTCGTTTGGCGCACAGCAACTAAACCCGACCAAACCAATAGTAAATATCTCCAACTTAAACTTTAGTGGGTAGGTAATAGGTACCTAGGTCTCGAACATTGGATACTTACAGTCATTTATTTCATAAAGTAGATATAGAAATAAATAATACTTTCTTTGTAGAAAAATAAATCATCTATCATCATCAGAAGGACGTGCGTCGTGCACTGCTTGTCATAGGCCTCCTCCATGGATTTCCAATGAGACCGGCCGGAAGCTGCCTTCAATCCTGCAACCAGCACTTGAAATCTTTATTATGTTATCAGTCCACATAGTCGGTGGACGTTCTACTGTATCTAAAAAATATATATAATATATATAGACAAAATTTCTAGTTAAAGCTCTTCTGCTGGGCAAGCATACGACCACAATTTAAAGAATTATTTCTCAATATTTCTACAATAAAGCAATAATTCGATATTTCGGGTGACGTTAACATGACTACGCAACGGAATGAAGACTTATCGTGAGTACTTATTGGCTGTAGCACTTTTGTCGACAATCTCTAACATGTGCGAGCGAAATTTGTCGAATTTTGACGTTACTTCACGAGTATTTTTTCGTCATTGTTTTTGAGGCCGAAATACACAGAAATAAAAGGTTGAACAAATATTTTCTTAAAATTAAAATAAAAGAACGAAAGTTCGTCATTTTCAGTCGTTGGATGATGTCAGAAATGTGAAGAAATTAAATAATATTCAATTTATCATCAGTAGGCCGTCCACTGCAGAACATCGGCCTCCCCTATAAATTTCCAATTAGGCCGGTTGGAAGCGACTTGTATCCAACGCGTTTCTGTGATCTTTATGATATTGTTAGTCTACCTAGTCGGTGGACGTCCTACGCTACGTTTGCTGGTCAGTGGTCTCCATTGGAGAACTTTACGGCCCTATCGGCTATCTGTTCTTCGAACTATGTGCCACTGCCTCTTTAACTTACTAATCCACTGGGCTATGTCAGTAACTTTGGTTCCTCTGCTGATCAATCTCGCAGAGAGACACCAAGCATAGCCCTCTCTATAGCACATTAGGCTGACTTGAGCTTATTTATAAGGCCCACAGTAAAATACCACGTTTCAGTTTCATGTATTATCACTGGCAATACACAACTGTCAAAAACTGACACGAAAACGGAATTAAATTTATTCATGTACACTTTGAAATAAATAAATAATTTTAAGAATCTTCCGTCCGCCATTTTATTCCCCTACAAGCATACGTAGTATTATTATAATTATCTTCTTTGCCACAAGTGACAGAGCGCCATCTATCCGCAAGTCCGGAAGTGGCACGGGGCGGGGCCCGCCGCGAATTTGCGCCAATCACAGAGATTTGTAAATCCGAACAATATTATCCAGTTTAATTTGAATGGTCTTTACAAAATATTATGTGAATACGAATTATGAGGATATCAGATTTTGTCGTATTACTTATTACGCGGATCTATTCAATATTACTTATCTTGTAACGAATACCATTACATCAACCGCACGCTTAAATTACCAGTGTAACATCTGTTTCTTGTGACGATATAGCCCGAAATAGCATCAAAATAGAAATTTAATTCCGTTATTGCTCATCTTAAGCCTGATGATCTGTACCACTATATACCGCTGTCGAGAATACCGCACCATTTATTTGCATAGTCAACGCTCTATTGACGTCATTAATTTATATATTACGACTGCTATTTAACCGTTTGTTGCCCGTGGTCCTACCAGATGTACTACTAGTAGGACCATGGGAAAGATTTTTTCCCGTGATCCTACCAAGCACTCTAGTAGGCGGACATCGCTGTCTTAGGACCTTAACACATCAATTTTACTTAGTAGCTTATTTTTATGGGCGTTTTTTGGAACTATACTCCATAAAATTTAACTTGATCTCTGCGACAGCTCGGCTGCCCAAATTCAAAACCTAGTAACCCCTGATTTTTCCAAGAAACGTTATTTTACATTTTTGGACTTACTAGACCCATACCTACAACCCCAAGTTCTTAGAACACCCATTTTCATATCAATTACCGAAAATATTTTTTAGCATTTCGGAGCAATTTGTAAAATGGATCAAAAAGTCTACAATATTCAGATTTATAACATAGTAACTCGGTTTACAAATTTAAACCACCTAGTAACCCGACTCACTTACTAGGTTATTAATTTGTGAAATATTCTTGCTGGGCTATCAATTTGGCAACACCACAAAAAACCGTTAGGATTGCGTCAGTAAGTCCTGTGACGCCGGCGCAAGGTTATGGTCGCTCTCTGATTTATTTTATAAAAATGAGTTTTCATCAGTTTTACCGTTCAAAACGGATGATAAGTGCCCTGGAGAACCAAGAAAAAAGCAGGTATGAAACAACTAAAGTAATTTTCTAACAAATTATTGAATAAACAATCAAAACCCAAAATATTACCCCAAAGTGAATATATCGAGGTATGATTCAAATACATTAAACGCGATATTGCTAAAAATAAATGTTGACTAAAATCTTTCCTAATGAATGTGTTTTCTTGAGTTTAGTTTATTTTATTTACAAGTTTAACTAAATTGTGTTACTAACCGCGTTAGCATGGCCAAAATAAATTTTACTACTAATTAACTACTTACTTGAACTCTTGACTCAGAGATTGGACTGCAAGATCCTTCCCCCTGCTACTAATAATCAACCTCGAGGTGTGAAATTAGCTAAAAAAAGGCATTATTTCAAAATTGATCCCTCTGATGCCTCCAAACAGAAGAAAATTTTGGTTGGATCTCCCCGTAAGCGACAATTCCGTCGATTTGATTACTAATGGACAAATAGTGACTTACGAAAATGTATTGAGGCTTAAAATAAATGTAGTGCTATGCTGACTTTTATCGCTTAATTTGTAAAGGTTGAATAAAATATAATGGTAAGAAGCGTAAACTGTTGTTTTACTCCTAAACACTTTGACTGTCATGAATAGGAAGTTTGCGGAAGAATTATTTCATATTTCTATATGAAATAATTCACACTTGGTTTTATGAAAATGCTTATTCAACTATAATCCCACAAAAAAAGCAATTTGATAACCTAGTAGTTGAAGTTACTAGGTTTTGAATTTGGCATGAAAGCTAAGATTCAGTTGCTGAGACAAAAAAAAACACAGTGAGGGTTATTTGAAAGGTACAATGGGGATTTTCAGACTTTTAACTATACCAGTTTAGAATAGACTATATCCCGCATCTTTTAAAACAACAACCATGTTGATATCATTATTAATTTTGTTACGGCAAGCATTCAAAGTGAGTAACCTATTTTTTCGCTCTCCTAGACATTTTTGTAAATTCGATTTACTAGGTTTTGATTTTAAACAACCGAGCTGTCAGAAATATCACGCCTATGAAGTCGTGAATTTCTTAATAGTACAGACAGTACCTGTCAATGTCATACTTTATGGGCATGTCTATTAGTGATGGGCGACGAATGATCGTGACCACAGAGTTTTAGATAGAGTTTTATTTATAATATCGATAGTTTATACTAACAATATTTGTAAATAAAACTTAATTTATCATTAATTTTATTGTATATTTTAATGTCATAAGATTTTTTACATGTGTAATTAAATTAAACCCAATTATATGTTACATTAGCATCGATAATAGTGAAAAACGCCGATAAATACTACCGTTACATTATTATGAGTATATAATTCATATCATACCATTAGTTACATGTGTACATACATGATCTTAAATAATAGTAAGTATAAATAAAATCCAATTTCTCACCTTCAACTACTCATTTGATTTCATTACAACATTGTTTGAAAATCGATTTTTTCCACCACTATTTCAACTCTAAAAATGTCAATCTCCTATGTCAAAGTCACTGTCGCAGAGATCAAGTTAAATTTTATAGAGTTTAATTATGACTATGTTGAGAAAACAACATCTATATGTCTAAATTATTGTTCTTGCTTCATGCCAATATCACTCTCAGTTACGTCATTAAATGAACAGACAGGTTGACAACAAAACGATATCGATAACATCTCTATTAGGGTTCTACGCCATCTGCCATTACCATGCCCAGACGTGTCTTGCCCAGCGCCACTTGAATCGCATGATAATATCTTGGATTATTGAGCAGCAATAATTTCTAAGAAATGATTTAATGTAATAACAGGCTATACAGTACTGTACAGTACAGTAACAAATCGAGCAAAAAAACACAGCCGTACATAGTTTTCTCGAAGTCTTTCAGGCCATTTTCAACTCCCTGTAACTTTGTTGTGATTAAAGCTAGACGAAAGATTTTTTCCTAGAAGGAAGCAAAAATACAACTTTTAAAATTGTATTTTGAAAAGTTGTATTTGTAGGTTACTGCTACTACTTAACATTGGCCTATCCACGACGGGTTAACTAACAGTTGTATTTTTTGCCACCACCTACGTAGGGATTATAGGTATTATACATTTTGTATTATTTACTGGCTTTTCAGTAAAAGACATAAGACATCGTGGGGAAACCCGGATAGGTCCTTAGAAGAGATTTGATGGCGTATGTGAATTTACCAACCCGCACTAGCCTATCGAAGTGAATGTGACCAAATCACCCGTCGTGGATAAGCCAATTTTCAGCAGTAACTTGCTTAAAGGCTGCTACGTTAAGTGCGATTATTATTTAGGCGGGTAAGGAACTTTATTATATATTTAGTTAGTTTTGTTTCGATTCTTATATATACTTCAATATTTGCTCTAAGTCTGAGTGTTAGTTAATTTTTTTTTGTGTGTCGTTTGGACTGATAATAAGCGATATCGTGATTGTAAGTGAATCAAAATAATACTAAAACCATTTTTAATTGCTGATATCTGATAATACAAATAAATAATATTGTATTATCTGAAGAAAGAGATCGCTAGGCGTATACAACTTGCATGGGCGGCATTCCAAACACTAAATGACATCCTTAAGCTCCGCCATATTTCACAATGTCTGAAGACTCGCCTCTTTAACCCATTAAAGCCTGAATTATTTTAATGTTCCAGAATTGTTTAATATTTTAATATATTGTTATTATAGGTCCATTTCATCATTTTTTAAAGTTATTTGTTTGGTGCAACTTTTACTTTTGAAAAAAACCATGGGTGCCGTTTGGCACCGCTAGGCTAATATGTCGTCTCAGGTCACGTATAACTTAAATGAGAAGATTTGCTAATTATTAGCATTTTGCATTACTAACTACTGATTTAACTCTTTTAGGGTCTTACTATTTTATAATTGAAAAATAAAGTCAGTAAAAAACTTTTTTATTTTCAAAATGTACTGTATATTTCATGAACAATTAAGTATGGAATCGTAAGTTGCAAGCTGCGCGGAGTCCCACATCACATTTTTTTACATTGTAGTCTACAGGTCTCAAGAGTACATTTGCGACAGGATTCACTGGGAACCAATGAGTGGTTAAGACCATCATAACACACGTCATCGAGGATCATCAACTAGACTGAAACTTAACTTTTCATCATTGCTTTCAATTTCACAAGACGTCCCCCGTGAAGATACAAGACGACGAGATGCAGCGTGTCCACGTGAAGTGCGAGTCCTACGGGACGGCTTATGACAACCAAAAGATAACTCAGTAGAAGGTCCAGCTTCAACTCCATTGTCAGAAAAGCGAAGGAATACAGTGCGTCTACGCGAAGTACTAGACTGACAGGGCGGCTTCTGAGAACCATGAAATGATTCAGAAGGTTATTCGGCCTCAGAATCACGTCTTTGATGCGTCGATGTCAGTACTACCTCACATCCAGCATTGATCTGTCAGATTATTTATAAAACCACCTTCATCTTCTTTAGCTGAATCCTCGTGTGATTGAATAGCAGGTTCTGGAGGTTCAATATATAACAATCGAGGCTCAAGATCTTCGTCTTCTTTCAGTATAGCTAATGCTTAATGTAATGAATAACTCCTGAAAAAATAAAAATAAAAATTTACAAGCAAACGCATTCAAATTATTAAAAAATGAGAAAATATTTTATAAAAAATGCATCTGTGAAAAGCATACATATCAGCCTACGGGTGCCGTTTGGCACCCGTCACATTGCTGGTAGGATAAAACAAACAAATATAAAAAATCGCGTAATGTTATTGTATTATAGGAAGAAACATTGTTTTTATACAAATAAAACGTATAAAAATGTAACCAATCATAGTACATAAAAGAATTATGAGGTACTTACTTGAATGTAGCATCCATTTTTTGAATATTTTTCACAACACCAAATATTACTCGTCCTTGACGGTTGCATCAAGTGTACTGGTTGACAAAATGTAGTTGAAAACAAAGCTAGCTCTGTCTAGTACCGCATAGACAATTGAAATTTTGAATATTTCAATTACGATAAGCGTAAAGCGTGAAAGTTCAAATACATAAAACCGG
The DNA here is from genome assembly GCA_949316475.1 of Hypomecis punctinalis. Taxonomy (NCBI): domain Eukaryota; kingdom Metazoa; phylum Arthropoda; class Insecta; order Lepidoptera; family Geometridae; genus Hypomecis; species Hypomecis punctinalis. The sequence goes on from OX438804.1 coordinate 19,517,314, forward strand.
GTGCCAAACGGCACCGCTAGGTCATAATGGGTTAACCAGTGTGTCTTGCCCACCCTATGGTGCCGAGACATGGACACTCACACATGAGGATGTAAACAAAATCAGAGTTGCACAGAGAGCTATGGAGAGGTCCATGCTTGGCATTAAACTCTAAGATCGAGTTCGCAATACGGAAATCCGGCGAAGAACTAAAGTTCGGGACGTTGGAACCGTGATCATGAAACTAAAGTGGAGCTGGGCAGGATACATAGCGAGGCGAAGTGACGACAGGTGGAGTAAGGCTGCCACAGAATGGTGGCCGAAGCAAAGTAAACGGAGCGTTAGTCGTCCGGCTGCAAAATGGGTTGACGATATAGTCGAAATCGCAGGTCGAACCTGGGCACGATTGGCACAGGACGGAGGCAGATGGCACAGTAAGAGAGAGGCCTATACCCAGCAGTGGGATAAGAAAGGCTGTGGATGATGATGATGATGATTATCTGGTATGACCACACAAGAGTTTATTTCTCTATCTAATTACTAAGTATACGTAGAGTTTCTAGCTAAATCTATTTTAGGCACGTGTATCCAAGAGGATAACAGGTGTAACTTGGAAACGGGAATGCCTCCCAAAGGGGAATAAGTCAACCGCACTGTAGACGTGTAGCGTTATATATTATTGTCTAAATATTGTCCTAACCGATATTTTGCGGAGAATCGCTTTAACTTACTTTGGTACTTTGTTATATGACTTCACCTCCGATGACTAAAGCTTTTCTTAATATTATGAACTCTTAATATTACTCGTATATACTAACTACGGGAGTAATCGCGCACTAAAATTGCGAGATAAATATATACCTCATCATCCCGACGTTTCTTCATTGACCGTGGTCACGAGTAGACTGATTATAGTAATATTTGTACTCTGATTCAAAATGATTGAATTCTTAAACTATGACAAAAATTGTAACCTAATTAAGAAAACCATTGCATTTCAATCCTAATGACTAGATGTCCTAGATTCGAATCACAAGGCAAGGACCTATGTTGTTTTTTTAAGGAAAGCTTTAAATATACCTGCAAATGGTGAAGGAAAACATTATAAAAATTCTGTTGAAACTGTTTATTATTAGCGCGGCAATAAGACGGTGTGTAGATTTGAAATACTGTGTAATTTGAAATTGTTCCATTACGAGTTTTTTGGATGTTTTTTTAGAGGGTCAATGTCAATGTAATCGATGATTTTATGTGCAATAAACACGGATTCAATTCCTGAGATATAATCGCAAATGCTTTAAAGTTCCGAAGCTTTGCTAAAAACTTCTAAGGTTTAAAATGACTCGTCACGGATGTCGATAACTCTCTGCTTCCAACCACAATCTTCCGGGTAATTTGTTATCTACGGTCAAAGGAAAACTAACTTAGTTGCAAGTAATCCTGCCCTAATCCCATCCCGGGAACTTGTCTCGTTTCTCGGATTGAGGGTCAAGGTGGTGGATCTAAATTATTGATGTCTCTGTTGGGACTCACGTGGTTACGTTTCGATATTTATGAGAATCGTACTTCACTTGTACACATAAACATTGTATCAAGTGATGTACAGGATACGCCTTTAGTGTTCATAGCATTGCTTGATTATGTGTTTGTTTGTATTATTATTGCTAGTAAATATGTGGAAGTGAATTTTTGATTTTCAAAAGCTTTGTGTCACAATTACGCCATGAACTTTATTTGGACATTTTTCCACTGGACATTTTTTTAGTTTTTTCAAAGAAAGTTTTGATTTGATGGATATTTAAATATTAAATACTGATTTAGTACATACCTATTATTTTGTTTGATTTTTTGCCCTTAGTAAATTTTTCAGATTATGGAAATGAACATTATGACAATTAGGTGATGGCAATGACTTAACCTCTGTCACATTGAATAAGATATTTTAGACATTCATACGTCGCGAAATCAATCCCGTAAATGATAGCAAAAATGTAGATAAAACATGCGAAAACTTGGAAAAGTGTAGCTCGTCTAATGACGTACGTACTTAGATCTCACTAATTATTTCCAATAACACAAATTAATTGCATTCATTTGCTCACGTCTTTCCTAAATATCAGAAATATTCTCAAAAATATCGTTTTAATTTTACCATCCCGCAAACCATCTCAGCTCAGCCTACTTAGTACACACATCCAACAACTTAACCACTAACTATCACAGCCATGTGCCCACATGCTAACTGAATATTATATCACTTGGCTCCAGTCCCTATATCACGGGAACTGTCCACTGTCACCGCCAGCTTCGGCTGCGGTAACTCCTGGCCGCAACTTCTTGCGTTTGACATTTGTCAAGAACTTGGAGTTGACGTCATGAACTTGGAGAGCTAGTGTGGCAAGTGTGTAACCATTGAGGGCTTCGGGCTAATTTAATTATTAGTTTATTGTTGTCTAGTATCATAGAGAGAAAACATATTATAGCTATGTATTGTGAAAGTGACTTTATTTCAACGAACACGTTTGTTGAGTAGATGTTGAGTAGATTTTTGTCTTGTCTATTTCTATTTTTTTAGAGTATTTTGGAATATTCACAATGTGGTTACATTAACATTTCGAAATTTAGTGGTAGGTACATAGCTAATAATGTTTTGTCTTGTCTATTTACATTTTTTAGAGTATTTTGGAAGATTGACACTGTGGTTACATTAACATTTCGAAATTTAGTGGTAGTATAGGATCACCTTGTTGTCCGTCTGTCCGTATGTCAAGCCTCTTTATTTTGGGAACGCGTAAAGATATCGAATTGAAATTTAAACTATATACGTATATCTATAGTCTCTTGTAGTTGTGTAAAAGAAAAACTTCTCAGTTATCGTACAAAAAAGTTAGAGCCGTTTATGTAGTAAAAAACCGCATATTTCGACACTCACACAAATCAAAACCTACAGTGTACTTCCCTAATTTACTTCTATAATTGAGAACTACTTAGAGTCTTTTGAGGGTACTTCTGCAAGAGACCATAGATATACGTATACAGTTTAAATTTCAACTCGATATGTTTTCGCGTTCCCGAGATTTATAGTCTTAACATACACATACACGGACAGATGGACAGACGGACAAACGGACAACAAAGTGATCCTATAAGGGTTCCGCTTAAGGTACGGAACCCTAAAAACAGAGTCAGGTAAGATAAATGAAACAATTATAACACCACGCTGCTCATATGAATATTTTTTACGAATATTCATATGCATTTCGCAAAATAGGAAACTTGCCTTCCTCAGGACACAAAAACTCAACCAAAATAACTAAAACTTTTGTTCGCAAATCACAAGAATATTCGGTAAAAGAGCAAAATATTTCTGTTGTTGTACCAAAAATATTCAACCATATAAGCTACATATATTATACTATCGCAGTGTGGTTGAATCAGGGCGCCACTATTACATTTTTGTATTTTATTTTTAGTTTTTGACCGACGAACCACCGGAGGAGGTATACATACAATTCGACGCGTATATTTTTTTTATTTTCAATAATTATTTTTTTATTGGAAATACCTTCAAAATAGATCTCATTTAAATTTTATTGAAATCGGCTGAGCCATTTTTGATAAATCAACAATAATGTGAAAAATGCTACATCGATCCGTGCGAAATATTCGCGAATTCTGTACACGTGTGAAGTCGGTCATGCTAATTTTAGCAAAAAATAATCTTGTTACAATAAGACATCTACAGGTAAGTTTGTTATGTTCTAGTGGAAACTATGCGTCTTGATTTTCTCTCCTCTATTCCTAGTGTAGGTTAATTAAGGTAAGTAATGACAGATTACGTACATAAGTTCCACAGAAGACATTAGCCCGAGACCAAGATTTGAACCCACAATTTCACGGTTGCAAGGTGGGTACTACTACCACTAGACCACCACGGCTTGGTAAATATCAGTAAGTATTGAGAACACTGCAGGTAATTTATAATAACGGCATTATATTATAGAGCCGTAAACATATATCACACTTTCCTGATGAAAGATCACGGTGTAAACATCGTGCGCACGAAGTTGTCACGCAGCACCATCGCACGTAATTTTGACAAATCACACACCAACACGCTGAGCCGTGACGAAAGTCTCTTTGTCATTTACGGGACGATGCATAAGATAATGATACAATTTTAGTCAATATAAGATCTAATAGACGCCTAGCCGATATTTTTAGGACGAATATGCTGTGGTTTTAGTTGGCTTCGATATGGCTAGATAAAATGAATACAGAACCCGTAGTTATATACAATGGCCTAGCATGGGTCAATATAAACGTGGGCAAGTTGTATCATCAGCGAGGCCTTTTTGTTTCGTCCCGAAGTCTTCCCAAAAATATCTTACCAAACATTATTTTAACTACATCAAATCAAAACTACATAAAATCGAAGGAATACAATTTAGAGAAAATAAACCAGGCGTCTTTCTACAGGGGTCCATTGGATTGGGTCCACTTTGCCCGTTATTGGCTACGTTATGGGTTATAAAAACTGGTATTTTTTAGTAGATATCTTTGTAATAATCTACTGCTGCACGTAAGCCTACCCACAAAGGGCAATCGGACCATATACGTGTACGTTCAACAACATGTCTGCTACACTTGGATGCAGCTAGCACGAAATCAGATCAGATCTGAAGAACAGGAACGTATGCTCAGAAGTAGGTGAAAATAAGCTACTACTGATGATGATGTACCAAACATGATACTCTTGATAGATGTTTATATAGACGTTAACAAAATTACCAGTAAAAGCTATATATATAACATTTCATACTTTATTACCACGAGGTTACATTCTAACAAGAATAAGTTACAAAAACCAAAACTTCAGCAATCAAGCGACCAATATCACATTTTACACATTATTGCAACACCAATTCAGACGCCGGAGAATACAATAGAATTAAAACTTAACTGAATAAAACATTTCAGTCATGATAATTGTAGCTTTTATCGTGACCCGTAAAGACTTTTCCCTTTGGCACCCACTGCTCATGGGTGCATTTATGGTGGCGATGGCGTTTGGATCTCCGACTTTTACCTTCTGATTTGTCTTCAGGATCCGGTGCAGGAGGAAGGTCATCAACGCATTGCGGTTGGCGGGAACTAGAATGGGGGCAGGCTGGCCGGCTTTCCTCACAAAATCTCTTCCCGGAATAATTTTTAAGGAATTTCAGTACGAATACCAGCAACAGACAAAGTGAACCGTAGCACACCAATTTCTGCGTGACTATGTCATCAATTTCTTTTTTCACTAGCATTTTGACTCGTGGTAATAATTGTATTGATATATTAAATACAAAAAATGTGTTTAGTTTAGTTTATTACTTTAGGTTTGTGTAAGTCATTTGAGTAAACTTTTTGACGTAAGACAGTTTGAAACCGTCTTCAAAGAGGATTTTGTGTTTTTTGGAAACTATACATGCACCAAGCAGAATGGATTTATTATTCTGCATTGTTTCTGGATTCGTTGTAAATGACTCATTTCAACGTATCAACCATAAAGCTGGAAACATACTATCGGACGCGGCTTACGGACGCAACTGACAGCCGCGACTTAGCAATGTGAACAGTCTTAAAACATCCGGTGTGCCAGATCGCTCTCGGACGTCCAAGCGCTCATGTTAAAAGGCCTCTCGGTGTTGGCTTTGGCCCCACTGATGTCTACCAAAGGACCAAGCTTTGCTTGTGATTTTAAGTGAATCGAAGATGATAATAATAATTAAATGTAAAAGGGCCTCTCAGTGTTGGCTTCGGCCCCACTGATGCCTACCAAAAGACCAAGCTTTGCTTGTGATTTTAAGTGAATAAAAGATAATTTAATAATAATTTATTTCAATAATAATCATAACATTACATTTAACCTTACTGCAAACATAAAACATACAAAAGAAACAAGAGTTTAACTAACATATATATAGACAATACTTATAAAGACAATCTGTTAGCATTTTCTGATTTTATGCTCAATAAGTGATCTTAAACCTTAAAACATAAAATTAGACCAGAAATTAAGTGCAAAGTTGACCAAAAAACATCTATTTCCCTGAGGTAGTCCTTACTGCCTGTAATACTCCACACGCCCCAAAAACCAAACTTCCGTATCAATTAGTGAACTCGTTCAGAAAAACAATCGTAATGAAACCAAGTCAGAGTTCACGGAACTACCCTTATGTTCGTCCGTGTGTATCTAACTTAACTGATAAGGATAGTGTATACGTTACCTGATTTATTGCTTTATTTTATCAGGGACGGAAACGCTGGGATTGACTTGCAAACTTTTGTGGATAGGGGATATTGAATGAAGGAAGTTTGTATTAGGTCGTAGTAATTCATATGGGATCTTTATCTGCCAGCATTTATCTGTGTTGTTGTTTACAAAGAACTTTTTTATCATAAAGTAGGAAACAAGCTGACGGACGTCTTGGTGGTTAGAAGTGTTACCAGTACGCTCAGACCAAGTAAGATATTTAGTTTGAGCCAGTACGTTGCTTATTCGTAACCTTAACCTTAATAAATGTATTGTTTGACATTCACAAGTTTATTTCTTAACATAATTGTAATTATGTTAAGAAATAAATGAAATGAAATATTCTTGAAGACGAAGTTATTGTGTATATTTTTAAGCTATCTAAAACAAAAACAAAAACTAAGCGTTATAATCACATGTAGATACGTATTATTAGTCCTCCAAAAGCCGAAATCAAACTCCATCATTTTAACCACTAGAATGCGCTAGATACCAGGTATTTTGGACTATAATTTTTTACTGTGCTCTACCAACCTACCTATAATAAATCCTGCAGTAAATACATCTATGACAGATATGAATATATTTAAGTACCTACCATTATACACCCTAATGTATACGAGATTAGCGGCTATGTTGTTCTAGCCTGCTTACTATTCTGGTCTCGAACTAAGTATCCGTACTTGTTGGCGGCGCGGCGTCGCCACGTCTGGCCATGTGTCTTGACCAGACTTCGTTTAGTTTAGGGGATGGTTACTCCATGTTTATTTTACAGGGTTACTGGTATTAATAAGTATCTTTTTAGGGGCTTATTCTGTACATTAAAACTAACAACTTTTGTTCAACATCTTTTACCAACTCTAAAAAAATACTGTTCGATAGAAAAATACCGTTCATCCTTGACAAAATGTATGGAACAGCTGCTTTTTTTTTAGTTTTGACAAAGTTCGCAGAAAAAACGAATGTTAATTGATTACTAGTAACCCTGTATAGTAGATGCACCGGTTAAGACCACTGCCCGGGATTTCGACCTTTTAATGTAAATATTTTTGCATACAGAGATTACTAGAACACCGCGGCTCTTCAGATATACCTAATTTTTACTCTAATATGGCCACAACCGATGCATCTACTGTTTTGGTCGATAAACAGTGTTCATTGAATGGTAAGTATGGCAAGCCGCTATTAAAGATACTATAGAAACTTTGTTACGAATGTATTGTAAAAAAAGTATTACTAGGCCATCTAAAAAATTTAATTCAATTCTGTACCTTTAGTGTATGGTACCTTTTGTTCTAAATTTCTATAAACTACATTATTGCCGTAGAATAATAGTTTTTTTACTCCTTTTGCAGAGGGGTGCTCAACGAAATTAAAGCTTTGTTTGAGTGACTCTAGCTTATAGGTCGCAAACGGAAGAACCGATTTGATTAAGATATTTTCTGCTTAAATAATCTGCTAAAATTTTATCTAGCTAAAGTTTTTCATCATTCAAAAAGATTCGGCTATCAACATTATTTCAATATTGAATTCATAATGCTCTTGTAGTAACTTAACATGCGTTACATTTATAAAACAAAATAAATATAAGTTAAAATCAGCTTAAAGAAAATACCCACTTGGTTATCATAACCCTCATTTTACCCTCGAGTGGTGGTAGATAAAGTAGATGTTATAGAATAAATGTCATCTAGGATAACATTATGCAAAACTCTGTAATCAACTTTAACTTTTATGGCTATGTTCCAAGCGGCACAGAATCTGTTGGCAGGGCATGTTGCGGTATATAATCTTATATTTTCTGATTAAAAATTGAGCATTTTGTGAAGCTAATTCTGGTGTTAACTCATAATATAAAGTTTACGGCCATCGTTGTCCTTTAATAGAGCTCAAATATGAAAAAGGAAGACTTTCGAAAGGACTTTAGAGAAAAGTTCTATCAAACTTTAAAACCAATGTTAATCCAACTGATGTGAATGAATCTAACAATAATGTTGTTTCGTGGACAATTTGTACCGATTTCTTACTCAGTTAATAAATAAACTTTCTTTCTTTCTTCTTTCTTTCAATGTCAGCCCGAAGAAAACTACAAAAACACTATCGACACTTAACACTGGCTTTACTTAAATACTAAGCCCGATTACAGAGGCGCCAGCGTAACTATATTAGCTAAATAGCATAGTTCTGTTTCTTTTTCACTTTAGGCATTCGATAGAGAGAACGCTTTTTACGCTGCTATTTAATTTACGTTGGCGCCTCCGTAATCGGGCTTATTGTCTCGTTTAAATTTGTATGGAATACTAATATTCGACTTATTTGGTATTCCTAAAATGCTCACTATCTTTTTTATTGTTTTAGTTAGTATAGAATCAAGAATAACGAGAATGATCATTATTATTATTTTTCGCAATAAAATGGCAACACTGGTGCATAGAATTTGATTAGTTTGCATAAATCGTTGTGACATCCATGTACATTATTGTTGGTTTATCAAAAACGGTTCAGCCGATTTTGACAAAATTTTAACCTTATTGAAATGAAAAAAAAAATCGCTCTGCTGTCGGCGAAAATATCGATGAACATACACAAAACAATATCACCTCCTTCTTTCTTTCTTTCTTCCTTTTTGGATGTCAGTAAAAATACAAGCTTAACTATTACAGTGTATTGTTTGTAGAGATGCTCTACAAACACGTATGGATTCGGTTGTATATAAAGAATACTTTAACACCTGTTTTCGTATTGTACCAATTTCATAAATACTGGCTGGTCTGTTTTTTTTTTTTTTTTTTTTTTTATTTCGATTAGGTTTGCGTTTGACTACACACTACCTGATGTTAAGCAGATGTGCGGTCTAGGGTGTAGCACGCTTACCTAGAAGATACCTATTTACTCGGGATTTGAAGACACTCACGTTGTAATTTAACGGGAAGACAGACCCAGGCAAAGCATTCCACATTCCGGCTGTTCGGTTCGTATGAGGAATGAGGATTCGAAACGCTTGGTTCTAACGCGCGGAATGTCCACCATAAAAGGGTGACGCTTTGGTCGCGTCCGTCTAGCCGTACGATAGAAGAAAGGGGCAGGGGGGACCAGATTGTGCAACTCCTGGGCGCACTCTCCGAAGTGAATCCGGTAAAAGACCGACAAACACGCTACCCTGCGACGATGCTCAAGACTTTGCAGATGCGTCTTAGTCAAGGTGTCGTTGTCAATCAGCCTCCTGGCTCGTCTCTCAATCGACTCCAGAGCCTCCAGTTGATATTTAGCAGAGCCATCCCAAAGGTGAGAGCAGTATTCCATGCAAGACCTGACTTGTGCTTTATAAAGACTAAGCAGTTGCTCAGGTGTGAAATACCGTCTCACCTTAGAGAGAACACCAAGTTTTTTGGAGGCTAATTGGGCTTTGGACTCTCTGTTAACTATTCTCACGCTCGTAGCGATTGAGATTCATCCCTACAAGAGAAAACTTACAAATTGGACATTCTACAATTTCAATTACAAATTGAACGCAGTCCAAAGACTAGATGAAAAATGTAAATGGCTCCCCAAACTGGTCCGGTTACCATAAGTGGCTGCAAATCGTTTCAGCGCCGTCCAGTCCAATTGTAGAGAATTTAATGGTGGATTCTATGCACTAGTCGATAGCGCTTAAGCCTTTGCGTAGTATTCATACAGTAAGAGGATGAAGTCTTATTATGATTACTACTGGGTAGAAATTTAAATAAAAAAGTGAAATTTACTCGTCGCTTACAACGACGACGTTAATGTTAATAACGTTTTGTTCCATGATGCACCATGCAAAAAAAAACATAATTTAACGTATCCGGAATATGATCCGTTCCAATCATTTTTGAGTAGACAACGCTACTTAGGCTCAGATTCCATCAAAATGGAATATAGCAAATATAATATGCAGAGCTGGGTCGTATACACGCAGTACACTGAAATCTCTGCCCAACTCCGGCCCCACACTGATTTTGTGGAGATTGGGTCTATTCTGCACGAAAATTTATTAATTAATTATAATTACTAAAAAAAAAAAATTTATTATTTGTTTGAATTATGTGAAACAGCACACTATTTGTTTCATTATATCATTATTTTTCGCAAAAAACAGCATGACCGACTTCACCCCTGTTCACAATCATTACATAGTTAGTATAAAACAAAGTCGCTTTCCGCTGTCTGTCCCCATGTATACTTATATCTTTAAAACTACACAACGGATTTTGATGCAGTTTATTTTAATAGATAGAGTAATTCAAGAGCAATGTTTATATGTATAATACACCTGCGAAACCGGGGCCCATCGCTAGAACGCAAATATTATGCACGGATCGATGTAACATTTTTCACATTATTGTTGATTTATCAAAAATGACTCAGCCAATTTCGATAAAATTTAAATGGGACCAATTTTAAAGTATACTCTTTCCAATAACAAATTATTGATTATATAGAATGATATTATAGAATTATTGAAATCGGACTACTATGGAAAAAGTTATGCGTGGTTATACATAAAAAAAAATATATACGCGTCGAATTGTATACCTCCTCCGGTGGTTCGTCGGTCAAAAATATTTCACAATCGATGTCTCCTTCAAAGTCTCTTAAATTTTATCAATGTATAAAGTAACTCTAAAATAAACAAGATGTAGGTATATTTTGAGAATATTGTGTAAAAGTAAATCTACTAAAAAATACATTTTGTTTCAGCTAGAATCATTAGCGCTATTTTATTTAAAACCTCAGATACTGCCATCCACTGCAATTAGCTATTCCAGTTAAAATGTAAGCCGTAGGTAAAAATTCCGTGCGGTGCATTCGGGCGATAGAGCTTTTTGGACTTTTTCTGCGGCTATTACCCCGGAGTTATTACTCCGGCTTCCGGTATTCAGATGATTGGGCTATCTTTTCATTAGCTGCATCGTTGGCGAACTAATTACAATGTAGAAGCTATGAAGACTGCAAGAAAGAAATGTTAATTTTCAACAGACTTAAAAATAGCAGGATATCGATCGACTGTTTTTTTTTATGTTACACAATTATTCCGCTAGTTATGAAAAGATTTTAATGATTCTCTTTTGTTCAGTAATCATCAGAAATGGTTTTCATTTTTCAGATATGATTTCATTTAAATTTTATCGAAATTGGCTGAGCTATTTTTGAAATATCAACAATAATCGAAACATATACATTAATTCGAACGAACTATTCCAATTTTGTACGTAGATTGTGTAATGATTGATGTCAGTTGTTGATATTCTTTTTTCATTTTGCGAAGTTTATCTGTTTGGCACTTGAGACTAGCACTGAATTGGCACTGACTTAACCAGTAGATTGAAGAGAATATGGCGTGGGGTATGGTTGGTGGTCTGGCTGATAAGAAATCGTTGTAAATAATAATAAAAAAAAAACATTTATTGCAGGCACAGAGACCCAGAGTTACATAAATGTTTGTTAAGATAAATTGTTACTCCTGCATATGGAGTGTAACGTCCAATCTTATAAATAGTTCTACCGCACAATAGTGCCGAGTCGATGAAGATAATAGGTACATATATTAATTTTTTGTTCGCGTCCATGTGGACAGAAACCAAATGCTCAAACAAAGGGCTGCGGAAGCCGTCAGAGACAGCCACAAGAATTTCGTTGTCGGAATGACGCAGACGCTGCCAAAACGAGGCCACCCTAGATCAACTAGATCACTGCAAAGAAGTCGGGAACCCCCGCCTCAGCAAACATGCTCGACGCGCTGCAGCACCGTGGTAGCTTCATAAGAGTTCGGTATACGTCATTATACTGAACTCTTATCGTGTTTATTGTTTTCCGCGTGAACTTTATCCACAACTGGCACGCATAAGCAATATGCTTTGAAAAGAGTGGTCTTTACGTCTGTACTGCATTTAGCGAATCGGCGGGCGAGCATGTTGCTTCTGACTGCAAGGGCTCTCCGCTCTCGTTCAATGTCAGCATCATCCTGCACTGTTGTAACTTATGACATAGTTAAACTTAGGCAGGTAAACTTTATAATTTAAGTTACTAAAAATTGCATGTCCGCTTTGATAGAAAATAGTCCCCTCTAGTACCAGGTGTCGTGAGAGCCGACTTAGGTACTATGGAACCGACAGATAGCGGTATACCCATCCAGAACAGCGTAGCTCAAGTGCAACAGGGCGGGGATGGGCAGCAGCATCTCCGTCGCAAGAACTACTCACTGCGATTGCCAACACGCTTACCCAGCGCGGCAATTATGGGCAAAATCCCCCTACATGATAGTACATAATAAAACCAGGCCCCCAGTCCCCGGTAGCTCCGCTAGTCCTGGTTCCGGCAGTGACCACGGTAACGGCGGAGCAAGGGGTGCTAAGAATCCCCGGCAGAGATCCGGCTGCCACCCCAACCGACGGCAAGCGCAGCATAGGGCGTCCATCTACAACGGACGGATGACCTAATTAGGACCGCAGTATCGCGCTGGATGCAAGCCGCTATCAACCGTTCTTATCGGAAATCATTAGGGGAGGCCTATGTCCAGCAGTGGACGTCTTATGGCTGAAATTATGATGATGATGAATATAAAATGTCGTATACATAAAGTAGAATGAAAATATAAATAACTATTGCTAGATGTGACTTACAGTATATCGGGCTATTGTGATGTGCTGATCGATGACTTATAAAGATGGGCTATGGAATAAGGTACGGCACCCGCCAATTAATGCCTCATTTCAAATATTCAGGTGGGTGGTGACTAGCTATCCCCTAAATGGGCCCCCCATAATAGCTACCGTATATTGGCGCCGGAGGGGCAACATTGGTGTAGAAGGCTTAGGGTGTCGAGAGGTGTGCTTCGCGTTCACTAAGAGCTACTAGCGGCGTTATTACAACTATTATTATACAACCACATTTTTTTTTATTCCAATGTTTGGTTACTGTTGAATAAATAAATGTCTACTCTATTTTTTTTCTTATTATTTATTTAAAATACCTACCTTCTAACCACAGAGTACAACAACATTTATTCCGTATCAGTGGACTTATTTACCGCAAACGCTCAGCTGCTCTGGTATGCGCGCCGCGGTGCTCGGTCAGCGTTGCCAAACGCCCGCCCGCTCGGATTTCAGGGTAACTTTGTATAAGGAAATGTTTTTACTACGCCTCACTACACAAAGATTGATTCTTTTTTGAATTGAGTTAACATTTGAAACCCTTTGGAAAGTAGCAAAAGAGGTGCGAGGACGAAGAGTTCCTGATATAAGGTTCTAACCTTTTAATAGTCCACTATCGAACCTCCTCTTCCTCTTGGGTACGATGAAGGGTGATTGGGACATTTCTACCACGCTGGTTTAGTGCGAGTTGGTGAATTCTATCAAATTTCTTCTACAGATGTTTTCAAGTTGCCTCACGATGTTTTTCTTCACCGAATAGCAAATAGTGATATTGAAATCCGTACATAAGTTGCAAAAAAGTTATTGGTTTTGTGCAGGACCAACATTTGAACTTTTGGATTTTTTTTATGAGAGGATTATTTACGTTCACCACACTATACGTACCTATAGTTAATGTTGTAGTAATGATGAATATTAGAAAATTATATATAAAATTAAATATCCTGGTTCAATAAAAAGTAAAAAATTATATATCAGACGCTTACGGCTCCGTTATGTTATAATGACGTGTAATATCTATCATTTTAATCAAAAATACATCGTATAGCCTCTAACAACGGTAGTGTTTGTTTTACTGCGACATATTTCAATCCAGGGCAATATTATGGGGCGATTTACACAGTCCCCTATTATTCCTAACACGCACGGTTACCTGAAAAATTTATCACTCAGCAAAATAGCGGCGGTCAAGTGAAAAACGACGTAAGTTGTAAACTACAGTTTTGTAGCTGTTTGGTTTTTATTGCTTTATTACTTCGGTTACAAGTAAGGTTAGTATACATTTTAGTATAGTAAAGAGGTTTTAATTACATTTATCAGTATAGCTTCTTCATAGCAGACACATTTTATAAAATTAAAGTAATGCCTTACGGGTACTTAAGTCAATATTTTTATATTCCTGATATTACGATGCATAACGGATTTATGATTATTATTTGGTTTAATAAATATCGTACACACAACTTGCGTGCATGCATATTCTGCATCTGCATGTATTTAAAAATAATCTAGAGTAAAATCTAGAGCTTATAACTTAATTCACTGATACAAAAGAGCCTGACATTTCGGCTGTATATACTCGTACGTCCCGATAAAATCATATCTTTTTGTCTCGCAATCATTCATGTATGAATATTACATTAAAATATTTTTTTGTACCAGGCGCCCAGAACAAAACAGAGCTTACCTACCTTTTCGAAATGTACGTCCTGAGTTTCCTCGTTGAAATTAATTTTCTCGCATTATTTGAGAAAAGTACTATACAAGCCTCGGCCACAACTAGGCATTGATGGACTCACGTGTCACGTAACTCACGCACGTCCATAAATGCTTCTATTGCTGGCCGTTGCAGTAATGTACTAAAGCTACCATTATACTGCTTGCAGCAAAAAAACATCTGTTTATTCAGCTCGTACTCCGCTAGTATCAAGCGTCACAATTTAACTCGTCATCCGAATCACAGAGACGTACTAAGTATCACTACGCTATTTGCTAGCATTACATTTTTAATTATTAAAACAAAAATCACCACAAATTTTCAATCAAGTTACAAGTGGAACACGCATAAGGCGTATAATAAAATGATACGTCATTCCACAAGACGACATGACACAGAAACATAGCATTCCCGACTTACGCCATAAGTCATCGCGTCGTCGAGCCTCGCAGGGCTGGACAAATTTGTTGGCATTACTATAACGTATAGGGGTAACGGTGGGGTAACGTCACGGTAACGTATAGGGCCGCACTATGAGTAGTCACGTAGGGCACGTCATCCCTCGTGATGTTGCGTGTGAAATCATTCATGTCCTGTTTACATACGCGATGGGTTTCAATTGCTCGCGCATAGTTTAGTAGGTCGAGCGCAATTGGGTTTTGTGTCTATTTTTGATTGCCTTAGCGGATTATTTAAAGCTATTTAATCTGTTGAAATGACAATACCATCTAGTATAATTTAGTTCTACTTATACTTTAAACAAAAAGAAATATTGCATGAAATAATCTGATCGGAGTTAAAAGTAAGCAAAATCTAATAGAATCGAATTTAATGTTGACATCTGTACTTACACATAGTAAATATATTGTATTGTAATAAATATTTTAGAATATACGCTATTGAAAAACAATTTTATAATTACGCGTATTTAAATAATCTATTTTAGTGTACTACTTGCTTACAGGTATTTTTAAATATTTATTTGCTTATCTACCACAAATCACGAGATGTTACTGAATGTCACAAGCAGTCAAATTATAAAATTGAGTAACTAAAGAAAATCACTCACACACAGTCTTTACATTTTTGGGCTAACGACTCACCGATAGATTTACATAATACATATTAAGCTTGGTATTATTACCATTTCCATGTCCAGGTTACCATTTAGCATTGTAATAAGCTAATCAACAATCTACAGACTAGAACAGACATTTTCATTTTAATTTAATTTGCAGTTATCTTTTAAAAACCAAATTATATCTTGCACTTTTAAAGCGTTCTTTTACAAACGCTTTACAACAAATAAAACAATTTCCCGCCGTGTTCACTTAACATGTTTCGCTCAAAATGAAATTAAATCTTTCCACTAAACGATCAAAAAGGCGCCAAATTATTCTCGTTCAAATTCAAGCACCTTTCCAAATCATTGAGTCCACTCATTTTCCTGCACAACGCCTCCACTCCACCGTTGCTTATTATTATAAATACTGGGCTGATTACTCTCATAAAGCCTGTGCCCTTCTAATACGATGCTATTAAATTAAAATTACCTACACTCGAGATCTTAATTACAGTGAATATTATATACGCGAGTGTTTCGGCTTTATGAGAGGTTGGATGATAAGTGGATGCGGAAGTATTTAATTTAATATCTCTGTGTAGTTACAGCCTATTTTATCTTATTAATAATAATTATGATTTGATGGAGTGACAGGGTGATTTAGTGCTTATTTCTATTAGATGGGGATATAGGCGTATCAAACAGATAATAGATTTTAGATCGTCGTACTCACCATTATGGCTTTAGATTGATAGATTCTAGATAGGTAATAGATAAACTCATTGTTGATTCACACCAAACAATACGTAAATAGGAACAAAAAAATCCAGACGTGAAACAACAAACAACAACTACAGACGGTTTTTTATCTCTGGTCTATACTGGCATGGTACATACTGGGTCATATCTAACTACGCTGGTCCAGTGTGTGTTGGTGGTGGTGGCTAATTAGTCCGCGCTTTACCACCAACTCGCCTGATGGTAAGTGACGTTGTGGTCAAAGATGAAGCACGCAGACCTAGATTATACCTATTCACTCTGATCTTGAAAAGCTTTAGATTATATCTCTTAGGAAACAGGAAATCAGGAAGACTGTTCCATTCCCTGGCAGTACAAATCAGAAATATAAGAGTCGAACCGCTAAGTAGGTAAAAATAAAAAAATTAAAATAAAAAAGCCTTTTTATTTCCAGTAAATTTTTACATTTCTTAAAGTCTATGGATGTGTTAGTTTAAATTTGTTTATTTCTATGTTATTTATTCTCTTATTTAGTTTAAATTTTTATTTTTTTAAGTGTATCTTATGTAATTTAATCATAGTATTTAATCTTATAGTTACTTAGTTTTTATTTAATCTACCGGAACCCCAGAATGGGTGAAGGCCTCCTCCAGTGATGCCCATTTATTTCTGTCTTTCGCTATTTGTTTCCAGTTTAGACCAGCTATTGCTTTAATGTCATCTTCCCATCTTGTAATAGGTCTACCTCTCATTCTTTTGCCTAGTGGCCCATTCCAGAATGTTACTTTTTTGGTCCATTGGTTAGCCGTGCAATGTGTCCTGCCCACTTCCATAAGTAGGTATCTAAGGAAAATTGATAGTATAGGGATGGTGATATTTTAACGCTTGTTTTTTGATTTATCCTTAATTTCACGATTGACTCCTTATAAAAGTTGTTCATGATGACCTCCTGTGTCTCATAACTACAAACTTAACACAGTAGGTATATATGCGAAGGGTTTCGTTTTAGCCGTTTTCGTGTAACAACTTAAATACATAATCGTTTTTAAAGTAATAGTTGTCGTTACTAATAATTACGAGCACTTGGTATTTTTCCACTTAAGTAATTTTAAATGTTGTTATTACCTCTAATGAGATAAGTTAAAGCTGTCAAAATGTTTTGAAAGCCATTTGACAACATTTCGCAGCATTAACTTGTTTTGACGAAAACGTACACCTACAATCTCACTCTAGCTTGAAAAAACTGGCAACATTTTACGGAGACTCTTTTAAAATTTTTGGTAGCCTAATTACATAACCATACGTCCATGAGACTCTTTTTGTTCTTGTTCATACGTCCAGTCAAATCAAAATCATCAATTTTACTTATAAATTGTGACTCCAACTAGAGTCGTGGACGTGTGACATGTTATAGATGTGACTCCTTTTGGAGTCATTGGACAGTGAACGTGTTAAGAGGCTTCTTGCACCAGAGCGTCAATTTTACGTTGATTTTCTCGAATTATTTCAAAGAGAATCAATAATAATAATATATATGTTTTAACACAATGTAATAAAAATTAAATAAAAAAAAAATTAATAATACTTTTACAAACAATTTTGATAGGTGAAACGGCTGGACCAATTTTGATGAAACGTATCTAAGTTCACTCCTGTCTAATTGACCTTTTAAACAAAAAACAAAATCAAAATCGATTCATACTTCCAGGAGTTACAATACTACAGACACACACACACACAGACTTCAATCTTATAACACCCTGTCGTTTTTGCGTGGGGGGTAAAATAAAAACCGAAAAGCGTAAACTGTAATTTCAGAGAATGATTTTTGTTTATTAGGTAGCAACTCTTTATCTACTTAATATAAATAGGTATTTTTAATATTTATTTTCTTAATTATATCTTTTTAATTTAGTTTCACTCAAACTCAGAGCAAATAAAAAAATCAAGAGAGAATGTTGTGAACAAACAAGTGAAACTAACCAAAACTACGCCTCGCCGTGTACAGACAATTACACACACATCCACGTATAACGAAACTACGCCTTGGCTTGTCAGTCGAACTATGGCGGTGCAAAATTGATGCACTCACACATGTTTAAAAAACCGGCCTCATTTGCTTTGAGCACTCAAATTTGTTTAATTTAATGTAATGTTATACTCGTAATGTTGAATGTGTATTGAAATTCAATTGATGAATAATTTTTGGGCGTAGGGACGCTGAGCGTGGGGCTTATATCGGTTAAAATCACAACTGCGAAAAAAAATTGATGAATTTTATTATAATTTATGACATGTGATTTCTTAATCTATATTACCAATAAAAATGTTTATCTGTTATAAAGCAACACTTCATATTTTTATTTGAGAAATATTTTAAAAACATACTTAAAAGCTGTATATGTAGCGTGTTCAATACTAACTGAAGTTCAAATATGAATATTCTACTCGGAAGCTTTTAGATGAGAATCTTTGCGACTTTACCTTTTGTCTGTCTGTAGGTATAATATTTTTTTTCCTAAAGCGACAAACAGACGGGCGTTCTGATGGTAAGAGGAAAACTGCAATACAGACTTTACCAATTAGTTGCCATCTCTTCAGGATGATGAGCCAGTTTACATTTTTCTAAAAGTGTCCTAGACACTAGCTATTTGCGCTGCTTTCTTAAAATTAACTTCAGTGCTTAGTTATCTTCTAAAAATTTAAATTCTACACTGAAGGATTTTAAATTTGAAAGCGAAAAGCAAAGAATATTCAATTCATTGTCTTAGAATATATTGTTAGATAATAACAAAATCAATTTATTGCCCCGATTGGAGGAGGAAAACTATAATAGCTGATGCCATTGAGTATGCTACAGCCCCAACCACTAGGGTTGTCAAACACATTAAAATTATTTTGCATTGTCGTTACTTCTATTGTATTTAATTTTCATGCTGTAAATGCACCACTATTTTGAAATATACTGTTCAAAATAGTTTAAATATTTTTGTAGGTACTTCCAGCACGTACAAAATAATGTCTTGTCCTGAAGAATAGAAACAATTTCTTTGTGGTCAGATTTTTCGACGGGAACACAATAAAGTATTTTTTTCGGTTATGGTTTGATAATTAGGTAAATATCACTTTAATTAATAAATTGACTAAAGCAATTGGACCACAAAAAAATTAATTACCTTAAAAAATATATATACCAAGTTCGTGAAAAAACATGCTGATTATTCAAGAAATATCTAATAATATTTTACATTATTTAACTATTGTTTTTTTTATTTTAAGTTGTCTTTCATGTATACTTATTCATTATGATAATAGAAATATATTGTATCATTGTATTGTACATTTTCGTCTATTCATAAGAATATTTATACACTGTCGGGATTCACCTATAACGTATATCATGACCTAATAGGATTACAAACTCAGCAGACTGACTTTTCCAAACAAATAATACGTTACACTCAAGACCTAGGATTACAAGCTCAGCAGACTGTCTTTGCCAAACATATAATACGTTACACTCAAGACCTAGGATTACAAGCTCAGCAGACTGACTTTGCCAAACGAATAATACGTTACACTCTTGACCTAGGATTATAAGCTCAGCAGACTGACTTTGCCAAACAAATAATACGTTACACTCAAGACCTAGGATTACAAGCTCAGCAGACTGTCTTTGCCAAACATATAATACGTTACACTCAAGACCTAGGATTACAAGCTCAGCAGACTGACTTTGCCAAACGAATAATACGTTACACTCTTGACCTAGGATTATAAGCTCAGCAGACTGACTTTGCCAAACATATAATACGTTACACTCAAGACCTAGGATTACAAGCTCGCAGACTGACTTTGCCAAACATATAATACGTTACACTCAAGACCTAGGATTACAAGCTCAGCAGACTGACTTTGCCAAACATATAATACGTTACACTCAAGACCTAGGATTACAAGCTCAGCAGACTGACTTTGCCAAACGAATAATACGTTACACTCAAGACCTAGGATTACGAGCTCAGCAGACTGACTTTGCCAAACATATAATACGTTACACTCAAGACCTAGGATTACAAGCTCAGCAGACTGACTTTGCCAAATATATAATACGTTACACTCAAGACCTAGGATTACAAGCTCAGCAGACTGACTTTGCCAAACGAATAATACGTTACACTCATGACCTAGGATTACAAGCTCAGCAAACTGAATTTGCCAAACGAATAATACGTTACACTCATGACCTAGGAGTACAAACTCAGCAGACTGACTTTGCCATACGTAACAGAAAATGGGCAACCCTGCCAACAGCCCTATGTCCTTAACCCAAGACGTGACGAGTCGACCTTCACCGGCGGCTCCCGCTATAACTCACACTGTTAACCTGGGTGCGTCCGCCAGCTATGCAGTGACTGTCTTCAACGCATGCTCCAAGGTTACTGTCAGTGATTGTTCTAGGAGCGAGATCTGTTAATTATTCTGACGTTTGGCGTTTGTTTATGTCGTTGCGTTTAGGTGTGGGAATCTATAATAGATACAGATATCTAATAATAATAGATTGATAATGCTGTTGTCACCTGAGGTAATTAGACCACCAAAATGCATGGCAAAGCTGCTCTCAAAACTGTCAAATACGTATTGGAATTTGACTTTATCCTCATCAAAATCTGGCACAATCAACCGAATCAAGATTTTTTCGCATGACTCTTTCTAACTCGTACCATATTAAATCGAAGAATATCTTTAAATTTTTCTCGATTGACCACATTATTCTTTTTTATCCTTTTGGTACATCTGTGGTCTTAGACAACAACAGTAAAATTACAATCATTTTTTTGGACATTTTTGCGTAGTTATTAACAAACTTCCAGGAAGGAGGAGGTTCTATATTCGTCTCTATATATTTTGTGAAATTCCGGTTAGTTGTTTGTGAGTTAGTTGTTTTTTTTCTTTTTATAGTATTTCTTGTTATAGCGGCAATAGAATTACGTCATCTGTGAAAATTTCAACATGCTAGGTCCGACGATATAAGGTGCGTTCGGACAGCCTACTGGTGGCAAAATTAACAGTTAAAAACGCTAACAACGATCACATTCAGCGTTCGGTTTGAGAATGTGTGAGCATTTTTATACGTTTTATTCACCGTTCGTATGGCTTAAAAACAGCTAAAAATGCCATCGTGAAATGTTAATTTTGACCCACCTGCGAAGGTGGGTTCTTTGTGATCGTTTTCTGACATTTAAGAGTTTGGCGTTTTATTGTTGATAAAATTTTGCGCGTAATCTAAAGTTTCAAGCTTTTTAATAATTTGTACGGTGTACAATTAATAATAGATGGTGTTTAAGGCAGAACAGCAAAGCAAAGATAATGTACTACCAGCAAATTGCGTATTGCCAAAATCGGATAAAATTGTGTAATCTAATGTTTATATTTAATTGTGTAGTGTAATGTGATTTCGTGTTTCACACTCTTACTACTGCCACGAGTGACACGTGGGTGTTTGGTCGTCAAAAGTTTGTTTGAATCAGAACGACCAGCAAAACAAAGAATATGTAAGTGTGAATAAGCAAAACAAAAATCACATCTCGCGAATTTCTGAATTTTCAAAGTGATGCTGCCATAATTATGTTGTTTGACATTTGACGCACCGCAGTTTGTTACTTTTGCGTTTGTTTTGGGAAGTGAGCAAAAGTAGCATTATTGGCGAAATGGGCAAAATTCCCAAACCGAACGCTTAACATCAACGCTAATTTTGCAAACTCCAAAAACGCCACCGAGCCCAAACCGAACGCACCTATAGTAGAGATGATGTATACTAGAGATACAACCTGGTGCCAGACAGACAGCGGAGTCTTAGTAATTGGGTCCCGTTTGTACTCTTTGGGTACGCTACAACCCTTATTAGTAATAGAGTCCCATTTTTACCTTTTCTGGAACCCTAAAAATCAAAAGATTCAGAACTGATGTTTCAAAATTAGGTTAAACAATTTGTTCAGCACCAAGTTCAGCGCCACAAACCTAAAATTTCACACAAATTATTTTTTTAAGATAAAAACGGGACCCTGTTACTAAGACTCTGTTTTCTGGAATCTGTCAGTTTGTCTGTCACCTGGCTGTATCTTATGAACCGTGACAGCTAGTGATAGCCGCTATAACAACAAATACCTACTAAAAACAAAATAAAATAAATATTTGAGTCACTCCCATACAACAAACGTGATTTTTTGACGTTTTTTGCTCGATATTAATGACAAACAAATAGACGCTTGAAATATTTACGGAATATTTTAGTTGTATATTCACTTTAAAGAAAAATAAGGGGGGATGCCATCGTCCGCGAGTCCGACTTGCACTTGGCTGATTTTTATTTATCATCTGATGCAAATTTTATTTTTTCACTGCGCATGATATTTGTTTTGTATTACAAATGAGCAGAATATATATTCATGGTTTTATTTTTTACAGCAACCTGTAAGTACACGTACGTACTTAGTTAATCTATTTTTACCGACTTTATAAAAGGAGGAGGTACTTTGTTCGTCTGTACGTATTTTTCTTTTTTTTCGTATTATGTTAATTGAAATTTTCACCAATTGTGAACCGAATTAAAAAAAAATTAGTTCGAAAGAGTATACTTCTGAGGTGTTCCAATTTAAATTTTATCAAAATCAGCGGAGTCGATTTTAAAAATTTACGTAGATGTGACATCGATTTGAGCAAATTATTCGAATTCTGTACACGGTGGAAGTCGGTTTTCGAAATATAATAATCGAACTAGTGTATAATTTCTATGTAGTAGTAGTGTAGTATTGTCATTAAATAAAAAAAATATAAAAAAAATAAATAATCGAACTTGTTTTAAATATATTTCATTTTAAGACAGTACCTAGTTATAGCCTATGTAAGTAGTGTTGTATTTTGTTGTAGTTAATAAAGGCACTTACTATTAATAAAAAAAGATGTCAAATTATTTAATAGCCTACAAATGAAATTAAATGAAAATGTTTACTGTCCAGACTTACGTCCAAGTACAAAATGTTCCATTGTAGTCTTAAAAACTTAAAAGCATTTAAACTCCGGCTACAATATCATAGACACAAAACATTATTACAAACTACAATCATATAATTCATGTTATTGTGTAAATGACCCGGCTTAAGGTCTCTAGAAAATGGAACGATAACGTGAGAAGCATGCCAATACCTAGTAGATATGGGGAACGGATAATTGAAAAGGGATCTAGAATATAGATTGGGTCCAATTGATTGAAATGGTAATGAGGCGGTGAAAATTTAAGCGCCTTTTAATTGAATGATTTAGAACTGGAGCATATTTGAATTGGGTAGAGGTTGCGGGCATACCTATGAGATGAGAAAATGAATACCGATTTAACACTGACTGCCTCGGTAGCTCAGTGGTTAGTGACCCTAACTTCTGGATCAAAGAAGCGTGGGCTCGTTCCCTACCCAGGGCAAATATTTATGTGATGAACATTTGTGTTTGCTCTGTGTCTGGGTGTTATTTAGTTACTATCTATATAAGTATATATTTAAAAATAAGTATATCATTTATATGTAGTATTTCAGTCTCTGGCAGCCATATCACAAGCTTTGCTTAGTTTGGAGTCAGAGGCCGTGTGTAAGATGTCCCAAAATATTTATTATTATTTGTTAATAGAAGGATCGATTGGACTGCCTCGGTGGCTCAGTGGTTAGTGACTCTGACTCCTAGTTCTGGGACTCTGGGCTTAAGAGGCGTGGGTGCGATTCCCACCGAGAACAAGCATTTCCGAGTACATAAGTTATGAACGTAAATGTTTGCTCTGTGTCTGGATGTTATTAGTTATCACTACAATAGTATAAAACAAAGTCGCTTCCCGCTGTCAGTCCCTATGTATGCTTATATCTTTAAAACTACGCAACCGATTTTAATGCGGTTTTTTTTTAATAGGTAGAGTGATTCAAGAAAAAGGTTTATATGTATAATACATCATTCTATGCGAGACCGGGGCGGGTCGCTAGTTATCTATAAAAGTATGTGTATTATTGTGTATGTGTATCTATCTCTGGCAACTCTAGATCACAAGCTCTGCTAAGTTTGGGGTCAGAGACCGTGTGTAAGATGTCCGCTGATATTTATTAACTTTATTTATTTCTATAAAAGCAATGTCAAAACATTACTTCATAAATACTTATAATCATTATGTGGTCTTTCGTTTTCTTTTCATTTTTGTAAAGATAACAGCATTTGCTGAATTACGTATATTAAGAAACAATTTGATTGATACTTACCTACTCACTTTTCGCAATAAATAACATTTTCGCCTGATCCAACAATTTAAAGAACTGTAGCTAATACCCATAATAAATAATCAAACCGTGGTGGTCTAGTGATAGTGACACCTGTCTTACAATCGTGAGGTCGTGGGTTCAAGTCCCGGTCCCGTACCAATGAGTTCTTTGGAATTTATGTACGGAATTTCACACCACTGGCTTTTCGGTGAAGGAAAACATCGTGAGGCAACCTGCATATGTCAGTAGTAGAAATTCGATGACGTATGGGAATCCACCAACCCGCACTGGGCCAGCGCGAGCGTGGTGGATATGGCCCAACCACCCTTCGTGGGTAGGCCTACGTTCTGCAGTGGACTATTAAAAAGGCTGATACAGCACAGTATACAGTACAGTATAGCAAATACCAGGATCATAATTTTTTTTATGATTGATAAATGATTAACATTAAGGATGTTGCATTTATTGACTTCGATGTTGATACAATACTATCAAATGTATTCTATAAATAAAATGTCTCCAGAAACTCATAGAAATTACGTTTAAAAGCCATTTTTACCTGTAATACCTATTGGGAGAGACCCAAAAAATTGGAATCGCATTTTTCAGCTGTAAATGTAGCAGCGTCAATAAAATTAATTTACAATTTTGTGCGTGCAGTGGTGACCGCAACGTGGAACAAGTACAGGCAGCGCGGTCATATTGTTAGTCCCTGTGGTTCATTGTAATCATTTTGTAATTATTAGTGTATTATATATTTAACCACATCCAGTTTATTGTTGAATGTAGCGGTATGATTTATAAGTTCAACAATTTAAATCTCACAAA
The DNA here is from genome assembly GCA_949316475.1 of Hypomecis punctinalis. Lineage (NCBI taxonomy): Eukaryota > Metazoa > Arthropoda > Insecta > Lepidoptera > Geometridae > Hypomecis > Hypomecis punctinalis. The sequence continues at coordinate 19,542,905 of OX438804.1, forward strand.
TATTATACGGTTGTTACTATTTCGAAGGATAATTTTATTTATCCGCATATTTTCCTACTCAATATAGCTTATGTAGGATGCATCAAAGAGGGAGTGCCTTATATGTATTTGTATATCTTGAATTAATAGGCAAGGGACTCTGAATCGGTGATATCTATATTTTAATGTTATGATCACGTACAAAGTATTATTCATACTATTAGTAGTATTGGTACAGTATGGTTATTTATCTATCGAGTTTGATAATATTTATTAAGATTGTTTATATATATATATATATAAAATAAATATACAAGTTATGGGAGTTTGAAAAAAATCGATCAATAGCGAGTCAAGATAGAGGAAAGCTTATATTATAAAGATTCTGAAAGATTCCAGTACTCGTAGCATACAAGACAACGACAAGAGTTTACCGACGTGTGCAAAGGTGACAGATATATGCTTCATCATAACTCTGTCACGTTCTGACACGTCGATAGTATTATTTTATGGTCCGTATGCTAAGGCCGCAGGTCTACTGTTTGCTGAACTTCTAGTATTCAAAAATCTTTAGATAGATTACATTATTATTATTAATTATTCATTTGATTTCAGTTTCAAGTAGGTAATTATACAATACGTACAGGTATATTATATGGTTACATTGTAGTAATTTTGCTGGCTCTGAAAGGTCATGAAATCAATTTCTATTGGTATTTGCTCGGCAAACTATTGAGTCTGATTAATATTCAAACGGAGAGTATGATAATGACGCTGTTTGGAACAGGTGAACGCGGGGGAATAACGAATGAAATGTTAATGCATTTTCCATTCGGCAACTTAGTTTTATATGTATAATTTTGTCTACAGTGCAGATATACTAAGTGAATATCTTATTATTATATACTACGAGACTAATCGCGCACTAAAATTACGAGATAAATAAATACCTCATCATCCCGACGTTTCGGCCGAGTTGCATCGACAGTGGTCTCGGGTAGACTCAACCCGTGACCACGGTCGATGCAACTCTGTGGTGTAATCGTGGTGTAGTATGTAAAAATAATGTGTTCAAATCGCGAAAGTTTAAAAACAACATAAGTGAACATCATCCGCAACCGTTGTTAAATGATAATAATCAACTGCTGCTCCAAGTAGTTCAACGAGCTATGGAGAAGGCTATGCTCGGAGTCTCTCAGCGAGATCGAATCAGGAATGAGGAGATTATCCGTATCCGTAGAAAAACCAGTTACCGACACACATAGCACGGAGGACTGATGACCGATGGATTGATGGATGGGTTAGTATGAGTTAGTAAATAAACAGAAACTGCAGCACTTACCGTAAGGCTCCATACGTAATTGTACAGTGCCGCTGCGCTGGCGGAAACGAGGGAGAACTAACAAAAATGTAACACTCGAAAATGATAATAGTTTTCGTTTACTATGCAAACTCACACTACACGGTCTCTGTTCGACATAGGATTTTTTCAGCTCGAAACTTTTAAGCACAGCTCCCAGAACGTCAAAGAAAGACGGAAACAATAGTACAACAGTTCCTTAGTCGGCCTCAACACTCACAGTTCTCAAGTTATAGCTTTTACACTCCACACTGACTTCTGCGACACTTAAGAGCAAGAAACTAATATTTGTCGTTTCTTGTCTACATTAAGTTCTACGTCGTTCTCAAAAAAGGTAAGAAAAAAGGGAGATAAGTAAAATACAGTTACATGATATTTTCTTCACATGAAGCGAAAAAAACTGAAGTTCTGCGACCCCATTTTGATCTCAAATCTTTCCGATCTTTAATTTAATAATATTTATAAAATGTGTCTTCATCTCAGGCAAATAACGTCCACTGCTGGGCATAAGCTCTCTCTGTAGATCTCCAATAAGATCATTTAGAGGGCTGACATACGGCCACGCTCCATTTTATCGGTGGTAGTTAGTTAGTGAATAATACGCACACCATACTGAATTTAATAATGGCGCTCCTGAAAATGCTGTCAATCCAAAGCCAGATAATATAAATTAAACGTAAAAATGCAAGTATAATAAGCCCGATTACATAGGCGCCAGCGTAAATTAATTAGCAACGTAAAAACCGTTCTCTCTATCAAATGCCAAAAGTGAAAAAGAAACAGAACTATGCTATTTAGCTAATATAGTTACGCTGGCGCTTATGTTATCGGGCTTAATATGTATATGGTTCCTTGCGCCTACAATTGAGTTAGAATTGGATATATAAGTAAGCAAAAACCGCGAAATGTGCTAAAGCGTCCTTAGCAAACGCTTAACACTATTGTTACTGGCAGTGACTCTACATGTTTCTTTTGTTGTCACAAGTACTAGTGTGGAAGACTTAGTTGAAGTAGAAAAGTGTCAAGTAGTTTGGCCCTGTTGAATCTGATGATCGATTTATTGATTGAACGTTTCCCTGATATACCTAAAAGCAAAAACACTTAATTAATAAATAATGTGTGAGCGTGCATCTGGATCCTCTTTAGGCTTTTACGGTCAAATTGTTGTTTTATGTTAACAGATGACAATCATTATAGTTTTGTGTGAACACTGCCTATTATTATTACATAGTTTCAGTCTAGTACTTGAAGTATCAAAAATTGTACTGATAACTGAATTTGATTTTTTATGCTTATCTCGAGACAACGCCAATTTTACCTTAATGCTATTAATGACTTTAGTTAATAAAAGCAACACTTGCTCTATAAATTGAAAACACACATTTACGATTTCATTTTACTTTAAATGTGCATAATTACGTAACATTCATTTTTAATTATCATAAATTCACAACACAAAAGATTACGAGTAGGTATAATATGCATTCTCAGCAAGGCAACCCTTGCAAGGGTTTATAACATCGCATCGATGCTTAGTAAAATAAATAAGAGTATCTATCCAAGATTCCAGTATCCGTGTCTCTTCAAATAAAACAAAATTATACTGAAGGTCTTCTATCATGTATCCAACCTACGCCAAACTAATTTATAACATCCACGTTTAATCTCCATCGTAAGTTATGCCCCGCAGTATTATTTACAAATATCTGCAGTCAAATCGCGACTTGGCACTATCTCACGTTCTCTAGGTTTGCCAACATCATGCGGGTTCTGGTATATTTTGGAATAATGTGATTCCTCTTCTTGATTGTTCGTCTTGGCCAAGTTCCGAAGTTTGTATAATAATACTGATTACAATTTAATATCATACAACAGTGGCGTGATGACATTCAGAAGTTTTGCGGCAACACCTGGGTAGCACAGGACAGGGATAATTGGAGTAAGGGGGAGGAGGCTTATGGACTGCAGTGGGCCGAAATAAGTTGCTGATAATGATGATGACAATTAAAAATACCTACATGAACATTAGGTACCTATACATAGGGCTATTCAGTAAAAATGTAGTGACAAATTTTTGACGTGATAACGTCTTATAATAACGCCTGATAACGCCGGCTGCACGCACAAAAAAAATATCACGTTCCGTCAGAGCCGATCGTGCAAGCGACAGTGCGAAAAAAAAACCCGGACAAGTGCGAGTCAGGCTCGCACATCAAGGGTTCCGTACAAACACATTGTTAAAATAATTAAAAACCTGTTTTAGCATGTGCTAAGGAAGTTCTTTTATATGACACCTTACATAATACGATTTATTCACTTTGAATTTTGATCCCAGATTTTGTGAATTTTGAAGCCCTGTTTTTTGTGATGTAAATAAAAATGTACAGTTTTCAGATTTATTCCTATATGTGTACTCTAAGGCAATGCTTCGCGCCAAATTTCATAGTTATATGTCAACGGGAAGTACCCTGTAGGTTTTGATTTATGCAAGTGCGAAATATGCGGTTTTTACGACATAAACGGCTCTAACTTTTTAAACGATAATTGAGAAGTTTTTCTTTTACACAACTGCAAGATACCATAGATATACGTATACAGTTTAAATTTCAACTCGATATCTGCACGAGTTCCCGAGATAAAGAGCCTTTACATACACACAGACGGACAGACGGACAACAAAGTGATCCTATAAGGGTTCCGTTTTTTTCGTTTGAGGTACGGAACCCTAAAAACGATAGAAAGACATGGTCCGCCTAAGCGCTCGGCTTGTTTCAGATGTTGATTCAACAATGTCTTGTTATGACGTTATCACGTAAATTATCGTCCGTAACTCAACTTTACAAACAACAATTTTTTATAGAATTTCGGTCTATTATAAAAGATTCTAATGGTACCATGAGAGTAAATCAGTCCCTTTCGTTTTAACGTACCTAATTTGAATAGCCCTGTATTTAGAAAATTCAATGGGGCCTTGAAAAGTTCGTGACAGACTACATTTAAAAAGATAAATTATTTAATTTTTATCTTTTTCGCGGATCATTTAAATTAAAACACAAATTTTCATTTGACCCCATGTTTCGATAATAATATACCCAGCTTACATTACTTTACGCTGTACTTGAGTCTTACGTTCTAGTTTGGTATAGGTCTATATTGGAAAAATCGTGAGATGCAACGGTTTCATCCGTGATGTGCATAAAAACTAACATAAAGTCGACGGTGAGACAACTAACTATGAATATTCAATGTAATCTACAACAGCAAACAAACGGGATGCAAGCAATCATATTGTATGTAACTATAATCACGATTTATGATACGACGATTTTCTTGTAATTTGGATATTGAAATTGTTCCATAAATCTATCAAACGACATGGTAACCCTAAGCTGATAGTGTCTTACGATCTAGTTCTGAGATATAAATCGGATAGATCGCAAGATGTGGTCGATTCATCTGTCACTCATGGGACAAATATTTTCTAATAATTTGAATAGTGAAATTGTCCAACAAAATCAAACTAAATGGCAACCCTAACTTAGTGTATCTTACATTCTAGTTTGGCGACATAAATCGGCCAAAACAAGGGATGCAGCCAATTCATCTGTCACTGGAGACACAACCAACTTCTTCAAATTTCGATTGTTGAAAGTATTCCACAAGAGTGAGTAAACAAGGGGTATGAAACAATCACTTTGTATGTAGTCAATAATATGTTTCTACTCGTACATAGTGACTTACGAGGCTACGTTTTTTAACGACTTCAAAAAGGAGGCTCTCGGTTCGACTGAATGTTTTTTGTATGTCACACGATTACTCTGGCAACTATGAACCGATTTTATTGTTTTTTTTTGTTTGGTTCACTATATGTCACAGGTAGGCCAATTTAAATTTTATGGATATCAGCTAAGCCATTTTTGAAAAATCAACAAAACCTACTACTTACAAGTTAAAATTACTTCATGGATGACACATGGATTAGTACGAACAACCAACTTGAATTCTGAACCATTTTAATATTTTAGTTTCATAAAATCAAACTACCTATATGGCAACCCTAACGTAGTGTATCTTACATTCTAGTTTGGCGACATAAATCGGGCAAGTCGCGAGATGCAGCCGATTCATCTGTCACTGGTGAGACAACTAATTTGTCTGCGCTGTGTACGGGACTTTGCTTTCCGTTTGGCCCAAGTTTACCCTAAATCTCGGGGATTTTCGGATCGAGGTTAGTGTAAATTACTACGTTTACCTACTGAACAAGTTTTTGTGTGTAATTAACTACTTAAAAATGATGACAAAATTTTAGTTAATGAATTCAAAATTAAAAGGAAACATTGTAAGATACCCCTAGACCATCACGGCTTCAAGTGGTAGTAAAGCCGTGATGGTCTAGTGGTAGTAACACCCGCCTTACAATCGTGAGGTCGTGGGTTCAAATCCCGGTCCCGTACCAATGAGTTCTTTGGAATTTATGTACGGAATTTAACACCGCTGGCTTTTCGGTGAAGGAAAACATCGTGAGGCAACCTGCATATGTCAGTAGAAGAAATTCGATGGCGTATGTGAATCCACCAACCTGCACTGGGCCAGCGTGGTGGATATGGCCCAAACACCCTTCGTGGGTAGGCTTACGTCCTGCAGTGGACTATTAAAAAGGCTGATACAGTACAGTACAGTATTGAAAGATATCAACGAGATTATTTTCGTCGTCGTTTCAGTGATAAGATGTCCACTGCTAGACATAGGTCTCCCATATAACTCTCCAATAAGACCGGTTGATAGCAGCATTTACCGCGATTCTGCGGTCTTGATGAGGTTACTATATTTTTTGTATCGAATGGCTATACAATAGCAAATAAATAAGTGTCATTTGTAAACTTAGACATTTTCATCCTGCGTTTCATTATCAATAAATAATAGCATTGTACTACATGAGCCTGTTACTTACAAAATAAAAGTGTACAAAGTAAGTTTTAAGCCAGATTTCTAACTAAAACAAGCCTTTGCAAATAAAAATATTAGCAATAACAAATCCCAAACCATGAATGAGTTGGATGAGAAAGCACATATCATAAGTGGCGTCACAATGTTATAACATTGGATATGTAAAATATCTACTTGTCTAAAACATTACATTAAAAACCATGGCACTGTTCTTGGCAAAGATTTCTCTGTATCCATTATCCCTCCTTTATCAAGACATCTGCCAGCTCCAAACAATAGGTGGTTGTCACTCCATCAGCGTATCACAGCTGTGCATTTTCGCGCCGCCACTGAAATCTGCCACTTATGTCACGAGCACTGTCTTTTGACACAAATATCTTTTGAGCAAAGAAATTAATGTTGAAAATGTGGATTTCTTTCGCTACAATTCGATATTTATTTTTCATCAAATCACAATGAAATGGAACAGCATTTTTTGTTTTAAAATGTCTCAGACCAAATTTAAAAATAAAGACAGGTTGTTGTGAATAAACAAGTGAGGCCGACAAAATTACGCCTCGTCGTGTACAGACACAATTACACATAGATACACGTACAACGAAACTACGCCTTGGCTCGTCAGTCGAACTATGGCGGCGCAACACCGACGCACTCGCCACATGTATAAAAACTTGTCTGTTCACGACTTTCTGTCTTGATTTTTTTGGTCTGAGTGAAATTTCTAAGAAAATATAGCACAAAACAGCATAAGTGGCGTCACAATGTAACGTTATTGAATATCTAAATACCTACTTGACTAAATAAATATTACTTTAAAAACCATGGCACTGTTCCAGGCAAAGATTTCTCTGCATCCATAACCCCTCCTTTATCAAGACATCTGCCAGCTCCAAATAATGAAACCTGCCATTTGTCTCGAGCACTGTCTTTTTGACCGACGGACCACCGGAGGAGGTATACAATTCGACGCGTATATACTCGTATATTTATTTTTTTATGTATAAACACGCATAACTTTTTTATATCTAGTCTGATTTCAATAATTTTTTTTTGTTGGAAAAAATATACTTCGAAATTGGTTTCAATTAAATTTTATCCAAATCGGCTGAGCCATTTTTGATAAATCAACAATAATGTGAAAAATGTTACATCGATCCGTGCATAATATTTGCGTTCTAGCGATGCGCCTCGGCTTCGCACAGGTGTATTATACATATAAACATTTCTCTTGAATTACTCTATCTATTAAAATAAAGTGCATCAAAATCCGTTGCGTAGTTTTAAAGATATAAGCATACATGAGGACAGACAGCGGGAAGCGACTTTGTTTTGTACTATGTAATGATTCTGTACACGGGTGGAGTCATGCTATTTTTTGCAAAAAATAATTATAACACGTATATTTTAAGCAAAGAAATTAATGTTGAAAATGTGGATTTATTTTTATTTCAAGCTTATGTAAAACTACTTCCTATTTATTAACTATTTATTTAATTGTTTGGCCAAAATAAACGTGATCGTCTAGTTTTATAATGTGATCGTCTAGAAAATATTTAACTCAAATGGACCCTTATACGTTGTGTAAAGTTTACGTTGTGTTTAGATAATAAAATTAGGTTAAATAGTGAACCTAAATTAGTTTATACACTAGCCTATACAAATCTATAAATAACCAGAATATAATGGGTGTTGCCAGTTCTTTGTATCATAAACAGATACAAAAGTAAAATTATAAAAAGGAAAACAAAACAAAATAAAAATAAGTTCAATACGATTCAAATAAGATGCAGTCTCAGAATAACATAAAAGAAATACAATCGCTCAGCACATAAAACACATAATGGAATGAAATTAAGTAAATTTGAATACGGAAGGTATATGGAAATACAAAATAAACAGAGTACGGTTATACAAAAGCATGCAACTTAGCTTGATTCCGGCTATCTGCTACTCCTTACAGCTACAGCGATCGGTGATCCGCAGTCTGTCCTTCTTCTCTCTTCGTGGCCAACTTTATGCTAAAAGAAATACCGATTAATAACATTAGTGCAGTGAGAATAATATTATCTGCTCCTTTGAGTTGCGCCAAACTGCATCGCTGCTAACACCATCCTCTGGAAGGAAAACAGGTATGGAATATGGAGTTTAGATCCTTACGATCTATAAATGGAAAACCTAAGCGAAATAGAATGTGGGGCTCCCTGCCATCCTTCACCCCACTCCAAAGCGTTGCCAACAAATCCGTCAGGGTTTAGCCCTAACCACGCCACTAAAGACACTAAATCTTCAAACCTTCTTATCTCTTACTGATCACCATTCATTCATCTCTTAATCCAATCATACATCCAAACACTCTTTTAATAAGGTTAGAACCTAAGGTTCTCAAAGTTTGTTATTATTTGATTCCCTAAGCTAGTTTTGTGACCAAGAGATTCCTTATGACTCGAAAGATCCCTACAGGAATATCACGGTCGTGTGGTGTGTGTACCTAGTGCATGTTCGGACATCCAGTTGCGAGATAGCAGCCGCTAGCAGGTCACTATTTCGGCCGGATGTCCTGTGTAATTCCCCCCCTCCTGGTGCGGCCGGCTTTAACCTGCTGAAAGGGGCGAGAGTCCATAGCGCCCGTCACGTAGATCCGCCGGCAAAAAAACTATGCCAGGCCCCTCATAAGAGTCAAATAGTGTGCAAGTGTGTAAGAAAATGATTTTTCATATTAAATTTTCATTTGGGGAAAAGAGACCTAATTCCAATAAGATTTTGTCCGTTTTGAGTTAGTTTATGATGAAAACCTTCGATAGCCAGATACCTTTGTCAACACATATTATGTTGTATGTTTCACAATTTGAAACAATATGATAGAGAGAAGGAGACGCGCTGTGCCGACCCTACCCAGTAGGATAAGGGCAAGACGATGATGATGATGATGTTTCAAATCTCGTACTGCATCCATGAAACATGAACTTGCAGTGAGAATGCATTAATATGTTGAGTCTCGTTCAATAGAGATCAACTCGGAACTCCTTAGGTAGATGTTTGATCTCTTTGCATAGATGTTTGGCCTCCTTATGGAGTGATGTACATGCTGTTATATTTTTATAACAGTACAATAATATATTATGTGCCGCACAATGTGTTTCACATATACAAATATCATGAGGATAAATCAGCTGATGTAGAAGGTCATTAGGTTATCAAAAGTTTTCATCCAAATTTGTTATTATTTTGTTTGTACCGGAACTATAAAAACACAACCTAGCTACATGTAACTGATATTAAATGTTTAGTAGCACTCATTCACTCAGCCTTTCCAAACATACATCACATGAGTTCTAACGTAAGGAAAACTAATAAATAGTCTACCCTTAGATGGCCCAAAACCAACGTAGTAGGCGCACTGCTTCTGAAAGAAAGGACATTACGCTACCACTATTGTAATCTATCTATCAATTAATCTGATAAGATGATGAAAAATAAACGGAGACTAAAGTATCGTACTTACAGTAAGTACCGCTATCTGAAAGTTAAACACTTTGGAAAATAAACCTGAAAATAAATACCTTGAAAGAATATTAATTAGTAAGAAATCCTTTTGAGACCTGAGGTAACGCAAAACTTTATCATTGGTACGAGAGAACAGCAAGAAATAGCAATAAATTGATTACAATATTTAGATGAAATATAACATCAGCAAATATCTGATTTGTTCAAGCTAACTATTAGGTACTGCAAAGATGAATACTTGAAAGTCATCGCCAAAGGTCTCAAAGAGATTTATGATATATCACTTTCACAACACAAACACTATAATATGCCTTAATCAACGAAGGCTTTCTGTTCACTTATACACTTGGGAAATGAGCAAAGCGAGCGAGCTCTAATTTCCAAATTTTCACACGCGTTATAATTTAACACCTGAACTATTTTCAAAACGAGTATCGTTTACCGCGGTCTAACCCGGACTGCCCTCCAAAATCCTAGCTTTTCCCATACAAAATAATTGTAATCTCGACGAATTCCACGCCTGTCAAATACTTGAGAAATCAATTATAAAAATATTTATGGGTTTCTACAAAACGGACGAAAAAATTGAAACACTCGAAATCACTTTAGTTTTTGTGAAAATTTCTAGCACCATATATCATTCCTAAATCCAGTAAGTCAACTTGCTACAAATATAGAGTCTTCGACAAAAACAAACCTAATATGTAATTACTATCCAGACATAGTACTTTAGTTGTATTTCAGTACATATATTATTAAGTGATTTGATTTTATATAGCTATAAGGTTATATTTACATAACAGTCCGCCGCCATACCTGTAAATACTTCATTTATTTCGTAAAACTATTTCAAACTACTATCAATCAGCACATAATTAACCATAAATAATCATTATTTCATTAATTGAAAGTCATTTTCGCCATAAAGTTTAATGCCCTATTAACATACCAAGTTGTCTTACTGTCTAAGTTTATACTGTCTCTACGCGACAGTTACCACTCAAGTTTTTTTATGGCAGTCAATATGGATTGCATGAAGGACAACTAGGGTTAACACATTTATATTTTTGCCCAACTACCAAAAGAAGAGAGGTTCTCAATTTATACATACTTTCGCTTTCTTATAAATTTTCAAAATGTTATTAGAAAATAGTATAAGTTACATACTCGTATTTAGAATAATACGTAAAATTGTAATTGTAGTGTCCGATGATTTTTTACGTGACACAAAATAACATAACCAAGATTATAATTGTATAAAATGAATAAAACTAATATCATATAAAGTTCAGACATTAATATTAATATTTTTAATCATTTTAATACAAAAATAGTATAGGAATAAGTAAAAAGACCTAATGTCGAATGTATGTAAAATAACAGAAATAATGATGTCCGAATCGTAACCTTCTCATATTCAAAATTTACTTCTTTACTAATTTAATATATCACATTGAAATTAAATATAATTAAATACATCTGTGACAGTGACAACCCTGTCCTCAGTGTTCGATTTTTACTCAAAACAATATTTCTGTTAATGCAGGAAATAAAAAGGGAAAAATATGACCTGCTAACATGTTCTAAAGATTTTTAGAGAGCCCAATACTTCAAACACTTGAAAATGTAAGGTTTCTAATAATTTGCGGTTGACCTGTGTCAGAGAATGGCAATTTTGAACTTTACTCTTTAGTGCTATAGATTCTCCAATAAAATACTGAGCAGCAAACTGTCGTGGTATTCCTCCTAGAACTTCTCACGACTCAATTTTTTTTTTAAGAACAATAAATATTTCCAAACCCGCCTTAGCATGAAAAGGACAGTGAATACAACAAATTTACAAAGTCTGAGAGAGACAGAAAATTTTAGTTAATAATCTATAAGGTGTATAGTCAAAATATAGCATAGGTACATGGAACAGACGTTATGTGTATATATACATACATAACGGCGGTTACAGATCACCCCTTTGAGTTTAGACGGGTTTTTAATTTTCTTTTGAAAAATGGAAACCCGGAGAAAATCACATAAAAGAAAAACCACTCATAAAACTACAACCTAGATAACGTTCCACCCTACACTACATAACCTAACCACCCCTTAGACGTTTAGCCATATAAATAAAAAAAAACATTGATCGCAAAATCGTGCTAGTCAACATTGTTCAACTATAAAACTACATCAGCCCTTCACCCCTTAGATTTTTAGACGTTAAATACCTCAAAAGAGATTATTATCAATCACCCCTTAGAGAGAATGACGGTAAACACTCCTAATAGCAATAAGTTGAAATCTATCCTCCCATCACAAAATTTGACGATGTGTAAAATATATTCATGTTATTTTATCTATTTGATACATTATAAAGTCATTGTAACTAAAACTACATTCTGATTGTTTACTTTATCAACGTATCAACATATAAATAAAATAGAAAAAATAATAATGAGGAATACGCGAAAACAAATAAATGTAATAATCAATCTCAATCGCATAATAATATAGAATCCGTACGAATCGCTCGGATTGATATGGTAATTTTTGCATTATTGTTGATCTTCTTAAAATTGCTCAGCCGGTTTTGATAAAATTTAAACAGACCGCCTGTCGGACCACGGAGATTAGTAAAGTATGGTCTACCTAGCAAAAAACAAATATTTAAATCTGATTTGGCTGTAAAAACTATGCGTGGTCATCCAAAGAAGTATATGTACATAATATACGCGTCGAATTGAGAATCTCCTACGTTCTCGTCAAAAAAAAGAAACGAAAAATTTAGTCAATTTCATTTTTTTTTTTATAATGACCCTAAAATAAACAAATAATTATTTTATTCTGTTCCCACACCGACTACATTTTTTTTTAAAGACAATTTGCAAAGTTTCGTATTACATGAAAACTTTATTTCCTAGTTTTAAAAAACAAGCACAAAATAATATAACTCATTTACCTAGCTAAAGTGTCCAACTAAAACATTACCATCACTATCATATCTGTATTTTGATAATATTATAATTGCAATAAGAATTTTGTCTAAAGCGTAACAAATCAAATTTCGCAAGGCAAGCAAAATACAGAGCAATAAAAAAAAATGTAACACATGTTATCCCTAAGGTCAAAGTAAACTGATACTACAGAAACTGTTAGCTGGATGCAACTAGCCATATGTTCAGCCACCTGTTCATTGACCTACATTTTTTTTTCTCAAGTGCATTCCAGCGTTTGTATCGTTCGTTGACCCCTTTTTTTTGCAAGTTCATCGACCCGAAACCCTTTTTTTTTTTAACACTTTAAGTGCCACATCTGTGGCATTCCAAGCTTCGTATCGTCTATTGACCTATATTTTTATTTTGTACAAATTGTAAATTTAACCTTTTTTTCAGTCTATTTGAATAAATATTTCTGAGAGTTGTAATAGTAATTATAATATGCTACTAGTTAAACATTTATCAATATTTATTTACTCAAAAATTATGTATGCAAAACCAGGCGCGAGTGAAACTGAAGCTGGTGCCTAGAGAGCAACTAAACTCCGCTACAAAAGACGAAATGAAAAAATGAATTCGCGTTTTATCGAAAACTCTGCCTATACCGATAACTTAACTATATTATGTACTTAACAGAAGAACTCTCTAGAATCTACATCTAAATTCTTCTAAAACTCGAGGTTCCCGAGATCCGAGTTTGAACAAAATAATAAATATATTTATGACAATACAATTTAGACAAATGTGGCATTCTAAAACTAGGCCTTCATTAGTATTTAAACTAACGTTAAAACGACCTAAGATTTACAGAAAGAGAGAAAGCTGTGTGAAATAAAATAGTTGTATTTGTCGAGTGTCTATTAATTTGAACAAAATGAAAATTGATTCGAATTTAAAACTTACAAAAATACTGATTGAGAGAAAACAAATGTCTAAATCAGTAACTAAACTAAGCCATGTTGGATGCAAGCCGCTTCCAATCGGTCCTATTGCTAATAATAATGATGGTAACTTTTGTTTCACACCTAATTTGCATCAGCGATTTGCTGCTGATACTTCACCGGCCGCTACAGCGGTACGCTTGCTTCGCTCGTTCGGCTGGTGAGTTGTTTGTCATGTTCTAACGTAACATAGCTTATTTTTTTTTTCTAATCTTCAATATGACAATATTCGTCGAAACTTTATTCGTCCAATAGTTGTTTGGCCTTATGAAAAATTTGACAAATGGTAAAATGTTCGAAATGTTTTTTCTGTAAAAAAGAAACTACTTCATGAAACGTTATACGGAATCAGCCAAATAATTTTCCTCGAAAAAGCAGGAAACCGTATGAAAAATTATTATTACTGCAGCTCATAAAACCCTGCTCTTAAGTCGTAGTTAAACCCGACAAATAGTCACACACTAGAAAGTCGCCCAACTATGATATATGTCACTCCGGTGTGCTCTGTTTTAAAGTAAATATTTGCATTAATTTACTACAGGGCATATAAACAACAAAATATGATATTTTACTCGAGCTACACTGTGACCTATTTGTGGAGGCCTATGTCCAGTAGTGGACGTCCAATCGCCATTAAACAAAAGACAAAAGAACTAATTTAGGAAACAAAATATAATGTCTTATTCGAACTACAATCTGATATATCTAGGGAGGCCTATGTCCGGTAGTGGACGTTCTATCGTTATCAAACAAACAAACAACAAAACAATACCAGTAAAGAAAATATGGTTTCATATTTGAAATACAACCTGATCTATTTAAGGAGGCCTATGTAGTGGACATCCTACCATTATCAAACAACCAAACAAAAAATACAATTTGAAAAATAAATGGCAACTACATATTAACCTGATAATGCAAAATACTAATATCGTCAAGCAAATAAGAAATTAGGCCTAAATTATAGTTCTAATCTAATATCACCTATTGCATATTATAAATTCAAGTTAACATAATAGTATTCATATTTATTAATTTGACTGACTAAGACAGACATTCTCATTTATTAACAATCTAATTACTTTTGCGACTTCATACATCTTATCATTCCTCTACTATTTTGCGATTAGTTAAATAGTATAAGAATAATCTAGTAACACCTTATTGGAAATGTAAAAGGATTTTCTTTATTTGAATTGGAATAAGATTCTTTAGTTGGAAGATTTGTTTTTGATAAATTTTCTAACTACCATAGTAACTCAGGTATCTTTTAATGCGTAATTTAATCAAATTAATTAAATTTTTAATGACGCAATCCTGGTCACGGCACCACTGTAAAACTACTTCCTATTTATTAACTATTTATTTAATTGTTTGGCCAAAATAAACGTGATCGTCTAGTTTTATAATGTGATCGTCTAGAAAATATTTAACTCAAATGGACCCTTATACGTTGTGTAAAGTTTACGTTGTGTTTAGATAATAAAATTAGGTTAAATAGTGAACCTAAATTAGTTTATACACTAGCCTATACAAATCTATAAATAACCAGAATATAATGGGTGTTGCCAGTTCTTTGTATCATAAACAGATACAAAAGTAAAATTATAAAAAGGAAAACAAAACAAAATAAAAATAAGTTCAATACGATTCAAATAAGATGCAGTCTCAGAATAACATAAAAGAAATACAATCGCTCAGCACATAAAACACATAATGGAATGAAATTAAGTAAATTTGAATACGGAAGGTATATGGAAATACAAAATAAACAGAGTACGGTTATACAAAAGCATGCAACTTAGCTTGATTCCGGCTATCTGCTACTCCTTACAGCTACAGCGATCGGTGATCCGCAGTCTGTCCTTCTTCTCTCTTCGTGGCCAACTTTATGCTAAAAGAAATACCGATTAATAACATTAGTGCAGTGAGAATAATATTATCTGCTCCTTTGAGTTGCGCCAAACTGCATCGCTGCTAACACCATCCTCTGGAAGGAAAACAGGTATGGAATATGGAGTTTAGATCCTTACGATCTATAAATGGAAAACCTAAGCGAAATAGAATGTGGGGCTCCCTGCCATCCTTCACCCCACTCCAAAGCGTTGCCAACAAATCCGTCAGGGTTTAGCCCTAACCACGCCACTAAAGACACTAAATCTTCAAACCTTCTTATCTCTTACTGATCACCATTCATTCATCTCTTAATCCAATCATACATCCAAACACTCTTTTAATAAGGTTAGAACCTAAGGTTCTCAAAGTTTGTTATTATTTGATTCCCTAAGCTAGTTTTGTGACCAAGAGATTCCTTATGACTCGAAAGATCCCTACAGGAATATCACGGTCGTGTGGTGTGTGTACCTAGTGCATGTTCGGACATCCAGTTGCGAGATAGCAGCCGCTAGCAGGTCACTATTTCGGCCGGATGTCCTGTGTAATTCCCCCCCTCCTGGTGCGGCCGGCTTTAACCTGCTGAAAGGGGCGAGAGTCCATAGCGCCCGTCACGTAGATCCGCCGGCAAAAAAACTATGCCAGGCCCCTCATAAGAGTCAAATAGTGTGCAAGTGTGTAAGAAAATGATTTTTCATATTAAATTTTCATTTGGGGAAAAGAGACCTAATTCCAATAAGATTTTGTCCGTTTTGAGTTAGTTTATGATGAAAACCTTCGATAGCCAGATACCTTTGTCAACACATATTATGTTGTATGTTTCACAATTTGAAACAATATGATAGAGAGAAGGAGACGCGCTGTGCCGACCCTACCCAGTAGGATAAGGGCAAGACGATGATGATGATGATGTTTCAAATCTCGTACTGCATCCATGAAACATGAACTTGCAGTGAGAATGCATTAATATGTTGAGTCTCGTTCAATAGAGATCAACTCGGAACTCCTTAGGTAGATGTTTGATCTCTTTGCATAGATGTTTGGCCTCCTTATGGAGTGATGTACATGCTGTTATATTTTTATAACAGTACAATAATATATTATGTGCCGCACAATGTGTTTCACATATACAAATATCATGAGGATAAATCAGCTGATGTAGAAGGTCATTAGGTTATCAAAAGTTTTCATCCAAATTTGTTATTATTTTGTTTGTACCGGAACTATAAAAACACAACCTAGCTACATGTAACTGATATTAAATGTTTAGTAGCACTCATTCACTCAGCCTTTCCAAACATACATCACATGAGTTCTAACGTAAGGAAAACTAATAAATAGTCTACCCTTAGATGGCCCAAAACCAACGTAGTAGGCGCACTGCTTCTGAAAGAAAGGACATTACGCTACCACTATTGTAATCTATCTATCAATTAATCTGATAAGATGATGAAAAATAAACGGAGACTAAAGTATCGTACTTACAGTAAGTACCGCTATCTGAAAGTTAAACACTTTGGAAAATAAACCTGAAAATAAATACCTTGAAAGAATATTAATTAGTAAGAAATCCTTTTGAGACCTGAGGTAACGCAAAACTTTATCATTGGTACGAGAGAACAGCAAGAAATAGCAATAAATTGATTACAATATTTAGATGAAATATAACATCAGCAAATATCTGATTTGTTCAAGCTAACTATTAGGTACTGCAAAGATGAATACTTGAAAGTCATCGCCAAAGGTCTCAAAGAGATTTATGATATATCACTTTCACAACACAAACACTATAATATGCCTTAATCAACGAAGGCTTTCTGTTCACTTATACACTTGGGAAATGAGCAAAGCGAGCGAGCTCTAATTTCCAAATTTTCACACGCGTTATAATTTAACACCTGAACTATTTTCAAAACGAGTATCGTTTACCGCGGTCTAACCCGGACTGCCCTCCAAAATCCTAGCTTTTCCCATACAAAATAATTGTAATCTCGACGAATTCCACGCCTGTCAAATACTTGAGAAATCAATTATAAAAATATTTATGGGTTTCTACAAAACGGACGAAAAAATTGAAACACTCGAAATCACTTTAGTTTTTGTGAAAATTTCTAGCACCATATATCATTCCTAAATCCAGTAAGTCAACTTGCTACAAATATAGAGTCTTCGACAAAAACAAACCTAATATGTAATTACTATCCAGACATAGTACTTTAGTTGTATTTCAGTACATATATTATTAAGTGATTTGATTTTATATAGCTATAAGGTTATATTTACATAACAGTCCGCCGCCATACCTGTAAATACTTCATTTATTTCGTAAAACTATTTCAAACTACTATCAATCAGCACATAATTAACCATAAATAATCATTATTTCATTAATTGAAAGTCATTTTCGCCATAAAGTTTAATGCCCTATTAACATACCAAGTTGTCTTACTGTCTAAGTTTATACTGTCTCTACGCGACAGTTACCACTCAAGTTTTTTTATGGCAGTCAATATGGATTGCATGAAGGACAACTAGGGTTAACACATTTATATTTTTGCCCAACTACCAAAAGAAGAGAGGTTCTCAATTTATACATACTTTTCGCTTTCTTATAAATTTTCAAAATGTTATTAGAAAATAGTATAAGTTACATACTCGTATTTAGAATAATACGTAAAATTGTAATTGTTAGTGTCCGATGATATTTTTACGTGACACAAAATAACATAACCAAGATTATAATTGTATAAAATGAATAAAACTAATATCATATAAAGGTTCAGACATTAATATTAATATTTTTAATCATTTTAATACAAAAATAGTATAGGAATAAGTAAAAAAGACCTAATGTCGAATGTATGTAAAATAACAGAAATAATGATGTCCGAATCGTAACCTTCTCATATTCAAAAATTTACTTCTTTACTAATTTAATATATCACATTGAAATTAAATATAATTAAAATACATCTGTGACAGTGACAACCCTGTCCTCAGTGTTCGATTTTTACTCAAAACAATATTTCTGTTAATGCAGGAAATAAAAAGGGAAAAATATGACCTGCTAACATGTTCTAAAGATTTTTAGAGAGCCCAATACTTCAAACACTTGAAAATGTAAGGTTTCTAATAATTTGCGGTTGACCTGTGTCAGAGAATGGCAATTTTGAACTTTACTCTCTTTAGTGCTATAGATTCTCCAATAAAATACTGAGCAGCAAACTGTCGTGGTATTCCTCCTAGAACTTCTCACGACTCAATTTTTTTTTTAAGAACAATAAATTATATTTCCAAACCCGCCTTAGCATGAAAAGGACAGTGAATACAACAAATTTACAAAAGTCTGAGAGAGACTGAAAATTTTAGTTAATAATCTATAAGGTGTATAGTCAAAATATAGCATAGGTACATGGAACAGACGTTATGTGTATATATACATACATAACGGCGGTTACACTTACCTTCGAGAAAATATCTACAGAGCCATAGTCCCTAAGAAAAAGTAGTAAAAAAATGTCCGAACGTCGTCATACATAGCCTACTGACTTAGATATTTACATTGAATAATTCACAATAACCCATTTTCTCGAAACTTGAATGTCAACTGATTGACATGTAATCTAGCACTTTGGCATCGCGCGGCGTTG